>OZ025244.1:55239360-55271860 GCA_964019155.1 Osedax fenrisi
ATACTGTACAGTGTACACACTATATATATATACATAGACTTTTCATACATACTGGTTTATATGTAATGAAATATATATCATGGCATATTGGATACGATTTGAGGAACAATGGATGATAATATATTAATATATATATATATATATATATATATATATATCACTATAGTGGATTGTGGGAATAGTGATATAGATCGAGAGGAATAATAGGGAAGGGATATCACTATCGCTATGCTATATATACTATATATATTGTATATATATATATTATATATAACATTTTATATCTGTTTTTTTAATTGTTTTAATTTTTATAATTGAATTACTACTATTATAAAATATAATGTTAAACTATAATGATAAACAAAAATCATATTTATGAAGTATTATTATTACATCTTCGCAAAAATTATGTAAAAATAATAAAAATATTCCAAGTTGGAGAGCTTTAAAAACTGGTCTTATTCGTATCTATTTACATGTGTCCGCGCGAATGATTCCCCTTGCGTATCTGAATGTGTTGCGATGATTCACCACACTGACTCATAGTGACTCATCATGACTCATCACACAGAATGGAACACAGGTATTCGTGGCCAGTACGGATGGTACCGCTTCGCTGTGGGATCTGCACAGTCAGCAGTTTATGCAGATCGCAAAGGTTAATAGGTCATATCGACCTTAATTCATTAATGTGAATACCCTGTGGTGAATACTTCAATACAGAATAACATTTATCGTTAATAGATTAACTGTAATACCATATAAGGTATTCTAATATAGTATTTAATTAAATATATAGGTTAAGTTGTTTAATATTAATATAATCGAGGTTAAGTAATATTAAACGTGGACATAGTTAACAACTCAATGTTAAAAGGGTCAAAGGTATTATATATAGTCAATGTAAATATATGTAAGTGTATTAGCGATAATTATGTTAACAATGGATGACCTAAGGTTATATAACACCGTATTATTTACAGCACGACAACGCCGTGAAGACGATACACTACGTGGCCACCTCTAATTACCAGTGCGCCGTGACCTCTAGCTGGGATAACACCGTCAAGGTTACGCGACCGTGAGATCACGTTATTGACATATCATATTGAATTTATGTTAATATGTGGTATTATAAAAATAATGTTTGTCATCAATGTTTTTTAACTAAATATATATATATAGTATACTAATTATACTAATTATATAAATGTATTAATATATATATATATATATATATATATATATATATATATATAAATATATACATGTATACAACTAAATATATATATATATATATATAGTATACTAATTATACTAATTATATAAATGTATTAATATATATATATATATATATATATATATATATATATAAATATATACATGTATACATTTGTGTAAGGCGTTTCATATATATTATTACAGTTCTGGGATCTGCGAGCTCCGAAACCTTGCTTCGATATCTCACTAGGTGCTGGTGTACATGCCGGAGACGTGGTTAGTTTACCTTATAAGGTTATGTCCTATCAATACTATATACCGACTACCTATCCCATCTAAATTGTACATACAACCCCTACCGGTAGTAATACTGTCACACATTGAACCTATGTCATAATAGCCCTTTCTAACACGACTAGATTCATATATTGCCCTAATAAATACTATTTCAATTAAATAAAATATCAAGTTATTTTGCATCATCCTAAATTAATAAATATCTGCTAAATGTATTAATGTATAAGATCTGGACCTTCACGGAAGATTCTGTTATGTGTACTAATGACTTTGGATACACACTATAGTGTATACGTATACGTATATTTTAAGGTATACCTTTCATTCCTATTATTCAGGTCAGCTAGGTTTATGTTGATATATGAAGGTTCCTAGATGAATATGAGTTATATTATAAAAGTTATAATTTCATATTTTGTAATCTTATAATTAGTTCACGTCTAGTAATTGTTTATCTATCTCCTAAAAGTTATCAATAGTTATAATTTGTCGGTCATTTAATGCTCTAAACCTGACTAAAGTATATTATTTTATGAATTATTTGAGATTATTACTGATCTATCTTCCTCTTATATCCGATACTCCTTAGATATCTAAACTATCACTACAAACTCTTTAACTCTACTACAATTTCTCAATAATAAATTCAAACTGATTATCCAAAATGTATGCCTCAGCCAACATATTACATTCTATAAACATATTAGTGAACTATGATAATATTCTGGATATAATTTACACTAGTTTATTAAACCCTCTTTACAATATGGTTAAATTAATACTAATCTACCGAACTATTTACAACCAATTTAATCATAGCACACACTGTCAACCTTAGCCTACAATAATAATACCAGTAATCGCTGACAGTACATTTAAACCTGTTCATAATTCATCCTAAGTATAATGATATGTTTACCTTAGTAACCCAGCATTGATCTACTAAACCACATTCTTAAAAAAAACTAATCTATATATATATATATTCCTCGTTGAAATCGATTCCTATGTTGGGAACATATCTATCTTCGTATCAGAGAACTATTTATATATTAGAAAACAAAATCCTCAAATGACTTTAAATCCGCTTTATTCCTGGAACGTAAATTATATAAATACTTATCTCGTACACATTATTCCTCCTAAGAAAACAAATCCTTACAATTTCAGACGATTACCACAGCCTATAGGCTGTGGTACTATAGTTAACTATAGTTAAACTGGAAATATCTATCTAGCTCTATGTTCACAGTAAACTTTTACGTCGCTAGCCGATAGTTTAGATATGACGGCACAACTATGACGTCACATATATGAGGTAATAACTCCACGTACAGGTGTACCCTATGGCGGTTTATGCCACATCGGATAAGAAGGTTTCCATCATAAATCTGGAAAATACTCCGTCAGTATACACTCAGCTGAATACTCCCTTGAATGATTGTATTGTTAGCATAATAATATATACTAATATATATAATAGTATATAGGTAATATATAATAATAGATATATATATATATATATATATATATATATCTATTATTATCCTACTATCCTAGATCTAATAGGTAAATATTAATATTATAGTTATATTATGTAACTATCGGTAGTTGATATGATCATATTGTTAAGAAATAGGAAAATATAGTATACTGTGTACTACACAGTGTGTAGTATATAATAATATAATAATATATCACAATCTCTAGAATGACTTACATTTCTAACACGCATATAATATGCCTATAGGGGAAAGTACCTAATACGGACACTTTAAAAATAAATGGTCTTAACATTTTATGACTCATTATTTGTATTACAAATTACAATATAATAATATTATATGATTATAGATATTATTGTGATTTTAAAATTTTATTTAATCTTTTAATTACGTAGAAAACCGGGGTGTCCGTATTCGGTGCCCATGTCCGAATACGGACACACTGTGTTATAATACGGACACTATCCGTTATATACGGAATTAAAAGATTAAATCAAATTTTAAAATCACAATAATATCTATAATCGTATAATATTATTATATTGTAATTTTTCCGTCGGACACCCTATATACACTAGATAAACTATATATTATTGATGAATCAATCAGACAAATTATAATTATATTATTTATAATTAATTTTATGAACAATTTATTCTAATTTAATTAGTTAATAATTTATTTATTTTTATTATTTTTTTAATTAATAATACACAAATAAAAATCAGAATAGTGCATATGCTGCGCGCTGATTGGTTATATATAACCCTATATGGTGTCGTATTAATACATCTAGAGTGTCCGTATTAGGAACTTATATGACCTCTAGATATATGCTTATAACTTAATGAATATTTGATAACAAATATAAAAATTATATATATCATTTTAGAATGCTTTATTTTTTAATAATATAGTGTTTTTTTAGTATTTATATCGATAAATTTGTATATTCTTGAGAAGGTTTTAAGTAGAATTTTTTTTTCATAAATTTAAAAACGTAATAAAATATCAGTTTATTGGATATATCAGCAATATTTTGAATAATTAAAAAATTAAAAATACTTTTTTAGACTATTTATATTATTATGAATATTTTATTAATTAACAATTTTTTTGTAGGATTTATGGTTTCTGAGATACCGAGAGTGTCCGTACTCGGATACTTTCCTTTACGTGTATTATTACTGGTCAATTTCTAATCACTCTTGAGAGTAATGTTACTACAAAAATACCTATTTCTTAACTAATAATATTTTACATGGTTATATTTTAACTATTATATCTTAATCATCATTATATCTAAATGTTTACACTGTAATAGACTTCTTCTGTAAGGATTTTCAAGAGTAACGAGACGAAAAAAACGTCTGGTTTTATGATTGGTTTGTTTTCATAGAAATATATTCTATACAATATATATATATATAGTATTTTAAATTTCGTTTCTTAGATTAATTGTTTTGTTTAGTTTATTCATTTATAATTTTCATTTATATACTATGGACCTCTGTATTTCATGTCTGATTTAAATAAATAAAATAAATATATAAACATATATATATATATATATATATATACATATATGTATAGTTATGTTTATATGTATATGATATATACATGGGTGTGATATCGGTAGTATATTTTAAATATTGGATTTAAATATCATTTCAAAATAATATGTAAATACATCTGACATTATAGAATACGTATGCGTAACGATTATAGCACGGTAATGAACATAGTCACGCGTACAATGTATGGTGTACATATCAGCACACGTATGAACATACGACGTATGTCATGCGTGCACACATACACATAAATACACACGCATGTTAGGTTCGATAACAGGCTACGCCGGATTCTGCCACATGAAACAGTCGGAGCACATGATGAACATCAACTTCCGGTGCCATCGCATACAACCAATAGGAACAACGAACCTCGAAGAAACTTATCCGGTTTGCTGTTACTTTGTTAACATAATATTCGGTAAATTCGTATTACATAATATATTATTTAAATAAGAAGTGGGTCTTATACTAATAGATTATTAACATATATATATATATATATATATATATATATATTAATGTTAATATTAACATATGTTAATAATAATATTATTTTTAATATTTTATATTTAAATTATATTTAAATAGATTTACTAAAATGATGACGTAAACAAAATAATAACCACTGATATAATGTTAAATTACGTATATAATAATATATTTTTTTGAAATATAAACTTAATAATATAAAAAAATAAACTATCTATATATAAAAGAGTAATTATCAAATAATACTAGAAAAATAATTGTTTATTTGTAAATTTATAAAATAAAATAATATATGTTTATAACGAGATAACTGTGCTAGGTTACTGGAATAGCTGTTCATCCTAAGAATCAGAATGCATTCGTCACAATAGGTTTGTTATGTAATTTAGTATTGGTAATATATCATAAGATAAATCTATATTTCGCTTTAGCTAGCATACAGGCTAAAGCTCAGTATTGTAATTATTGTATACATATATATACTTATATATATCTTCTTTATAATTGATATAATTACTAAATGTATTTTCCATTATAATATATTATCAATTTGGAAGTTAATTACACATTCCATTGTAGGTCCTATATATATAATGCCATCCTATATTAATTGAATTATAGTAAAGTAACACTATAAGGCCTTATAATATCTATAGATAGAGCACCTTCCCAGCTAACAGTAAGAGCAGCATAACAGCATATTATAGAGCCTCAAATGTTTACATTGTGCTATTATGCTGCTATTATGTTAATAGCAGCATAATATTAGCATAATAGCAGCATAATAGCAGCATAATATCATGACAAATTAATAACAGCATAATAGCAGCATAATATACATTTAATAGCAGCATAATAGCACAATGTAAACATGTGAGGCTCTAGCATATGCTGTTATGCTGCTATTATGCTGCTCTTACTGTTTGCTGGGTTAACATATACAACTATTGATGATGTTTTGAAATGTTACTATAGAAATCACCTATTCTACTTTCTTACACATATATATTTGTAATCAATGTTCTTAAGGTAATATAAGTAGGTTTATAACATCGTATTAAATATATATTATCATATTTAGGGGAAAGTAACCCTACGGACACTTCAATAATAAATTGTCTTAACATTTTATGACTCATTATTTGTATTCAAAAGTTACAATATATTAATATTATATGATTATAGGTATTATTGAGATTTTGAAATTTTATTTAATCTTTTAATTCCATAGATAACGGGGGTGTCCGTATTCGGTACCTATGACCGAATATGGACACCCTGTGTTATAATAAACATTTTTGTGTAGGATTTATGATTTCTGAGATACCGAGACTGTCCGTATTCGGTTACTTTCCCCTATGTACTTGATTATTTTGTATGTTGTTACTTCCACTCCATCATAGTTATCACTCAAATGTTAACAAATCTGAATATATATATATATATATAGTGTACTATATATATAGTTATATCATTTCTAATTCGTACTCACTTTTCAGCGTTTCTAATCGAGTAAATTATATATTCATATTTGTTAATATTTGTGTTATATTTATTTACATTTGCTATACGGCATGATCATTTACGTATTACGGAACATCCTTGTCTACTTTATTACTTATATATTATTCTTAATAAGCTACGTAATAAGCTACTCAATTCGTACACGTCATCTGATTACGTAACCCCGTTATCTGACCCCTGACGCTAGGTGGTGACGGTCACTACTCGATATGGGAGAAATCAATAAAAGGGCGTATAAATATGTCCCCAAAATACGACAATCCTATGACGGCTGTGGACATCAACGCTAGCGGAACGAAGCTCGTCTTCGCTACAGGCTACGACTGGGGAAAGGTAATTTTGAACTAATGAGATATGTATTTAATATAATAGGGAAAGGTAATTTTGAACTAGTGAGACATGTATTTAATATAATAGGGAAAGGTAATTTTGAACTAGTGAGATATTTATTTAATATAATAGGGAAAGGTAATTTTGAACTAGTGAGATATGTATTTAATATAATAGGGAAAGTAATGGTATATACTACTAATGAAATATATATTTAATATAGAAGGGAAAGTTAACTTATAATTATTAAAAACGAATAATTAATAATTTAATACCTACTAATCAAATATATATTTTTAACATATGTTCTTAATATTCTTTTTATGTACTGCTATTATACTGCTGTTATTATAATTGCAACATAATATCAGCATAATAGACTTTACAATTAATAGCATAATAGACTTTAATGGCAACATAATAGCAGAATAATAGCATTACAAATTAATAGCAGCATAATAGACTTTTAATGGCAACATAATATCACAATGTAAACATGTTAAGCTATTATGCTGCTATTACTGTTAGATGGGTACATGTTTTTCAATATCATAATTATATTTAGAATATACTTCGGAATTCATATATATATATTCATATTAATGTATACATACAAATATGTATACAAGTTACAAAATTCTTATTTATCATAACCTATGGCTTTTATTTATAAAAACAAAATATTTTGTTTAATACGAATACTTTAATAACACCTATAATGATACGTGTATACAACTATCTACTAATCAACACACAGGGGCATGCCTACGCGGTTCCTAATGGAAACTGCAAGATCTACCTGAAGGCTTGGGATAGTAACATGACCGTGTGTGACATCACTACGGTCTCCATGACAACGATGTAGTCACGACGACGACGACTACGACGTAATATCATTATATCATATGTACATAATAACATAGGGCTCGAATAATAAACATTTAATTACACTAATTTTATATTATTAATATAGTTTATTTATAATGTATTTTTAATTCACTTCTGCAAATTTTTTATTTTCCAAAATATTATATATTATTATTTATTAATGTAATTATTAATTAATTGTAAATTCTAAAATAAGCTCAAAATAATCAGAAATATACTTACTTACGTAATTAAAAAAATCAAATATATATTATACATATAATTTCACTATGAAATTATAAATAAAGCAGGCTTATTATTCAATATTATGACTTATTCAATGGGTTCACGATTATGTTATCATTATTGAATGCACATTGTTAGTGTTACGAGTATTGATTATATTTCATACACACGTATCTCTTATTATGCTCAGATTTTCATTGTTTATTTAATTTATAAAATATTATGATCTACAATTCTTGAGATACATACCATCTGGAGACCTAACTCGGATTAGTCTTGACCTATGTATTAGTGTAAGGTGATTGGTATAAGTTAGACCTTGACCTTTGTATTAGTGCGAGGTCATTAGTATTAGTTAGACCTTGACCTTTGTATTAGTGTGAGGTCATTAGTATTAGTTATACCTTGACCTTTGTATTAGTGCGAGGTCATTAGTATTATTTAGCTAACTTATACTGAAGTAGAATAGGTCACAACTTAAATAAATATCTTAATACTAAGTGGATAAACTTGGGCTAATGATACAAACATATGATATAACTAATGACTAATTATATAAACTAGCAAGTATCTACTAACAAGGGTAGGAAATACAGCTATGGCTACGTTATAAACTAGGTTCAGATATTAGATATTTTCTAATTATAGATAAGTTTGGTGCGGGTTTCACCTTCAGAAATATAATTAAAAATAAATAATTTATCATTTCATATAAAAATGATATCTCAATATGCTATATAAAGGGGGTATCCAACTTCCAGTATTTCCGGAAATATTTGCTAGAAAGTTGTAGTGGGGTACACCCTTTAAGTTACTATATTAAGTTAATATATTGGAAAATAAAGGGGTATCCAACTACAATTTTAATTAACTTGCTAGAAAATAAATTTTTAAACGAATAATAATATATTTTTAAGGAATACATCATAATGATAACATATATATGAATAAATGAATGATAACATATATATGAATAAAGTCGACATTTGAAAGTAACAAAATATGATAGTCCATGCATAATGCGGGAGACTGTTCCATTACTTCGAAGCATAAACAGTGAAAGCAGCATCAGCATTCGTAGAGTAATTAAAGATATAACAATATTTATTCTAATAATTAGTAAACGCACACAACTTCTAAGTGATTATTATTGTGTTTATAAAATAATATAATTACAAGATTCAATAATGTTTATTAAATCAATCCTTTAAAATGAATTCTGAGAGCTCTTCCTCTATTTCTTTGGAACTAGTTTAAATAATAGTATTATAATCATGTATTTATATATATATATTCTAGTAAATATGTTCAATATATCATTTTGATAATTTTATTTTATTAAATGATGAAATGTGGATATTTGAATTATATTTAATTATATATACAAAATATACAGTATATAATACTCTAAATAAAACTTTAATTGAAATAAACCTTACAATTGTCCTCTTTTGAATTGGCAAATATTGCTTAGAATTCTGTAAATATAAGCATTATAAATTACTTATTAAGATTATAATGTATAAACATATAAACTGTATACGAATAAGGACGTATAATAACGTGAGAAGATACTACGATTTCATTTATTCAACATCATTTATTAAATTTATAAATCAAATTTTGTATTATTTTTAATAAACAGTATAAAACATTTACATATTAAACACGAACTTCCATATTTTCAATACTTCTACAAACTCTAAATAAATAATAATAATAAATATTTATTAGAAGTTTTAAATTGTAAATTTTTTTTCATATGAAATATATAATTATTTATGTTATTATTTCCTCTAAAGGGCTTCCGATTGAGATAAATATCTTTTCTATGCTGTAGATCATTGGTAGCCAGTACGATATCGATAACAGCGGACTAACCAGTTCTCTGAGGAACACGGCGCACGAGTAACACACCCTCGCGCGAGACTCCGCCCCCTCCTCGGCTGCGGTGGTGACTCCGTCTCCAGGCCCGCCCCTAAGCACGCCCTCGATGTCCAGTTTGGCGCTGGAGCTGAGCAGAGTGGACACGAGGAACGAGGTGTGAGCCCTAGCAGTGGTCAAGTCATCTTCCGTGTCTATGATGTACTGTAGGGGACACATGTGTATGAGATATCACATGTAGTACATTATTGACTGGGGGGACATACACACACATATATGTATGGCTTATAGTAGACATATATCATATAGTACATTATTAACTGGGGGGACATACACACACATATATGTATGGCTTATAGTAGACATATATCATATAGTACATTATTAACTGGGGGGACATACACACACATATATGGATGGCTTATAGTAGACATATATCATATAGTACATTATTAACTGGGGGGACATACACACACATATATGTATGGCTTATAGTAACATGTATATTCTAGGGACATTCTGGGACTCAGATATTCGTGGATTACATGGCTTATAGTAGACACATATATAGTACATAAAGTTAATGTTTTACATGTGTATTTAGTACATATATATCATATTGTACATATATAGTTTGTAGAGTACATATATTATATATAATAAATATATTATATATATTTGTATAATACATATATAGTATATATATATATATATATATATATATATATATATATATATATTATTGCACCCATATATATATACATATCATGTACCACAAAGTGAACACACATGTAGAAGAAGCATTGATATCAATATTATTCACTGATATCTGAAAAAACATATACACTTTAATAAGACATGTATTATATATTGATTACATATGTTATATTACTACTGTTATATTACTATTACTGTAATTATTGTAATTCGTTAAAGTATCATTTAAAATGAATATTATTACAAACTCAATTTCCTATTTAAATGTAACTAATAACAATGCATCGAAATTTCCACATAGCCGGAACATTCTTTATAGTGAATTGAATGTACGATAGCTTAACAAGAGATAAAGTATAGTGCTTTAATGTAACCTTGAGGAGGTATGATTAATAAACACCATGTTAGAAATTAAGAACAGTTATTATTGTTATTGTTATTTGGTGGAGTCCTTTCATCCAATCCGGTAACTTAGATGAAGTTATAACTTCTAATGTCCCTTCGAAGCCGCTCTCATGTTAAGGCGTCCATGGTTTTAACGAGAGCCGATCATTTATTTATAAACAATTATATAAGATAACTTCTAAATATTATTTTAAGACCATTTTTAATGGTCCGGACGAGGCTTGAACCCGCACCATACTTCATGTTTGTCTGACGCATTAGCCAACTTAGCCACACAGGCAGTTATTATCAATATAGATAAAAACACTAGCATAGCTAAATACACACCTGTCACTCGACATCAGACATAACCTAATACACACCTGCCACATCAGACATCAGACACATAACCTAATACACACCTGACATCACACACATCACAGACATAACTAACCTGACATCACACACATAATTAACCTGATATCAGACACATAATTAACCTGACATCACAGACATAACTAACCTGACACAGTTCACAGCTGTCGTTAGCTGTGTTCACATCCGATGTTAGCTTCTCCGCAGTTCTGCAGTTAACGCAGGGAGAGAAGTGAGAAGGTAACCAAGTATTTGTTAAAACACGTATCAATTTAATCGGTGTAAAGAAAGTGGATAATAAATGTAATGACGAAAATCTATTTTTTTAATATTTGACCTATATAATATGACTAATATTTAATAAAAATCGTTGATGCCATCTATTTAATTTATCGATAAAAGTTCCATTCGCGTATCTATCGTGTATATGCATCGCGTGCGTCAATTTCTTATCCACTTTCTTTCTACACTTTCAACACTCGATGATCAATGTATGATGTTAAGAGAATATGTAATTCTACATTACACATAAGTACAGATGTATGATAAATATTTGTGATAAGAGAATACTAAATATTAAACGATGTAAACAATGTATAATAAAATTACTTATTATTATCGATATCATTTCATGTAAATATTATATCTCAATATACTATATGACTAAATACTATATACTAAATACTATATGACTAAATAACTATACATACGTATAATTCAGCCATTCATATACACCCATTTGTATAGCTGTTACTAACCTGCATATAGTACTGATCACTGTGGCGGAATTCTTAGCTAATATCGACACGAAATGTTCGGATAGTTTATTGATTGATTTGTGTACCGATGACTGTTTGAGGGGGAATGTTTATAGGAGGGTGTAAGGGGGAGTGTTTATGGGAGGAGTATGTATGGGGGGAGTGTGTATAGGGGGAGTGTTTAATGGGAAGTGTGTATGGGGGAGTGTGTAGGGGTAGTGTATGTAGGGAAGTAAGTGTATGGGGTATATGTGTGTATATGTGTGTATATGTGTGTAGTAATAGTAGTAGTAACTTTTATTTAATTCCCAACATTCACTTTTTAATAAATCATACAGAAGTTAGATATAATAGTAAAATTATGATAAAACATATGATAAAAAAAAATTAATTAAAATTAATACAAATAAATTGTTTGAAAATATGTTAGAGTGTATTGAAGTGCAGCAGTTAGTGAAGTTAGTTAGTGCAGTTCAAGAAAGTATCTATGTAGTTAGTTTTTAAAAGTATTTGGGAATTTATCGATAGTCTTGGGAAGTATATTCCAATGAGAGGAGTATATTAGTTTATTCCTCAGAAATTGTATTCTATTTTAAAATGGTAATATTTGATGACCTCATGTTATTTCTATCTTTAAATTCAATTGTTTCTCTAATGTATGTAGGCAGTATATTATGTATTGCAGTATGTATACATATTGTATACAATTAGAGTTTTTACAATGTTTCTATGTTTAAATGTAATCTAGTTTAGTTTTTCAGTAGTATGTAGTATATGTGTGCGCTTATTGGAAGCTTATTAAAGGGATCCGTGTCACTTGAAATTATAATGTATAAAGATAGATCTTTTTTTTATATGTATTTAAAAAAATGTTCAGCACCTAGGGTATTCATCCGATTTACATTCTGTAAATAGCATATTGTTAACTAATATAATGTTGATAAAAGCTACTTATTTAAAAATAAAATTGTTCAACAAAAATCAGAAATATTTGGAGGCAAAATATGATGATAAATTAAATTATATTTATTTGTTTTAATTTTGTATATGTTATACTATATATAATACATATATTTTAAGTAACCTTTAGTATACATATAATAATAAAGATACTGTGAAAATTTCATAAAGTTTGGACAACTATTGAAAGTGCTACAAATGTTTAAGTTTCATAACTAATTAAAATAAATATTCTGAGTAAATCGAGTTTAACGTTTGACTACTTTTTATTAAATGATGCAATCTAAATTGTGTTGTTCATATCAATCAGTTAATTAGATATTTCGCTAGTCGATATCATATTACACAATAGATCATAGATACCACTACTTTTAAAATTATTTAAAAATATTAACTTAAGGGGAGGTCTCAGCGTTGAAAACGCTAAATTTTCATAAAACAAAAAAAAAAATATTATTCAATAAAACTACCATTTAAAAAGTAATTTAGTATCTGTGAAAAAATGGTATCCAAAAACGATCTATAAATCACATAAAAACATGTTATTATCACCATTCTCTATCTACAAAAATATATAAGTGATAAATACAAATGCGATTTATTAGATGATCAATATTTATGCTAGGTATGTACGCATTAGAGTGGCTACAGAAAAAACTATTGCAGCTTTTTTAATAATTGTTATTGTTATATAGAGATTATATTTATATGAATAATTACAAAGAAGCATATTATAAAATTATTTATATAAGTTCATTTTATAATCAAAATACATAAAAAAATAAAATGTTATTTATATACATATATATATATATATATATAATATAGTATATATTGACAATTTTATTCTTTACAAAGATGTATTTGTATAATATGAACATGATAAAAAAAAAATTAGCTGAATACACTGAATAGTTCTATTGTTAGCCTTATTTGCATATACCATGTATATGCCCATCTGTTACATGTGTTTTTGACTATTCTCGCGAGCGCTGAGACCTCCCCTTAAGGTATCATATCATATGTTTTAAATATGAGTAATTATTTTTTTAAATAATATTTTTTATCAACGTATTATTTGTAGGTATCTATAGGTTCTATAAGTTGAGAGGATATAGGATATATATTAAATAATACTTTTCTCAAATAAAAAATAAATTAAAATAGTTAATAAATTTTTTTCAATACATTTCAAGTGCCGCGAATCCCCTTAAAAGGTATGTGTATATTTGGTTTATGATTTTATTAAGACTATTTTCATGTAGTTATATTAGTATATTATAGTACGTTACAGTAATGAAGAAATAAATATTATTGAAGTAGAGGGTATTATATTAGATAAGTTCGGTACAGAAGGTGGTTCTTTTGTTTTAATTGATATATTTTAGTTTTACATTTTGTTATGGTGATGAAATGTAATTGTTTACGTTTCATAGAGTTGCATACCTAAGGTATTAATTCAGTTTGTATTTCTATTAGAGTATTTGCTACTTTGACACGGGTAAGGGGAGTGTGTATTTGTAGACGTTTATTATAGAAGATAATACATTCTATTTACAGTTTATAAAATTAAAGTAGATTCATTATAGGATACTACGTATATATATGTGTATACGAGTGCATGAACACTGGTGCTACTGCTACTACTATCGCTCACTAACCATAGTGGATATAGTGGGTATGAAAATAGACGTCACGCCATTCATCTGGTTGTAGATAGCTATCTCTTTAGACGAAAACATCCTGTTTCACGGAAGCAATGGGCTATATCTCCGTAATCAACATTAGCATACAATACTGAATTATAATAAATATATATATATATATATATATATATATACATAAGTATAATAAATATATACAACATTTATTACATTGTAATATTTGCTTATTTTCGCGAATTGATAAGTTTACTATAGTAAATATCTACAAGAGTTAGTACTAAGTTAGTACTAAGTTAGTATTATATAGGATGTCTGATCGCTATCTCTCCAATGGTACTTGTTGTACAATGAAATAGATATGTTTCAGTAGTATATATGATTATGTTTAAATGGTTTCGATCTTTGTATAAAAAATATCACGATATTTATCTATAAAATAAAATGAATTCATATTTTTAACATTTTTATTTCTATAGAAATATTTTATAGAAATAATATGAATTTATTTATAAATTTCGTTTGAACTAAAAGATGTTTTTCTCTTTTATTAATGTAATTATTATAAATAATGTTTATTAAATTATATTACAATTTTAATATAATCAAATTGAAATAATTAATTTAAAAATGAGTTGTTGAATTAATTTGTTTATGAAATTAAAATCGGAACTCTTGTACCATAATATTAAAATAATTGAAGCGTAAAATAAAAATTTCACAAATATATGTTAGGAAATGTCCTGTCCTTGGTATTTTTAATCACTAATTCATGATATATTAAGTATCATATATAATATTACTTGATGGAAATAATTCTATTTATACTTTTTATTAAAATGATATTTTGAGAATAAAATATTTCATATCCGATAGATAAACTTAATTTAATTTAACTAAACTATATAAATATGTATAGTTGATTAAATAATAGAGATCGCATATCGATAGGGGAGGTGAGGGTTTACCTGAGAGGTCGTATAATCATGACGTCTCCATGTTTAGTATCCGAAAACGCCTAAAATCATTGGTAGTTGTTATTACGATGATGTAATCAGTAATATTATGCAATAGATTACATTGTACATTGTTATTGTTATTTTGGTGGAGTTTTATCATCCCATCCAGAGCTTAAATGAAGTTTACACTAATTCATCTTCATCTTACACACACTCCCTGTCCTCCAACAAATATAACACTCACACGCGTAATACCTATAACTAACTCCATCTTACATAACACCCACACCCTCCCCACTAACACACCCCATCCAGAGTCCCCCCCTCCCCGCCCGACAGCGATAACTTACCGTAGCTGGGCCTACGTTAGCCCCGTTACCGATCACCATGGACACCAGAGTTCTCTCGGCCAATCGGGTGAGGGAGTCGCCGATGAACAACATCTCGACGTTCAGAAGACGAGTGACGGCTATCAGCAGAGTTTCTCTGAAGTCGGGCAACGTTACGTTAGCGCATATTCAATATCGATTGCATGTAATAGCATCATCGTATACGCTATCTAAATACTGTATATATGAAATAGGTTTAATTAAAAAGAAAATTGAAAAATACTTAAATAATTACTGATAATATATATATATATAATAGTAATATATAGTTTACGAATATCTATAGTTATATCAAGTATCATATACTACTACATCGCTCGAGTTACTGATACCCCTATAGATTACAATACGGATATGTTCGCGTGGCTGTCCGCTACCTAAGTATAGACAGTAGATGTTCCTTGGCGGTCAGCGTTCTACAATCATTGAAGGCACGCTCCATGTGAGTTCTGTATTCTTTGATGTCTGCATCGGTAGCGGTGGTGGATAGGTGCGGTTGATACACCTGTGTGGAGGGGAGAGGGGGGTGGCGGGTGGTGCCTGGTTATAATTATTGTAACTGAACTCTATTGAATACACAGGTATATAAGTTATATAATATAACACACTATGCAGATATCTAATGGGCTTGGTTATAATGATTGTAACTGAACTCTAATGGGGTGCCTGGTCATAATGCAGTATTCTGAATTCTAATGAATACACAGTTATATACACTATGCTGGTATCTTGCTTAAAGTGTAAGAAGAAATTAATGTAAATGAGAAGTTCCTTGGATGAAGAACTCCGTAAAAGAGATTATTAGTTATTGTATCAGTTAAGGGGACTAATGGTTAAGGGGTATACAATGGTTTTTTTTCGGAAAAAAATTGAATTTAAATGTTGTTATTAATGTAAAATTATAATACTTCACATATTATCTTTTATGTGGTGTTTAAATTATGTTCATTACATTATTCAGTTTGTTTATATTATATTATGGTACCTGTATATTCATATTGTTTATATTCATATTATATTTGAAACTTGATTTACTCAGAATAATTTGTGACCAATCATACTGACATAACTAGTATTAACTTTTGTACAATTGAATATTTTTTCGTAATTTTTTCAATATAACTAGATAAAACCTGTAAGATTAAAATTATTAGTCAAAATTAAAAAATATTTATTTAAAAAATTTTAATTAGCAATTTAGTTGGAAAATTAATATTTGTTATCAGATATTTCAATTATTTTTTTTAGAAATGTATAACATAAAGATGTGTAAACATCTATAAATTTCAACATATAATATAAAAATATGAAATATTTTTAATAGATTAAAAAAAAAAAAAAGTGAATATTTTGTGAGTTAATAGATTTCTAAAAACATAATTTTTTCGTATCTTTTACATGTAAACCAAACCATTGTATCGCATCCCCTTAATGATGTAATTCAATACCTGATTATATTCAATAGTCTTACCCTCTTACATGCATTTACACACACATATGTTATATGTACCTATATATATATATATATATATATATACCAAAGTGTTCCGTATTTTTCAACCCTGTATACACATTATATTATTATTATTATAAATATTGTTATTGTAATATTCTTTTTTAACGCTCTTGATTTGGTATAATTATATATTGTTGTTAAAATACAATAACTTATCCTACATACACACACACACACCTATACACACACACCTACCTGGCACAGCTCATATGTGTAGCACTCCAGTCCGGAAGCTTCCATGTTCTCCCGTATACTGCGAACACTATCCACTGCTACAGCCGCATCTTTAGGCTTCAGTAAGGCCGTATCTGATTACATGTGTGGTTAGGGGGCGTGGCTTAGAGTATGGTTATAGGGGGCAGGGGCTTAGAGTGTGGTTAGGGGGTGGGGGTTAGGTGAGGTTAGAGGGTGGGGGTTAGGTGTGGTTAGAGGGTGGGGGCTAGGTATGGTTAGGGGATGGGGGTTAGGTGTGGTTAGGGGGCGGGGCTTAGAGAGTGGTTAGGGGAGTGGGGCTTAAGTGTGGTTAGGGGGTGGGGCTTAGTAGTGGTTAGAGGGGTGGGGCTTAGGTATGGTTAGAGGGGTGGGGCTTAGGTGTGGTTAGAGGGGTGGGGCTTAGGTATGGTTAGAGGGGTGGAGCCTAGGTGTGGTTAGAGGGGTGGGGGTTAGGTATGGTTAGAGGGGTGGGGCTTAGTAGTGGTTAGAGGGGTGGGGCCTTGGTGTTGTTAGAGGGGTGGGGCTTAGGTGTGGTTAGAGGGGTTGGGCTTAGGTTATGTTTAGAGGGGTGGGGCTTAGAGTATAGTTAGCTTAATCTCCTTTCACACCAACAAAAACAGCCAGATATCGTGGAACATCACAATCGGGCAGTTCCGGTGTGAACGGCTCTACTGATATGGGACAGGTGGACGCAGCACGCCTTATACGCGCATTTATATATGAATTAGCTTTTTAATTTACTACTTGCCTGATATAGGGATCATTTTTAAAACGACTACATAATAAATAACTTGTATAGTCCGATATCGGGCTGTTTTTGGTGTGAAACCACCTTTAGAGTGAGGTTTTGTAGCAGGAAAGATGGTCAGCTAGACAGGTGGACCACAGTTAGTTGATATATTGCGTAGATATAACAGTAGCATGTCAATCAGACTGAGGGTGTAGCTAATGTAGCATGGAAAGTTGATCAGATGGACGGGCGACTACCATCGTATCTGATAATGTATCGGTGACAGTCTATATAACCCCCCGCTACGACATACTATATGTGTCCGCGCTATATAGCATTAATACAGGTGATCTCGCACGGCGCAATAATAATACAATTAATGAAAATCATTATTTATGACTTATTTACATGCCTAAAGGAGCTATTTTTATTATATTCGCAAATAACTGTTTATTATATATATTATTGATACTGTGTCTTTTAAAAAATAAATTCATTCCATAAATAGTAAAATTTACACCGCGCGCGTGAAATCACTTCGAACGAGATCACCGGTTACCTAGAAAAGCAAATCCTTAGTGACGTACAACGATACCAACCATTAATAAACAGCAGTATAGGGATGAATCGGAGTTTCTTCTGGGCTCGCTTGCTCAGGCCCTGGATCACGTGTAGTAAACATTATTGGAAGGAAGGAACGTGAATTAAAGTTCTATTTAAGATATGTATGCGGTGTCTAATCGTATGGTGGTCTAGGGGAGTGTGCTGGGGAGTGTGTGGGGGCGTGTTTTAGGGGGAGTGTGCATAGGGGGAGTGTGTATGGGGGGAGTGTGCATAGGGGGTATGTTTATAGGGGGTGTGTGTGGGGGGAGTGTGTGGGGGAGTGTTTATAGGGGGAGTGTGTGGGGGGAGTGTGTGGAGTAGTGTTTATAGGGGTAGTGTGTGGGGGGAGTGTGTGGGGTAGTGTGTGGGGGAGGGAGTGTTTATAGGGGGAGTGTGTGGGGGGAGTGTGTGGGGTAGTGTTTATAGGGGGAGTGTGTGGGGGAGGGAGTGTTTATATGGAGAGTTTATAGGGGGAGTGTTTATGGAGGGGGAGTGTATAAGGGGGGAGTGTTTATAGTGGAATACGGAATGAGTCTATAATCGTGTAGTAGTCTAACAGTGAGGATACATAGTAGTAGAGTTGTGTTAGTAAATCATTTATCTTATTCACTCTATCATATTATATGTGTATAGAAAGGTTAAGAAGAGTAAATATATGAACATTTAATAAGGTATAGTTAATAAGGTTTAAATATATATATATATATATTTCCGTTATTGTATAATTTAAATAATTAATTAAATATAAAAATTGTCAATATCACTTAAATAACAATAATTAGTCGTTATGATAACTGATTTCCTATTGGTTACATATTAATTATTAATACTAATAATCAATATATTGGGAGACCTAATTGGCATTACATTGATTTAAACATTATTTACGTAAAAATGCTCACTAATCATACAGCATTAGTCAATAATGCGAATAGTAACATCTTTAATATAGGTAATTACTAATTATTATAACATATTTACACTGCTTAAGGGCAGGCTTAACCTTCGTTTTTATTTTTTAGGGAAATTTTGTTTATATTGAAATATTAAAATGTAATTCATTATCTTTAATATGATGTATTATATATCACATACAATTAAACATAAGTGCCTCAAATACGAAGTTTAATCATACACCTATTCAAAAGTGTGGGATTTAATAATTAGAAAACATGCAAGTAAAACTTTAGATGCCAATATCTCTGGTGTTTTTTTTGTTCATTTTATTTTTTTTAAATGTCTCCATCTTTTGAACTCTTATATTAATCTTTATAAAATTGTCTGAGTATATACCTAATATATGGTTATTATTATATAGGTATGTAATCTAATGTAAATATAATCAATTAATATAATTAATTGAAAAATAATAAAAAAAATCGGTAATAAATTTATTTTTAAATAATTTTAATATTATAATTAACTTTTATTTAATTATTATACTTTTATTATTTTATGATGTAACTATATAAATAGAGATGAATTTTATCTCGATAAATAAAAAAAAATAAGATAAAAATACTAATAAATAGAAAAGATAGGGCCTGTTAAAAAATAGCTATTTTTCCCTATCTTTTACATGTAAACGCCGGCCCTTAATATTCCGTAGGATATCGTAAACTGGAGTAACGTTTATAACACATATTTAAGATCATTAAACACGTTAAATCTTAAAAATTACAGACATTTTAATAATTTAACGCGAACCAATTATAAATTAACATTATTTAAACGAAAATTAATGATTTAGATTAGAAGTATACAATATATACTATAAGTAATACGTAGACATAATACGTAGACATTACCTCTGTGATGAGGTGTAACATGGAACAGGATGCTTGACCACCTGAAAATGCCACTACGACCCTTTGACCATCCCTGACCAGTCGAGATTTACCGAAAGACGAGCGAAACTTATGCGTAGCGTATCGAATGAAGCAATCTCTATGGGATATAGTAGTAGTAGTAGTAGTAGTAGTAGTAGTAGCAGTAGCAGTAGAAGTAGCAGTAGCAGTATCAGTAGCAGTAGCAGTAGCAGTAGCAGTAGCAGTAGCAGTAGCAGTAGCAGTAGCAGTAGCAGTAGCAGTAGCAGTAGCAGTAGCAGTAGCAGTAGCAGTAGCAGTAGCAGTAGCAGTAGCAGTAGCAGTAGCAGTAGCAGTAGCAGTAGCAGTAGCAGTAGCAGTAGCAGTAGCAGTAGCAGTAGCAGTAGCAGTAGCAGTAGCAGTAGCAGTAGCAGTAGCAGTAGCAGTAGCAGTAGCAGTAGCAGTAGCAGTAGCAGTAGCAGTAGCAGTAGCAGTAGTAGTAGTAGTAGTAGTAGTAGTAGTAGTAGTAGTAGTAGTAGTAGTAGTAGTAGTAGTAGTAGTAGTAGTAGTAGTAGAAGTAGTAGTAGTAGTAGTAGTAGTAGTAGTAGTAGTAGTAGTAGTAGTAGTAGTAGTAGTAGTAGTAGTAGTAGTAGTAGTAGTAGTAGTAGTAATTGTTATATTTGTATTATTATAGTACACCAATACCATTGTAGAGATAGTGGAATCGATAGTGGAATCGTCCATTTAATAGACTCCATTATATCATATATATCAATGTGTGTCACATGCCATATGATATTGTCATATATAGTCTGTCACAAATCAATGCCTAAATGGGATGTACTATACATTATATATTATTATTATAATGTAAATGTGCATGATACATAGAAAATGTATGTTATATATAATATATATAGTGTGGTTAAAAAACTCATTTTTTATTAATTCTTGTTTAAAACATGTTTATAAAGGTTTTTTTCGGTTTTAATTCGTTTTTAAACCGCTATTTAATAAGTGGAACGAAATAACCTAGTCAGATGTTTTAACTCATCCTAGATTACCTTATCCTAGATTACCTAATCCTGGATTACATCATTCGAGATTACATCATTCTAGATTACCTCATTCTAGATTAACTCATCCTAGACTACCACGGCAACTAACCTACACATGGGATCGTGTATTCGAATAATTGTGATTGCAGTAGAAGTCCTACATTTCATGCATTTCACAGACTCCGTTACCCTAAACACATATAGAATAGAATATGATTAACTAATATGTAGGGTGAAAATATAGTATATAGTATTACTTAGTCTATAAGATATATATATATATATAAATTAGTTGTTATAATTATAAATTACATAATGCAACATGTAAAATATTTTATTTTTTATCTCGGAAATAATAATAAAATAAACGGGTCTTACTCGAATCTCTCTGATATTATTTTAATTTAATAATTATATATATATTAATAATTGGAAGCTATATATATCATTATTAAATATGTTATCATCTTTAATTATTTATTCATCAATCAGGTGTTTAATTAATACAATTGTAAACATAATTGAACTTACAAGATATATAAATTAATTATTAATATTTAATTACAGCTAACTTAAGGGCACTTTAATGCAATAATTCACTAATTTTAAATATAGTGGGTGTTATTCGATATAAACCTATACAATTATGATATTAATAAAAGCCTAATGTTTTAATTCTTTTAATCTTTAAATTTTATTATACTTAATTTTAAATTAAATAAATAAATAAAATTTATAATAAACTTTATTACAATGTAGTATTATAGGTATAAATGTAATAATAATGTAATATTCAATATTAATTATAATAAACTTTATACGATACACAATATCATATTGTATATGCATATTGAATATGCATCATAGATAAGCACACAATGTGTGACACATATACTATATAACACTCAATTTTACATTGACTGACATACTTTATAATTAATGAGTTTATATAATATAATTATTATATTATATATTATTTAAACTTTATTATAAAATTTAAATATTGTAATAATAATTATTATAATTATATAATACATTATATAATTATATATTATATTATATAAACCCATTCATTATAAAGAATAAACACGCAATGTAAAATTGAGTGTTATATAGTATATGTGTGCATATCTATTATACATATTGTGTATCGTATATAATATTCAATACACATGAATACAATCATTTTGAAAATATGTGACACATGTATAGTTGGCAAATATCATTTTTTTTGGCTCAAGGTTTTTTGGTTTTTGGTGTTTTGGTTTATTCCTAGTTTTTATTGGTTTTTTGCTAGTTTTTGGGGTTTTTCGTGGTTTGTTGTTTTTTCAAGGTTTATTTATGGTTTTTTGGTTTTTTCATGGATGAAAATAATTATTTAATAATATTATAATTATTGTATAATAATATAAAAATTATATTTTGTAATATATGGTCATTTTAATAGAGTATGTAAATACATAATATTTATATATAATAGAATAGCTATTTAATTAATATTTAATCAAAAACCAAAAAACTAATATTTAAAAAAAAAACTAATCTTAATAATTATATACTATGTCCCTTAATTTACATATATGCAACGTAATTAATAAATACTACCTCCGGCAACTAGCAGTAGTATCGAATCACCTAAATAGTATAGGTACGGCTCGGTTTCCATACAACAATATTTATATTGCTCAATTAAATTACATGCAATATAAATTAGATTTTACTCGCCACATAGATATGTACGTCAATTAAAACCTATATATCCTATTGCTTTGTTATATATTAGCAATTAACACCTAGTTTTTATCATATAAATAATAATTTAAACATGTTATTTAAATTATAAACAACACCTAGTTCCTAAAATGAACCCGATATAGGTGGCGCTGTATGTGTGTTTTGTATATAAAATTGAATTACGCTATTTCTCGTAAGTGTTATATGATTAAAGGGTGTGCGTTTTTGTAATATACCGATGTCCGACGGGACATCGGTATGTCTACGGAAAATGCATCCATAATATATACCATATTTACATTGTGTAGACGTGACGTTGTGATGTTGCATTTTTTGTAACATGTTAATGTACCAACGTACAATCTGCAATTACATGTATAATAATACAGTTGGTACATTACAAAAAAAGTTGGCTAACTTGGTATGTTGGTATGTTACAAAAAACACCCCGATAAACATATATATATATATATATAATACTTACGATTAAATGTTTAAATTTGATACATATAACTTATATCTTTCTTAAAGTTTAAACATGAATTAAATGTAATATATTTAAATGTATATAATATTATATGACATTTAATTTATATTTAGACAAAAAACCTTCACAAAAAAAAACAAAGTAAGCTTAATTAACAATTATAGTATATTATAGTGTATAGTGACTATATAATTATTATAATAATATAATAAAATATATTATATATTTAATATATGCTATTTAATTTATATTTTAGAAAAAAACCAAAAAACCCAAACCCAAAAAACTACCTTTTTAAAAAATCCCAACAATGCCAAATATGAACACATGCATCATGCAGCATTGCATGCTAAATAATAAACTTAAAACTATAGTTAAACTATTAGTTATATACTATATATTCCGATAGTATTAGTGCCCTATAGAGTTTAACTCTACATATAATTATTTACATATTTTTGTCTTTAGTGGAGATACAGCCTTATATTTTAGACGATATTTAGTCGAAGATATTATTAGAATTTCTAAATCATTTACTAAATATTATTTAGTTATTCTAAATTATTTAAAATAATTTAGTAAATGATATTAAATATCATATTTGTATAATTGTAACTAATGGTTAATATAACCTTTTAAATGTATTTACTTCTAAGATAGATTCTCCATCATCAATCGAACACATAATAAGTATATATTAAAATATATTTTAAATATAATAATTAATTATAAATGAAATATATATTAAAATAAATATATATATTTCAAATAAATTTTAAATGTAAATTTGTGTACAATTATAAAAATCTATTATGTTTGGTGATATTCTGTCAATCAATACATTTTTATCTTTGGATTTCTATTTTTAACATATTTTATATATAAATTTTAGAAATTATGTTTTTTTAAAAGGTTATTTTATAATATAAATATTTAAAATTAAATAATAACTATTTTTATAATTTTAATAATTGTTAAATTTTTCATTTTGGATATCTATACATGCATATAAGTTAATCTAATTATAAATAAAAATAATATATATTTGGAAAATAATTTGCGGCAAACATATTAATTTAATATGTTTTTATATATTAAACTCTAATTTCATCAAAAAAGTATAATATAAATGTCAAATTTAAGTTTAACATATTATGTTATTAATTAATTCAAAACTATTTATTTATATATTATTAGTATTAGTGATATTCATTATTTAATATTTATTATAACATTCATAATACATTTTTATAAATAACAAAATAATTTTCAAAATTTTTGGAAATTTAATAATTATTTTACAGTCAAAGTTAATACTTCTTATACTTTAATTATAGGGAGCGATATTTTATATGACATTATATTACTATATTACCAATATTTAAAGAAACAAATATAATCATATAATTTCGGTAATTCACATTTTGGGTTTGAGTTGGTTTCACTGGCTTGGTTTAATTTAATTTGGTTTTTTTTATTTTCAATATTATCAAGTTTTGTTAGCTGCATTAGTAATACACCAGTATACCCAAAAACATATGTAATAAAAACACATATATATATATATAAATAGTTGAAACATTGAATTGAGATGCGCATTACGAATTTGTAAATGCACACACCCCTTATAACATTTACATTTAGGATCTGCATGTGATTGTAATCCGTATAAATTATTATAATGAATATAGTAATACTATTGTAATCACTGAATTATAATTAAAATTGTAAACTAACTTTTCAATCTATGTTTTAGAATAACTACAAAGATTTTGCGAAGCAAAGATATAACACTCCCTATGCATGCAACGCAATTTAGTTATAGCCCCAACCGCTGCTAGCAGTAGTATCGAAATCACTGAAATAGATTTAGGTTCGGCTCTGTTTGCATACAACAATGTTTTCATTGCTCTATTAAATTACATGCAATATAAATTAGCTTTTACTCACTAAATATATACTTATAGCATTTAAAACATACATATCATATTTGTTTGTTATATATTAGTAATGAACACTTAGTTTTCATCATATAAATATTAATTTAAAGCATATTATTTAACATTTTAAAAGTGTATAGTTAAATACGAATTTACATTATAAACAACGCATAGTTCCTAAAAGTAACCCGCTATAGGTGGCACCAGGGTATTTTGTATACAAATTCGAATTACACGATTTCGCGTAAGTGTTATATCTTTCCTTCGGAAAATCTTTGATAACTATCTAAATCGATGTCTTGAAATAAGTCACTTATTTATTTCATAAGTAAAATTAAACTTTTACAATTGAATATTATATATAAGTGTAGTGATGCTTATTTTTATTTAAATGAACACTAGAATTTATATCTAATTCCAATATTAACATTACTTGTGAGACGCAAATTCTAATGTAATTTTTAGTTCCGATACTAATGTAGGAGGCGTAACGAATTATGCGTTTTCGCCTAAGTTTCCTATATTTCGTTCGGAAAATCTTCATAACTTTACTTTGTATATAAACTCACTCACTATATAATATAAAGTCTCTATACACAATACACATATATCGCATCGTATAGTTTCATACTATATATTAAATTGTCGTTTACTTTATTTTTTGATATTATTTCTATATCATTATCACTCAATAGTCTAAGTGCATAGTTTTTTTAATAAATATTTACCTTTAGTCGAGATACAGAAATAATTTATAATACAAAATGTATCATCATTGTATAGTAATCAAGGTTTGAAAAAAATCGGATATTAAAAAAAAAATTAAAAATCCGATTTTTTTAATTTAAATCAATTTGTTTGATTTTAATGAAAATAATATTTAAATTGTAAAATAATATAATAAATAGATGTTTAATTAATTATAAAAATTGAATAAATCATTTTTCTACTGCTAATAGACTATTAGAAATTTAAATAACTATTAATGTATATTTAAATTTATAAAATTATATTATAATAAAAATTTGATATTATTTATGTCTTGAATTATCTAAATTAATGTATACATTATATTATAATATATATATATATGGAAGTTGCATAATGCAACATTAAATAATTATTATTTAATTACTAGTGTTTTTTATATTATACTGACTACTTTATTATCTAGAATTATATTCAAATAATTATGCTATTACAAGAAATAAAATAAAAAGTTTTTGATATTTATTTAAATAAATTACTTTATATTAAAATATTTTTACATAAATACAAGCTTTATTCTAGCTTTGAGTCTATTTCTTAATTTTGAATGCACCTATCTTTTTTGGATTTTATATAGAAAAAAAAATAAAATTATATCTTTCTCCAACAATGTCCATGATATAAATAATTCTTATTTATTTACTTTTATATTTTTCCTTTGATGTTTATGAATCATAATTTATGATATATATAAATATTGTCCCTAGGCGTATTTCATCATATTTCAATTCAATATCTAAACTAATAAAACAATTATAATAAAAAAGAGCTGATAAAATAATAATAAAAAAATTATTAAAATGTCATAAAACATAATGACCCAAATAGTATAATATAAAAAAAATTAAAGCTTTAACGACAATTACAAATATTAAAAATTATTAAAATGATTTAATTTTATTAAAATATAAAGGCAACATATTAAAATATATTGCAATAATAGTAAAATAATAGTGTACATTATTTACTTCTAATATTTATTTTAAAAGTATTTCCTCAATACTTTTTTTAAATTGTATATATTATATACATTTTCAAATTTTAATAAATTATTAATCATTAAATTATTATAGTATTTAGGACCTTTAAAAAAAGTGTGTTTTTGAATTGTGTAGTTTTTATTAATTGTAAAATAAATTTTTTTTTGTCTTTATTAAAAACAAAAAATGTTTCTAGATTAATGTTATAGTTATTATGTTGTAGGTTATATAAATATAATATTATTCTAAAAGTTCATTCAATTTTAAAATAGAATTATATTTAAACATATTAGTGTGTGATAAACGAATCAGAGGTAATTTAGTCTGGTCTATCATATTTTTATTGATAATTCGAATAGTTTTTTTTGTATTAATACCAATTTTTGTAATCTATCTTCATAAACATTACCCTATATTTATATTCTATTGGACATATTTGATAAAAAATAGTGAATTATATAATAGAAATAAATTGCGAATGTTAAGAAATATTAACTTCCGAAAAAGATATACAATTTTAGTCTATAATTTTTAGGTAATTTATTACATACATTTATAATATGAAACGAATATGTTTAATATGTTTACTATCCAATATAATATCTAAAAACGTATATCTATCTACTATTTCTATGTTCGTATTATTTAAATTTATATTATTTATAATTGTTGTCTTAAATTAGGTAGTATTTTAGTTTTTCAATATAGATTGGAGTAATTTAATGTCATTATTTTTTTCATTTAGTATTCTTTTTCGTTTTCTTTCTTCGTAATCCAAATGGCTTCAAAATAAGACCTTGGTCTTTTGAGATTGTTGTCAGCGATTTATTCATACAGTATACGGGACAGGAACTTTGATTGTTTAATTATAATAGTTACCTATATATTTCATATTTACATATAAGATATAAAAGATAATAATAAATAAAATACATTAAGTAGACAGACAAAATTTGACATTAATAAAAATCAAAATAATAATAATAAAAATAATTTATACATACATATATATTTGATATATTTTATTTTTATTTTATTTATTTTTTATTTATTTTTGTTATTCAATTTTAATTTATTTATATTAAACCAATGAGATAATCTATCTAAATATAATTGCGAATTACTACTCAGTTTGTCATTTGAATTTGCAAATATAGAGAGTGATGTATCGTCTGTATATAGATTTAAATTATACGATCATCGTTATTAAATATATTTGATATGTTATTAATAAAAATAATAAAAAATAGTGGACTTAATACTGATCCCTGAGGAACACCAAAACGTACATTTCTAACAGATGATACAGTATTATTTATTTGAGTTTAACTTTTCTATGTACTAAATAATTTTTTAAAAACACAAGGATAATGTTTCGGAATATAGAGTAGATATACAATACAGGTAACATGAGATGAGGTATGTTATGATGAGATAATTCACAAGATAAGTACAATAGAACTTCTATATCAATCTGGGAGGTAAAACCAAATCTGATATTATTATTATGATTATTATTTTTATCCATAAATAATTACTTTTTAAATTAATTAATTAATTTTTAAATTAATTAATTAATCTTTAATTGCATTAATTAAAGCAAACTTCGCATGCACATCATTTACATGATCACCTATGTCATATCTACAGCTATCTCTCATGCTCTATATAGCTCTCTCTCCCATCATATCTATATCTATCTCTCATGCTATATACAGCTCTATCTCTCCATATCTACATCTATCTATAATGCTTTATATAGCTCTATCTCTCTCCATCATGAACAGATAGCGAAGCATGGTGCTGAAGTGCAATAGAGACGCGTGGAGCTGGGCGGAACAGCTGCCCTCCATCGAAGAGATAACTGACCAGCAGATCAGACTAGCCTACAGACTGAGTCAGGAGCCTTGCGCCGAAGAGAAGAAGTAAGTTATCGTTGCACACTCACCTTGTTAACACCCTTACGTGGTATCTCGATAAGTTCAATAGAACTTCTATACCGTAACTGGGTTTTTGATGTCGGTCATCAACTGAATCTGATATTATTATTATTATAACTTAGCTGTCATAATCTAATATTTAGCTTGTGCATACTCTCTAGAATTATACCCTTCTTACAGTCAGTTTTTTATTACACTTCTATTTACTATTATTTTAAATTTTTGTTCTTGCATTTTGTATTCATTAATTTCAGTTTTATTTTTTAAATATTCAATATTTTTATGAAATATTTTAATTTCTAGAGTTTTAAATAAGTTATTTAAATCTTTTAAATGTGTATCTTCATAATTTCGTTAATTTATATTATATAATTATATATTTAATGTATTGATTTATTGAATGTTTATATAAAAAATAAATTATAAATGATTTCTCGAGAGTGAATATATAGAAATAAAAATAATAAAATTAGGTAATACAGATATACCATTTAAAATAATAAATAAATCGGAAAGAAAATAATAAATAAAATAATGACAAACAGTGTTACAGGTTGCCACCTGATATTTATCATTGTATACATTTATTGATGTATGATGTCAAATTGTCTTCTATATTTCAAATGATATAATTCTATTAATAGCCTATTAGAAATGTGTATACAAATATTGATTCACATATGATATTAATAATTTATTTTATAATACATTTATAACTCAACTTGTTAAGGAGATAATGCAGCCATACAATATCCAACAAAGACATGTGTTTCATATACAAATTCAGTTATATTATAAAATTATATATGATCTATATTGTATACATTTTTCATTTTAGCATTTGCTTAATAATTAAAAATAATTTATAAAAATTAAAATATTCTGCGCCTTTCTCCGCGCCACAGAATACATCGTAAGGGTAACTGCAAGACGAACCCGTACTGCACGTCCGCCCTAGGTCAACCCGTGTTCCGGAAGAGATTCGAAGACTTCACCCGGCGCAGCTCTGAACTCTGTTCCGATAGCGCCCTGCGTAGGGAACACGACTCCGTGGGCCTCAAGAACCTCGGAGCCACGTGCTACATGAACACCTATCTACAGGTAATACCACCTGTATAGACGAGTTATGTTATTAATACTATATAATACTATTATATTTATTTTAGTTTATACCACTATATATATATAGTCGCATTCATTTATTAAGTTAAGGCCAAGCACTTATTATTATTTTAGTTAATATGTGAATAATCGTAGTTTTTGGTTAATCAAACTTATTACATATTTGCTTTATTATACTTATTTTCACATATAAATAAGTATTTTGAAGTTTATATACATCTACAAATATATCGATGAGTGGAAATTTATATTCCTCAAGTTCTATGCATTGACGTTGACGCAGTTTACTTAAAATATAGTATAATCGAATAAATATACTCGTAAATATCAATTATGACAGATAAAATATATAACAGATAGGTTATATATATAGTATATAATTAATTAGATACCGTTACAATGAATTAATTTAAACCCAAAATATTATATTAATTTTATTGATTATATTTAATTTGTGCTTCAATTAAAATATAAAAGTTGTCTGGTAAAATACATGACATTATAGAAATAATTATATTGATAATGGCCTCTTGTACTGTTGTATTGTATTCACACACACACACAAACACACACACACATACGCACACACACACACACACACACACACACACACACACACTATACTTGTTGTACAAACAAACACTACTTTGCCTATACACTACCTTATACATACACAGTATGCATTGCACACACACTGAGCAATAAGCTTCATTATAGAGCAGCAGACCACAACACTGTGTGTGTATGTGTGTGTGTGTTTTTGTTGTAAATAATTAATAAGATTATTCTATTTCAACAGCGAATTATTACTTTACTCAATATCAATATCAATATAGATACATATATTTAATACAGTAATAATTAACACACACATATATATATATATATATGTGTATATTATTCATAGCAAATATTTACAATTATATTATTAAAGTGTTTTTAAACAGTGTGATATTAATATGTTTACCCTAGAATAATGAAACGCTGTGCTATTGATAAGTGACACTCTGATAACATAAGCGATGAACAATACGCATGAGTCATATAACATGACTCATCATAACATGATAGAGTTTTTATAACTCTATCATAATCTATTCAATTTATATTCCCATGCGCGTATTTAAATTTAAATAACATAGAAAATTGTACTACAATAGCCACGCCTATAAACATATAGTTAAATATGTATCTAGAATATAAGCTACGACCACAGACGTACAATAACAAAGAAACTATGCCAGATAATGTTGAAAAATCATTCGAACTTCAATTATTTAATAGATAACAATATATTTCAAAAAATTATTTAGAGTTATTTTAAAAATTATTATTTTGTTAGTAAAGCGCGCGCCCTAGATTCTAATATCATTTTAGAGCGGGTAAACATTTCTAATGTAGGACAAAGTACTTAAATTAATGATTACTTCCCGTCGTAAATAATCACTGGCTGTGCAATGC
>OZ025244.1:55276860-55724360 GCA_964019155.1 Osedax fenrisi
TCGTCATGCTAATAGAGCTGATAACATGTTGATATATTATGCTTGATATGATATGATATGATATAACTTGTGATACATTATGCTTGATATGAGAATCGTAAGAGCTGAATAGTACTGGATATAGATGTTATCTACGTAATAACAACAAATGTATTTCTTACACAATTTAAAAAGTTACACGTACTCTAGTAGACATTTAAATTCTCTATATTTGACATGTGAAACCGATCGTTAAGCCTCTTATATATATGTAATCCTGATTACATTATTTTTTATTTTTTATTTTAAAATATTTTATTGACTACAAAATCACGTGGTGGTTATGGGCGTCATGAGAAGGAAACAAAAATAAAATAAAAAAGTACAATAAAAATAAAGGAAAAGGGAGGGTAGGTTACAATGTTAATAGGTGCGTGGAGAGTTTACATTTAAATAGTGACAAGGATTTCAAACACCTAATGTCATATGGTAGAGAATTCCAGTATTTTGGAGCTACCACAGAGAAAGCAGATTCAGAGTGAGCAGAGATAGTCGAGCGTTGCACAATTTTCATCGTGTGACATTTCCTGCTAGCTCGACTAAGGGTATGCATACTGATCAAGTCAGCTAGGTACTCGGGAGATCTAAGATGTATCACCTTATGGGTGATGCATAGTAGTCTGTACCTGCAGAGATATCTAAACTTAAGCCAGCCGAGTGATCGCATTAGAGTCGATATTGATACTATTGAAGAGAACTTCAGTTTATATAGGGTGCGTATAGCACGTCGTTGTATCTTCTCAAGTTTAAGCATAAGCTTTAGGGGTAGATTGCATAGAAGTGAGCAGCAGTATATGAGTCTACTGAAGACTAGCGAGTGTATTAGACTTTTAGTCATTGAAAAAGATAATTTATTACGTGATTTTCTAATATTGTAAAGAAAATAGTTGGCATTGCGAATCATTATAGATATGTGGTCAGAGTAATCTAGGTGGGAGTTGATGGTGAAACCAAGAGTTGTTATGGATTGTGATGTAGGGAGGGCTAGTAGAAAGTGGTGGGTGATGATTAGGGGGTAGGTAGGTCTGGAGATAATTATGGTGTCAGTTTTGGTCATGTTAAGTGATAGGGAATTATGGGAGAACCAGTCAGTAAGTTCTGTGAGGCAGTTAAAAATAGACAGTTGAATTGAGTTGGAGTCACAGGAAATGGGAAAATAAGTATAAATTTGTAGATCATCTGCAAAGAGATGGTAGTGGATGTAAGGATATTTACGAAATATGGATTGTATGGGTAAAATATAAATAATAAAAAGTAAAGGACCAAGCACGGAGCCTTGTGGAACACCATGAGTGGTGATAAACGGGGTAGAGAATGATGAGTTGATTTTCACTGAAGAGGACCTTAAGGAAAAGAATGACATAAACCAGCTGTGTACTTGACCATGAATACCGATTTCATTGAGTCGTAAAGAAAGAATGTCATGGTTTAGGGTGTCAAAGGCACTGGATAGGTCAAGTAACACAAGGTAGCACGGGGCTTTGTTGTCAAGGGATATTAATAGATCATTAATGATAAGATTCAGTGCTGATTCAGTGCTCCGATGGGGTAAGTAAGCACTTTGAAACTTATCAATAATTGAATTGGTAGTGATATAGTGAATAAGTTGAGCAGATACAATTCGCTCTAAGGTCTTAGAGATTGATGAAAGCTGGGAGATGGGTCGATAGCTCGACAGGTTCGAGTGGCTAAGGGTAGTTTTTTTTATAATTGGGGTGATATATGAGTGTTTCATAGACTTTGGTACGATCGATGTAACAAGGGACGCATGAATGATCATTGTTATGGGTTCAATTAGCAATGGCGAAAGGGTACGAAGTAAAGTAAGGGGAATAGGGTCGAGTGGGGAATTGGATTTTAGGGATGCCTACATTACTATCGATACAACCCATTGTATCGTATATATACATCGCCTCCTTTGTTATATCTAGTAATCTCTTATCTTAACCTATTTCTTTATCTCATCCCTATCCACATCATCTAACAAGCTCTCTATCTTATCTATCCAGTTTCTCTATCCTATCTAGTAATATCCGTTTTCTTTAACTAGCTGATCACTATGCTGATCACCCAGTACCTACAGTTATCGCTTCATCATAGTCGTACCCTATGCTAACCCCCACCTGAGATCTAATACCACTGTGTGTGTGTTGCTGTAAAGAGCTACGTCGTCCACAGGTACATGTGCACCAAGTGTGACAGACTACGGGAGGCAGACCGGCACATCTCTCTGAACTCCCTGCCTATGATCCTCAATCTTCAGCTGTTAAGATTTGTATTTGATAGGTAGGTATCCATAGCCCCCTTAGCCACCCTCATACCTACTATATCTCCCCTGTATCCCATAGCCTTCATAGCTATCTTAGCCACCCTCGAGGCACATAGCATTCATACTATGAAGCTCATAGCCCCCATATACCCCATATCCCTTATAGCTACTAAGGCCCCCATAGCTATCACGCACCCTTGGATCTCATAACCCCCGTATCTCCTATAGATATCATAGCTCCCAAAGATCGCATAGCTCCGATAGATCTCATAATGGCTTCCATTCTATTAAGCCGTATTTAGATGTTCCTATTTTATTGATTAATCGCATTTGTGAAAATACGTTTAATTCTGTCCAGTATAATTAATAAGTTCAGTAATATTAGCAATGCTAATTTAGCATATAACAAATGTTCATATTGTAGTCTCTAAAGTTAACCCGTACTGCGCAACACTTACCTCTGATTATCTAGCACCTATTACGTAACTCTATCTCACGTTAAGGAAAACTATGCAGAAGAAGAAAATCAATAGTGAATTCCAGTTCCCTGATGTCCTGGACATGAGCAAGTTTGTAGGTTAGTACACAGATATCTACTAGTGGGTGTGAACATGTGCTGTGAATATTGTGCATTGATCGACTTTTATATTAATATTAGTGTTGGGAATTGAAATTGAACTTCGAAACCGAACTGATACAGTTATTTTTAATACTTTCGAACTTGAACTCGAATTGATACAGTTATTTTTAATAATTTTGAACTTTAACTCGAAGTGATAAAGTAACATTTCGAACTGATAAAGTTACATTTCCAACTAATGCATTTTATATTTATACATAGTATTATTTTATGAATATTTGTGTATATATAATCATAGCCTCTATAGTTTCTCCTATAATCTTTGGTAAATATTGTCAAAATCTATTATCTATACCGATACTATACAATTATTTTAAATGTTTGAACTGATACTATACTGATACATCATTTGTTGTCAGCATTCGTTGTCCACCGATAAAGCTATATTTTAGAAAATTCCCAACACTAATTAATGATGATGATGATATTAGGTTTATCCAATAGATAGTGATACCTGCTGTAAGTCTAGTAAAGTATCTAAACATAACATAAGTCACTGATCACCTACCCCCACTGAAATCATAAACTAAGCTACCCTACAGTTATACCTAGCGATAACTTCAGTGCTGGTTCCTTACTCTTAGCCCACTATTAGTGAGGACAGGACATACTATAGCTATCTCTGCAATAGTTACTTTTGTACTCTGATTAAGTTACTTTCAGTGGAATATTTAATTATATGTCAATGATTTAAATCTTTGAATCAAAGATATCGAGGGTGTTGCTTTATATGTCAAATAAAATGCATTCATATTTTTAAACACTATTTTGATATAAATATTATATTAAAATATGAATTTATTTATAAATTAGCTTAGAATTGAACGATGTTTTTTTTATATTATTTAGGTTGATATTTCAAATAATATTATGTGTATTAAAGTATATTATATATTAAATATAATCATATTGAAATCATTGATTTAAAAACTAGTTTTTGCATTGATTCTTATATCAAATTTAAATGTATACTTCTGGGCTTTGATGTAATACGATAAAATCACTCAAGCGGAAAAGAAAAATTTCATAAAATATATATTATCAGATGTCCTGTCCTCGCTATTAACAGAAAGCCGACTACTAATCCCATACATACTTAATACCTACATACATATAATACAATAACAGCTTCCAAGACTGATACCAGTTCATCAGACTACATGTATCAGCTGGTAGCTGTCCTCGAGCACCAGGGCAAGTCAGCTCATGAAGGTCACTACATCGCCTACATAAGACATATACTTCGCAATGGTTAGCACCCCCCCTTATTCACCCTCTTCCTATTCTCCGTAACCCGTATTAACTTACATATCCCCCTAGTATTCCTATTAGTATATCACTCTCACCCCCCTTATTAACCCTCTCATCCCACCCCGCTTCCTATTCTATGTACCCCGTATTAATTTACATATCCCCCTAGTATTCCTATTAGTATATCACTCTCACCACCCTTATTCACCCTCTCATCCCACCCCTATTCCTATTCTCCATATTAACTAACATATCCCCCTATTATTTCTATTAGTATATCACTCTCCCCCTTATTAACCCTTTCCTATCTTTTTCTAATATAAGTATACAGCCCTTTATCAATCTCATTCATAATTGTATCTCCAAATAGGATCATAGTTAATTTATAAACCATAGTAAATCTGTAATCACTTATTAAAGTTATCATCATTAAATCTCTCTCTCTCCTCTCTCTCTCTCTCTCTCTCTCTCTCTCTCTCTCTCTCTCTCTCTCTCTCTCTCTCTCTCTCTCTCTCTCTCTCTCTCCCCCTCTCCCTCTCCCTCTCTATCTCTCTCTCTCTCTCTCTCTTTCTCTCTCTCTCTCTGTATGCACATGTGTTAGTGATATTTACCATCCTATCAGCCAGCCTAACATGACACACAAGTATTAAACTCATGTACAATAGCATCCCTAATATATACAGGAGGATATCAATGGAAACGTTACAATGATGAAACCGTCAACAATGTAGACAATGAAGAGATCTCACTAGACATAGATAACTACGGTAATATATCTCCTAGTGTTTCCTCCATCTACTATGTCTACATTAACTCCTAGTATTTCCTATCTACTATGTCTACATTATCTCCTAGTGTTTCCTATCTACTATATCTACATTATCTCCTATTTTATATTTATTAAATCATCAATATTTATTCGAATAGTTTTAACGTCATTCATATATTACATTTTATTTCAGTTATTTTTTTGTATCAAGAGATTTATAAAATTTATTCTTAAAATTAAATATATAATATAAAAGTGACTACTTAAAAAGTGACTTAATTTAATTGTTCGACATTGGAGTATTTCAGTAGAAATTATGTTGAATTTTTTATTATCTTAGCAAAAAATATGAATTTATTTATAAATGTTCATATAGTTAACAAACTATATATATAAAATGATTTATATATTTATTGATTATTGTTAAGGAGAGGAGGCAAAAAATGCAAACAATTTACATTGAACCTAAGAAAAGTTAATTTGTTTATAAAAAGTATGATAACTTATAAAATACATTATAGAATTGCCTAATTGTTGGAGATATATTTCATAAGTTTACTGTAATTTAAAAATGGAGCCGAATATCAGTAATTTAAAAAAAACTATTTATTCAAGATTAATTAATTATAATTAATTATGTATTTAAATATAGTTATATATGAATATGAATATATAATAAATAAAGCCTGCACATTTTGTGAAGATTCATCAAAAGTTATGAATATCCAAAGAAATATGCAACAGAATACAAAACAAAAGAGTTGTAAGGATTTATATTTTGATATGATATGGGACATGATAATTTGTATTGGCTTATGATTTATAATTCACTCGTATGGAATGTATAGCTACTTTTATATAAGTTATATGTCATTTTAAAGATAAAATATTTAATTTTATTATAATAATATAATATGGTTTTATTAAATAATTATTGTATACATAAACCTTACTTGTTTGCATGTTTCACCTCTCCTTAACAAATCTTCAAATTTATGGTTTTATAATTTCCACTTTTTATATTTTTGGATTATTCATTAAAATATTATTTGTTATATATAAATACATTTATATATTATAATATATATTTACATACGTGATACATATTCTATATATTCTATATATTTAAATATTTTAAACATTCTATTGGCATGAACTCTACGATTGTGTCTCTGATCAATGTTAAACCCTCGTAGACAATCAGAAACGGCTGGCCAAGAAGGCTAAGAAGAGCAACGATGTGATCACATCTTGTAATGCGTACATGCTGGTCTACAAACGAGTGTCAGGTTTGTTATCATCATCATCATTGATATTACACCCCCACCTCATATAAATATAATGGAATCGTCCATTATATATACTATGACATTGTGTGTTACTGTGGGAATTGACCATCATAGTTTATCATGCATCAATGCCTGAATGCCATGCACTATATATTTGGAATTTCTCACTATTTTACATGTTCACTATAAAAATATACAGCTTACTTCACTTATTTCATAATAAAATGGTGGCAATTGTGGGATATTCAAAATCATTAGTGTTTCATTCATGATACTATTAATAGCTATCTATGGCCCTCCAGTAGTAGTAATCAGAGTACACCTCCACATTCTATGTTGTAATCTAAAATAACTTACCATTCATTATAACTTAAATCTTACCATTCACTATATAGAGATAGTTAATACATTACTCCATATAAAGCTCCACAGACAAAAATCTATTCAATAAATTCTATTGATTTTTTTTTGTGATATACAAGGGAAATATAAAGCTATAACAATATATATATTTTGATATTTCAATATAATTCATATATAAAAATACATAAAAGAATAGTTAATTTTTTTTTCTATAATAATATTATATAGAAAATATTCATTATAAATTATTGTTTAATATATATGGCTTCATATTATTTTTCCAATATGAAAAGTACAATTTATATATATATATATATATATATACACATATTTATCTAATATATTATATAATCAATAGCATAAAGTAATACTTGTTTCTTATTTAAATATTATATACTATTTTATTAATTATATATTTACATACAATTCTAGAAGCTTACTATATTATATAATTTATTTTTGAAATATGATTCATAAAAGATGCTTGTTATGCTATTTCTAAATTGATTTAATTTGTAATGTGTTATATGGTAACAGGATACAAAATAACAGGAAAAAAAATAACGGAAAAAAAATAACAGAAAAAAAATAACAGGAAAAAAAATAACAAGAAAAAAAATAACAGGAAAAAAAATAACGGAAAAAAAATAACAAGAAATAAAATAACGGAAAAAAAATAACAAGAAAAAAAATAACAGGAAAAAAAATAACAAGAAAAAAAATAATGGAAAAAATAACAAGAAATAAAATAACAGGAAAAAAAAAACAAGAAAAAAAATAACGGAAACAAAATAACAAGAAAAAAAATAACAGGAAAAAAATAACAGTAAAAATAAAAATGTAATTTAATAAATAATACAAAATTATTAGCTTTCCTTAGATAACTAATTCTGATATTAATTTATTCTAATTTTGTACATTGTATATGTGTGTTGAACCTTTCTAACCACCTTTCTATATAGATATGTTTGCAATATATGATTTATATTTTCAATATATGATTGCAATACACACGAATATATATACACATTCCATATATTAAAATATATATACGTAATCAAATATATTTACCTATTTATCTACTAAAATACAGACTGATATCGGGCCGATTTTTATAGCTCGATATCGTCAAACATCACAATGGGAATTTCGATGTGAACGACTATAATTATAGACTAATCTCGTATATTAATAATGAAGTTCTAAATCTTGGGAATTAATTCTTAATTCTTAATTGATACTAGCCGTACCCGACACGGTTTTGCTCGTTTTTTGATTATTTGCCTATCTATTATTTATTAATCATATCTATTCCTGATTCTGCATTGCTAGTCTTTTAATGTTTTAATAGTTATTATTTATCAATTATAACTGTATCCGACCCAGAGTTGTTTTTTTTTTAATTTTTAGAATTTGTTTATTATATATTAATCCTATCAAAGTATTTCATGTTTTATACAATTTTTAAAATATGATTTCTCTATTTTACATACACAATTCTAGATGTTATTTCCTAGCTAATATTTACTAATTCTAGTTATATCTAATCCTGAGTTGCATGCTTTTTGATTTTTCCTAACTAATATTTACTAACATTTGTAATTTTTGTAACATTTGTAACATTATAATTGTAATCGACCCGAAATTTCTCGTTTTTTGATATAAGATGTTTTATTTTAATAGACATGTATCTAATATAAATATTTCATGTTTTACTCAATTTTGAATAAACCTGGATTTACTAATATAATAAAGTTTTTTTAATATTTCAAAATTAGTGAAAAATATTTCAAAATATTTCAAAATATTACAAAATATTACAAAATAATTTTTAATAAATGTCGAAAAATATTTTTTTAAATATAAAAATTATTTCAAAATATTACAAAATATATTTTTTTTAATTTCGAAAAATATTCTTAAAAAATATATAAAATAATTCAAAAAAATCTCCTATTTTTTTTTAGTTTACAAAAAATATTACAAAAAAATGTTAACAAATATTTAAAAACACGTCAAGAAAAAAACTACTAATATATAAATATATATATTTATATAAATTTATATATATAACATACCAGGGTTGGCGGTTTTTTTAAAAAAACCGATTTTTATGGTTTTTTTAGGGTTTTTTTGGTTTTTTTATAATTAAATGTTAAGATTATTAATTAGAAAATATTATATATACCTAGATCGATTATTGAATGTCTGTGCAAAACATAAATATATAGAGTAAGTATAAAATATACAACACTAATGAATATTATTTATATATATTAATTATATATATATAATTAAATTTTCTATAATATATTATTAATATTAAATGTTAATAACATAATTTTATTAAAATATATTTATTATAAAAATAAAATAAAATATAATAAAAAAAATAGTTACAAATTGTAACAAAATAATAATTTAAAAAAATAACAATACAGTAATTAGAAATATGATCAATATAATTCTCGCAATAAAATTACAAGTTACAAATTTTAACAATATAATAATTTAAAAAATAATAATAATAATAATTAGATGATTTCTAATAGAAATATAATCAATATAATTCTCGCAATAAAATAACAAGTTACAAATTTTAACAATATAATAATTTAAAAAATAATAATAATAATTAGATGATTTCTAATAGAAATATAATCAATTTAATTCTCGAAATAAAAAAACAAGTTTTGCAACCTTATCATTGCCTAATCGATTCCTTATTTTTGATTGAACGCTTTTATAATGTTAAAAAAACCAAAAAAACCAAATAAACCAAAAAAACCAATGGTTTTTTTGATCAAAAAACCGTTAAAAAAACCGATTCAAAAAAACCGACCAACCCTGATACATACATACGAAACGAATTAAACGTACGAAAATAGTTTGATCAATTTAATATTTATATTATAAATCTAATTATTAAACATTCCTAATTATAAGAGAGTCTTAAATAGTTGTTAATGCATTAATAATATATAAATATATTAATATATATCATATATTATCGCACATATATAATAAATTATATTATAAAGTATAGATTATGTATAGTTTATATAATATATATTCACAAGATATGTATCAACATGTAAATATTTTATAAAAAAAATAACCCAATACAATAACCAATCTATTATATTTCTCATATATATGTTTTCCTTTGATTTTTTATTTTTTCCATTCATTTTTTCTTACTATTTAGTTTTTTTATTGTTTTATATAATTTTTTTTCTTGTTATTTTTTTTCCGTTATTTTTTTTCTTGTTATTTTTTTTCCTGTTATTTTTTTTCTTGTTATTTTTATTCCGTTATTTTTTTTCCTGTTATATTTTGTCCTGTTATTTTTTTTCTTGTTATTTTTTTTCCGTTATTTTTTTTCTTGTTATTTTTTTTCCTGTTATTTTTTTTCCTTTTATTTTTTTTCCTGTTATTTTTTTTCCTGTTATATTTTTACCTGTTATTTTTTTTCTTGTTATTTTTTTTCCGTTATTTTTTTTCCTTTTATTTTTTTTCCTGTTATTTTTTATCCTGTTATTTTTTTTCCTGTTATTTTTTTTCTGTTATTTTTTTTCCTAGATTCGTTGAAATATACTAAATAACACTACATTAATTATTATTCCATTATAATATTTTTTGTTTTTTTTTGGTTATTAACATATTTTCTATGAGGTATCCCCTTAATATACCATTATAATCGATATTTTAATATGTATGCGAAATGCAACTACTATGCAATCAGCAATGAGGAATCATTTAATTTCTATTCATTTTTATATACAGAACTATTTTACTTATATAACTATATGTGTACTGTGAACCTCTATAATTGCCAGCATTCAACTGATTATTTAGGTGGTAATGACATATTGAAATCATTGCTTATCTTATCTTACCATTACTATTTATAATCGTTCTGTATCAAGCTGCCTGTCCGATGCTGAATAAACACTTCTAAATCCACCATTAAATAGCCATCCTCTTGCCTCTAGTACAGCATATAAGTAATGTGTATATGAATGCACGTTGGTGTATCTAGCTTCACACACATTGGAATACTGGTTAGTATGTGGATCTCTTCTCTCTTGTTATAGTGTTTAACATGCAACAACTATAGTCAATAGTATACTGCAATGGCCACATTAGTATGCATATATTACCTGTTTATATCTAGTCTTGTGACATTCTTCAATGTCTTCTAACTCTGAGATAAGAACTTTCAAAAATGGAAATAATATTCCATAACCTCACATGATAACTATCATATGATAACTGAATTAAATGAACGAACTAAATTTCAAAGTTATGGAATAGATCTCTAATGCTGCTTGTATTAATACCTTACCTCCACACATACCGTATGATAACCCTTCATAGACTATAGCTGTAATGTTGCCTCCTTCACTATTAATGCATACCTCCTCCACAGAAATCAAACCTATCCCAGATGATCTAAAGGACTTGCTGCCTCTAAATGTGATCAAAGAGATAGCTGCTACTAATGAACAGTACTCCACTGAGATACAGCTTAAGCATAATGAACTGGTATGTGTGGGTGTGTATGTGTGCGTGTGTATATGTGTGCGTGTGTGTGTGATTGTATGTGGGTGTGTTGGTGTGTGCTTGTATGTGGGTGTGTGTGTGTGTGCGTTTACCTCTCTCTCTCTACATCCCTCTCTGTCCCTCCCTTTATACCTATCTCCCTACATTACCCTCTATCCCTCTCTACATACCTATATACCTATTCCCTCCCTACACTAAAACTGATACAAAACAGGTGAAAGAGAACATGGTAAAGATGAGAAACCTCCAGATAATAAAGAGCGTAATGGAACGACTTCCCATAGCCTCAACCGAAGGAAGTAAGTACCACCCCCCCCCCACCCCATAGTGCACCCCTATCGCACCCCTCTCTCACTAGGTGCCTCCACCTACACATGGATACCTACCAAGTGGATTAACAAACTGTTCATCGCTCACGACACCTCTAAGATACAACCAGTCGATATCGATTCTTTGCTGTGTCGTCATAAGAAGTACGTATAACAACTTTATACTTATTAGTATTTACAAGTATTACTAGTATTAATACTGCTTTTATATTTACTAATGCTATTACTATTAATATTATTACTAATACTATTACTATTACTATTACTATTATTATTACTATTGATATTACTATTACTGTCATTATTATTAGTATTACTATTACATATTAATAATAAGTTATTCATGACCTCTAAAGGTTATGTCCTGATAAAGTTATTTCTGCAAAATGCGTCTCCAACGAAGCGGCCGAGATTATCTACGAAAACTACGGAAAACCTGAACTGTGCCTCAACCAGCTAGTACCAAAACTACTCTCTCAAATAGTGCACACAGTGATGTGTTCTATGACCAGCTTCAGTGGTTCCACCCAACCGTATTCACCGTGACCCTTTTTTTTGATAATTCTTAATTTAAAAATATACAATGACCCAATGAAAAAATTTATTTTTTTATTATTAAATCTTAGTTAAATGATAGATTTGTATTTAAACTGTATTTAAAAAAAATTTTAAATAATTTTTTTTTTTAAAATGGCCCATGACCCAAACAAAAATTCTAATGACCCAAGTTTGGATCATAACCCATAGGTTGGGATCCACTGATCTACATCATCAGTCACTGATATACAACAATGATTCAGATAAATCATAGATTACCATTTATAAGTTATTACATTGAAACTTGAATTTATTTACAATAATGTAATATGTGTAATATATTGACACCGTACTCAACGATACCTGCTGTGACTTGCAATAAATCTAAGTACTTAAGTACTGAGTACTAATACTCAATTACTAAGTAATACACACAATACTTTAAATGGCTTTAGTTATTCATTTATAGGTACTAATTCTTACAAAGTATATGGTGGTTTATTTATTATAATAACATAATGTATACAATTCTTAGTTTGTTATCATCAGCTTTGTTATATAAGTATCAGTGATTGTAAATATATACCTATGTGTCTACCAACATATATACACATGTACCCATTTACATTGTTAACAATGAACTTTATTAATAATTAATAAACCACCAATATAGTTCTTTGTAATATTTGTAATGTTTTTGATCATAATAATTTGAGTTCGTCTCTAAATATTTAGATAAATTATCATTTAATAATTTTCCATATATAAATTAGTTTTGTTTATACGTATTTGAATTACATAATTAATACTGGTTCGGATTAGATGATAATTTACTAATGCATTGATATCGCGGCAGGGAGTCTCTGTGTTTGACATGTATACAAGATCGCTGTCGTCTGATCCAGGCTAAGGAGATGGCAACTAAAGATTCTAAGTTTGTGTCAACCCTAGTCCGCAAGAAGGAACAGTTAGTCTACCACGTGGAACGGGTCTATAATCTTTGCTAATCTGCTTATATATTGGTCTATAATTTTTGATAATGGCTGTAATGTTTATCTGCAATATCTGTAACAAATGCAATTAATTTTAATAAGTAAACTATATATTAATAAACATTTAGATAAATATTATGTTATAATTTTAAATATACATGATATTCTATGCAATATATGTTATAGCTAATATATATATATATATATATATATATAAATATAATATATAATATAGTATATATTCTATATTAGGTTTGTACAATACTTGCAGCCAAGATTTTAAATCAATTCATAGAAATCTTAGCCTCAAACCCAATATTAAAATCTTCAGCTTTGAATACTTCAAATACAAAATGTTAAGGCTTCGAAGCCATCAAATCCAAACAATACCTACAAATTTAAATTATAAAACAGTTCAACAATCAAATAAAACATTGTAAATCTGAAATTAAAATGTGTGTGTTATTTTACTCAACTCGAAAAGTAATTGTACAGAATTAATGTTATCAATGTTTAAATGGATTAGAATATTTAATACTAAACTCAACATTTCAATTACTCGGACACGAGATTTGGACTCGAGGATTTAATTTGTATAACCCTAAAATATATTACATACTATACTATATTATAATCGTATGACCAACACATATGACCAAAACATAGCTGTTCACACATCCACTTATTAAATAACTTATAAACCCGAATATTAATGTATGTATACTTCACTATTCAGGGAAGATGTGAACATGTACTGGGTGGGAAAGTTAACTCTCAAGAACTTCTCACAAATTCTCATCAATTTTCTAGTCGGAGACGAGAATGGTTCGTACATTTCACTATTACGTAACACCCCGCCTCCGCCATTACTGTGGCGGTGTAGAGGTGTTACTACTCGTATGGTTCAGCTATTAGTTATACCGCCTTTAGTGTATAGTTCATAACATTTGTTTTTCAATATAATAATAATAATAATAATAATAATCATTTATTTAATGATTTGTTTTGTTTTTTTATATAATAAAACAAATAAAAATAAAAATATGTCTTCTCTGATCACTTCTAAAGAGCTCCGATATAAGAGTTTCTTCTGTTGTGGCCAAGTATTAATATCGAATTGAATAATGGTTCAAATCTATATAAACAGTGGTTGTACCTTTACATGCGTTTGTTATAATACACCCCTGACATGTGTTTAGGTTAACAGATACCATGTAACATCATCATCATTAATAGAGTGCACTTCACTTCGTAATACTAATCCTATTTCAGAAGTGCAAACTTCATATTAATATACGCTATCTTTTATATAACATTCAATCGTTATTAAATTCATATATTTATAACATACACTTATCATATAGTAATACTGATACTTAAATGATCGTAATGTATTGCTAATTCAACATTTACTATCCACATCAACTAACCTATTGACCTACCTACCTGCTATTGTTACGTCTTCGTTATTAGGCCTACATCTTAATCACTATATCTACAGAAGACTTACTAAATGAAAATGAAATTCCGTTCAAGTTTAATGAAGATTTACTATGCGATCACAGTTAGACTAACTACGTCACTACGATTATTACCACAATTACATAATAATAATAATAATAATAATAATAATAATAATATTAATAATATTTGGAAGAATTTTAATAATTTTTTTTTTCTGTTGAATTTTAATAATATTTATATAATATTTTCTTCTAAAGGGCTTCAAAATAATATGACTATTTTCTGTTCCCATATTATATACATATTAGTTAATTATAATTATATACCTCTCTATATATGCATGCTATATAAACTCTATAATACCATTACTAATATTCATTGAATGTAGATAGATTAATAACTAAGAAATTAATGATTTTTTATAATAAAATACATATGTATACATTTTATTTTCTTGTTCGTTAAGATAAATAATCTTTATTAAAGTATTAATTTCCATTGAGAAAAACGGTTTTCTCATATCGTATACAATTATAATGCCTTACAATCATTAATTTTAATTTGGTACGACGTATTAAATTAGATTTTAGTGAATATTAATCGAGCCGATATTATTTTATTACATAATTATTTAAGATAGAGTTTATACTTCGAATGTAAACTTGATTATTACCACACGGGGAATACTGCTAGTAAACTATCGGCATACCTACCAATAAAACGCATTATAATCCAAGTAAAGCGTAGCATTCCTAATCATGAGTCATACTTAAATCCCGGCTTCGAAAGGACATTAGAGCCATATATATGGTTATAAGTGAAAACTTCATCTAAGTTCCTGGATGGGATGTGAGGACTCCACCGAATAACACAAAAAACAATAACAACCACCCACTCTCTCACCTACAGATAATCTGAATACGGACGACACGCTCCGTAAGCTAGTGACAGCAGAAACGTGGGGCTATATGACTCAACATTACGTCAGCAACGTGCGCAACTCCAAGTTTGTGCTGCCCGAGTTCAAGGCCTCCAATCAGACGTGTCCTATCTGCAGGGTTTCTATGCGCGCGTTCTAATCCATTTGGTATTTCAGTTGAGATCTTAAAAAACATATTATCGATTGAAATACTCGACAAATTGTAGAAATATTTCACCCACATCGAAAATTAGATATTAAACTTGGAAATATGCAATAAAAAATATGTATACAAATATATATATATATATATGTAATTAGCTCACGCGTCATTTTTATTCTTTACTTAAATAAATATGTTGTGTTTGTTATAGAATCGATATGAAACTATAGGATTTTCTCTGCTCCACATCGACTGATCTTTTGAAGACATACATCTAGATTAAGCACTTTAATATGCAACCATTCTAACTATCTCAACGCATTGAAATATACGTATTTGCTGACCTCTAATGACCTCTAGTCGCAAAGAATCACTGCTGTCATAAGAGCGGGTTCACGTGTATTCCAAGTACTAGTACTTTGTACTGGCTATATCATCATAATAGTTATTAGAAGACATTTGTTTGTTTTCTGTTTGGTTTTCTTGTTTATGTTTGGCTTCACAATAATATAGTATATTTTATGTCATAATAGTTATTAGAAGACATTTGTTTGTTTTCTGTTTGGTTTTCTTGTTTATGTTTGGCTTCACAATAATATAGTATATTTTATGTTAAATAAAATTTATAATAAAATAAGGTTCTGGGTTATAAAGGTAGTAAGTAGTTATAGAGGTACTAAGGAGGTATAGAGGTAGTAGAATTGTGTAAAAGCAACAATCGTAGTTGTATAACATGTATATGCAGTATATTAAAATGATTAATTAGATATGCATCTTAATTAAACGTACGTTATTACAATAGACACTATACGATATACCGTATACCTAATCTAAGTCTAACACGTGTACTACGCTATCTTCAGAAGTCGGAGGACGCCGAAGAAATGGTGCTACTAGAGATCAAGAAGTCACGCGACATCGAACACTCGGCTCTAGGGGAGGTTAGACATCATCACCGTTATGTCAAGTGATACATTGTAACCGATGGGTATCCTATACCGTAAGCTGGGTCACCTTATCGGATAAAGGGGGAATGTTATCCTAATATGATAACCTGTACTTATAAAAATGGACTATTCCTTTTATGAAAAATGCTTATATTTAGACTGTCTTGCATTATCTTTTATCAACTACATAAGTGTATTCAACATTATTACAATGTTCTATTATCTAAGCTGTATCAAGCTTTAATCTTATACCTACCTCTACCCAACATTATTCTAACAACGCTCTCACTCTAATCAGCTTTACCACGTATCCAAACGGAAGACGAACACAACTTTCCTGGAATGCGAGAACATATTGTACGTGATTTCGTCTGATTTCCTGATGCATTGGAGAGAGTACATTAGGTTTTCTTGCGATTATAGTATATTATTCGTTTAGGTTATTAACTATTTCTTCTATAATATCTTATTATTGTGCATGATAAATTATTAATATATTATCAATACATTATCATATTATCAATTTAAAAATGTAAATGTGTATTAACTATTTGTTATTATATAATATTATTTATCTACTAAATAATAATTAAATAGATTACTTATAATTAATATTTTATATTGATTATTGATTTTTTATTAAAGAAAATACATTGTCTAAAGTATATAATATAAATATTGTCTAATGATAACATACCTTATTGAAATAAACAAAGAATAATAGAAAATTAAAAAATGAAGAATATAAACGTTAATATATTGTATACGAGTCATGTTTAATAACATTATTACACATGAAATAGATATTTCACAAGAAGAGATAGGCCCATAGTACTTGACAATTCTGAGATAATCTGTTCCCACGGACTATTGAACTGCGACCCTCTCGTAGATGAAGATGCTTGGTTAGTTTTCACACGTTATTAATACCAGTAGTCTAAAGTCACGTTAATACACCGTATAGTATGGGGTGCGTATAATGGACCATATATTGGGAACGATTTAAATTAATTCTTGGGTGTATATGCTATTGTGAAATCGAAAAAAAAAACAATACAAATTATATTTTTTATTATCTTTACATTTTATTTTTATATATTTACATTCCCAGTTCTCAATAATTCTTCATACTATGCAGACGTGTTTTTTTTATCAGCTAATTCACTTTCATAAATATTTTGTTATATGTATATTTATTTTGTGTATATGTATTTATACATAGTACATATTAATGCATAGTAGAATTCTACTTAATTTTATTATATTTATTAAATATATATATTTGTGTATATATTCGTTAATTTATTTATAAAATTATATTTTATATTCATTATTAGATATTAGTTAAGGCTATGTGCTGGTTTCAGCGCTCTAATGTATAATAATAATAGGAAAAATACCCTTACCCTAAATACACCTCATTGAATAATGAATGAATCATTCTAAAATAAAATGTATCTTATTTAGTTTATATGACTACAATAATTACATGAAATAAAATCCCACATTTTTCGGGTTAGTCAAGAATTTTTGTTTAAGTTTGGTAATTTTTTGGACCACATTTTTTTTTAAAATGTGTCCACAATTTATCATGTATTGTTATAAGATATACATTCTCTGATAACATTATTGTAATCGGCAAATTATTGACTGAATAGAGGTTATTTGAATACGAAAAAATCAACTTATTTTTTAAAATTATTTTTAATTATTTATTAAGTTATTGATTAGTATAAATATATACATTCTATTTCATAATAATAGGAATAATTGAATAAATATATTTTTATTTATAATTAAAAATGTCCTAGAATGGGAAGAATTGTCTTATAAATCGACTTTTTCTATTAGCGTGACACTCTTCCGAATCATATCTCTTCTTATTTATGTACCTTTTGGACCTGTTAGATTATTAGATTATTTAGAATTATAAATTATATTAGACTCAATATATTTTATTACACGATATTTTATAAATAATAATCTATATTATATTTATAAATAATAAACTATCAATAGAATTAGATTATTTAGAATTATAATTGATAGTATACTCAATATATTTTATTACATGATATTTTATAAATAATAAGCTATATTATATTTATAAATAAACTATATTATATTTATAAATAATAAACTATCAATAGAAGATTATTATTTTGAGAATTCAATTATAAAATAAAAATGGATTCTCTTTGAAATTCATAATAATTATTATTAATTTAATTATTTACATTATCATACTTTATCATATATAATTAGAAATGTATTATCATCATCTATACACTAATATAATAAACAAATAATACATTATATAATCATACCTTGCATTTCTTGAAATTTTCCTTTAGTGAGCGGATAGCGCTTTTTCGAAGAGGCATACTTATAAAATAATAATAAAATTCTTTCTTCAAAATAATGCTATAAATAATACCTGTCATTCTTACTAGACCAATGAAACGCTTGTAACTATAAACATAACCTTTGACATATTTTTATTTATCAAAATAGTTTTATCGAATGCTAAAAACCGTTTTAAAATCGGTAAAATACAACCCTATAAATATATAATTGAAAAAGTTGATATTTCATTCGAAACAAAATATATTGTCCTCAATATTTTTATAAAGACCTATTTTAAAAGCCTTTTTAACACTTATATGCAATAATTACGTTCACAAATTTCACAATTTAATAAATAATATATTAAATAATCAATTTCAGTCATAATAAAAAAAATGAACAATTTATTTATTTTGAAACCCGCACATAGCCTTAAATAAATTACCAACTATAATATATTGTAGATATACATATGTGTAATTCTTAGTGTAAATTAAATATAAAAATTGACCTACTTTTAATTTTAAATTAAATATTTGTACATTTAATTCTATTCATACTACCATATATATTTTATTTTATAAATATTCAATATTTTTTTAATTATTGCATAATATATATTATTTGTATAAATATAGTGTAATTATATATTCTCGTGTTTTGATATAACACGTCCAATACCCATCTTAATACGTCTACGCGCGTATTACAACACTAATACTAAACCCGACAGTTTCGAACTGATCACCAAGCACGAGTTTGACACGTTGACCTCATTCTACGACTGCATGCCCCACACCGCCGCCGTCATGTTGAAGACTAGCTTTAGACGCGTGCTACCCCCGGGTACCGGTAGCGGGGTAGAAGTAGGGGGTGGGGGTGATAACAACAACGCCATTAGCGGTGGCGGAGGAGGGGGTGGCGGGGGAGAGGAAGACGTACAAGAGTACGCAGTCTACACCGAGAGAAGAACCGCTCACAACGCATCGCAGGCTAAGAAAACTGCAGCAGCATCGGTACCCAAACTAACGTTGAAACTAGCGGCCGGTAAAGTCATCTGCGAACCTTCCTTCGTAGTGATGTCCGACTCCCTGAACAGATCTCTGAGAACCAGGCTAACTAACGGCGCCGCCGAACTCAACGGGGCGGTAGGGGTAACTAACTCACCCATCGATTACATTTACATCTCGGATGACGACGAAGGGGGTAAGAATAGCGCCCCAGTGAAACCGGATGCAATGACTACCACCGTTGTGTCTGAAAACGACGTCCCCTTGAAGATGTGCGGTTAGTGATGCACCCTGCGATGTCTGACTTGTGCGCGCTGATTAGATCTAAGGCTATCGAGGTACCGAGGGTCTCACTTCGATAACGTTTTTATCGTCCATTTAGCCAACTACCAGATCTCTATTTCGATGGATAGGAAATTAACATAGAAATATAAATATGAAAATCTATCGTTTTAGTAATAATAGGTGTCCTACATTTTTATTTAAGTAATTTCAATATTTAATTGATATGAATGACAGATTATTTAACTATAGGTTGCCATATAATATATAAAATAGACTTTATTGATGTGAAAGGATATATATTTACAGTTTATGTATATTTAGTCCATTTCATCGTTTTATGGATGAAAATCGATGGACTGCAAATCAAAAATAGTATTAATGTGAGAACCCTATATAAACGATAAACAATAATTAGATATACAATAATTAGATATACAATAATTAGATACACAATAATTAGATATTCAATAATTAGATATATAATGATTAGATATACAATAATTAGATATACAATGATTATATGTAGGTAGTTTGTTCTAATGAGCAAAATTAGGTAACCATTAAATCTAATCAACTCTTGCACTTGCATTAGCTCTCTATGAACTATACGAATAGTACAGGCACTGCAACAGGGGGGGATTGGGGGATATGTCCCCCTCACTTTAAAATCTAAGGGTACCTCCTATGTATTGGTCCCTCCCACTTTCACCACAAAATTTATTTTGATTAGTTGGTCCCCCCTACATACACACTCGTTCCAGAGCCCCTAGCACTTACATTCTAATGTCCACACACACATAGAGTTAAGCACTGCTAGCTATTCCAATCACACGGTATGCTAAATAATGTATATTAACACACGTATTAAAATGTGATATATTCATTACGATAACTCTAGTTTATTTCAGTATGAGATTATAGTGTTAAATAGTGATATCCGCAGGCCTTACGCATCATTTTAGAGCTGCCCTAACGGTACACTAAACATCCCCTGTAGACATTTACACTAAACGCTCACTGTAGACATTTACACTAAACGCTCACTGTAGACATTTACACTAAAAGCTCACTGTAAACAACGTTCCATGTAGACATTGTACACTAAACATCCCCTGTAGACATTTACACTAAACGCTCACTGTAGACATTTACACTAAAAGCTCACTGTAAACAACGTTCCATGTAGACATTGTACACTAAACTCTCACTGTAGATAAGTACACTAAATGCTCACTGTAGACATGTACACTAAGACTGTGGACCTTAAGAAACCATCAGACAATGAGGACAATGACAGCAACACCGTTGACTATCAGCAGAACTACGCTCAGGAGACTAAGATGAGTGAAGATGAGGTAGAAGATGAGGAGGAGGAGGATGATGATGATGATGATGATGATGAGCAAGAGATGGAGCAGATGGAGGATGAGGAGGAGGAGGCTGAAAGTTCCGATAGCTTTCAGATCAGTAATCAAATTCGCTATCTTGACATCGTAAGTTGATTAAAGTAAAAATTAACATTATACCTTCGTCATTATCTATTCATACCGTATTAAAACTATATATTGGTACTACTACTACTACTATTACTACTACTACTACTACTACTACTACTACTACTACTACTACTACTACTACTACTACTACTACTACTACTACTACTACTACTACTACTACTACTACTACTACTACTACTACTACTACTACTACTACTACTACTACTACTACTACTACTACTACTACTACTACTACTACTACTACTACTACTACTACTACTACTACTACTACTACTACTACTACTACTACTACTACTACTACTACTACTACTACTACTACTACTACTACTACTACTACTACTACTACTACTACTACTACTACCATTTGAGGTAATCCTTAATCAAAATTTAGTAGTAACACCTGTATAGTAATGTTAAGCTATCTAAAGTAATAAACAGTTTGTAAATAAACGAGGTGGACGATGAAGCCAACATTATCGAGTCCTAGGCTATACTTAGCTATATATCAGCGTCACCTAGTAGTGCCACCTACCTTCATCATCATACCTCCATTGTAGAACTATCAAGTACAGAAGGAAGAGGACCCAGCTACTAAGTTCTATGCCTATCCGTACACTAATAAAACTGAAATTAAACCTCTGCCCGAGTTTAAATTGATACCAGGTAAGATAGGAGTCTACGTATAGCTAATAAACTCAGTAAATAAAATAGAATAGAAACAATTTAGTGATTCTTATTATTAATATCTTATTATTATTTATAATAATAGTTGTTATATTATTTTCATTTATTTAGCATTATTAGAGAAAAATATTTTTAAATTACCTAAATTATAGTTTAATTGTGGAGTTCGTTTGATTTAATATCAATGACTAAATTATACATGATAACAGTTCTACTAGCTCAGTTCTAACACTCTTATCAGTTTAATTATTTCAAATTAAAATTTAAATAACAAATTCATTGACGATGAATAAACTTGTGTTTTTAACTAAGAATGATTATTATGTAGAAATATGTCTGGAATGCAAGAAGGTTCTAGAAGAGAAACGTAAACAAGATGAATACGACTTCGGCACCGCTATTATTTACGTTCATAAACTCGTCAATGAATCCACACCCGAATCCATTCCAGACATCGAAAATAATGTTCATATCTCTAGTGATTATATATTTATGTTAATTATAATTGTTTATATTAATTGAAAGTAGTTATATTAAGTATAATTATATTTATAGTTATTATACTTATATTCCTATAATGATAATATTAAGAAACAATTATAGCTATATTCATAATAATTACAGGAATATTTAAAATTAAACTCGAATGCACAATTTATATTTAGCATCGCTCAACGGTTGAATTCTTCACCTAACTAAACATAGTACAGTATATATCTAACATCTACAACTAGACTATATTACTATACGAACTTAGAAGTATACGTCCCACTCCTGTAGTATCTGAAATAGCCATATCGCCCCCAACGCCCTAATGTTAACAACCCTCGCCACCGTTAAGATACGAAGGAGAGGACAGCGAACCCGCAAGACTAAGGGAGATTCCCGCTATACTGTGACCTCTTCGAATACCCTCAAGGAAATCAAACTTCTGGTTCATTTACTACCTCCATCTTAACACCCATCCTCTATACCCTTACTATCTCCATCTTAACACCCTGCCACTATACCCTTACTACCTCCATCTTAACACCCTGCCACTATACCATTACTACTTCCATCTTAACACCCTGCCACTATACCATTACTACCTCCATCTTAACACCCTGCCACTATACCATTACTACCTCCATCTTAACACCCTGCCACTATACGCTTACTACCTCCATTCTAACACCCTGCCACTATACCCTTACTATCTCCATCTTAACACCCTGCCACTATACCCTTACTACCTCCATCTTAACACCCTGCCACTATACCATTACTACCTCCATCTTAACACCCTGCCACTATACCATTACTACCTCCATCTTAACACCCTGCCTCTATAGGCTTACTACCTCCATCTTAACACCCTGCCACTATAGGCTTACTACCTCCATCTTAACACCCTGCCACTATAGGCTTACTACCTCAATCTTAACACCCTGCCACTATAGGCTTACTACCTCCATCTTAACACCCTGCCACTATATCCTTACTACCTCCATCTTAACACCCTGCCTCTATACCCTTACTACCTCCATCTTAACACCCTGCCACTATAGGCTTACTACCTCCATCTTAACACCCTGCCACTATACCATTACTACCTCCATCTTAACACCCTGCCACTATACCCTTACTACCTCCATTCTAACACCCTGCCACTATACCCTTACTACCTCCATCTTAACACCCTGCCACTATACCCTTACTACCTCCATCTTAACACCCTGCCACTATACCCTTACTACCTCCATCTTAACACCCTGCCACTATAGGCTTACTACCTCCATCTTAACACCCTGCCACTATACCATTACTACCTCCATCTTAACACCCTGCCACTATACCATCACTACCTCCATCTTAACACCCTGCCTCTATAGGCTTACTACTTCCATCTTAACACCCTGCCACTATACCATTACTACCTCCATCTTAACACCCTGCCACTATACCATTACTACCTCCATCTTAACACCCTGCCTCTATAGGCTTACTACCTCCATCTTAACACCCTGCCACTATAGGCTTACTACCTCCATCTTAACACCCTGCCACTATACCCTTACTACCTCCATCTTAACACCCTGCCACTATACCCTTACTACCTCCATCTTAACACCCTGCCACTATAGGCTTACTACCTCCATCTTAACACCCTGCCACTATACCCTTACTACCTCCATCTTAACACCCTGCCACTATACCCTTACTACCTCCATCTTAACACCCTGCCACTATACCCTTACTACCTCCATCTTAACACCCTGCCACTATAGGCTTACTACCTCCATTCTAACACCCTGCCACTATACCCTTACTACCTCCATCTTAACACCCTGCCACTATACCCTTACTACCTCCATCTTAACACCCTGCCACTATAGGCTTACTACCTCCATCTTAACACCCTGCCACTATAGGCTTACTACCTCCATCTTAACACCCTGCCACTATACCCTTACTACCTCCATCTTAACACCCTGCCACTATACCCTTACTACCTCCATCTTAACACCCTGCCACTATACCCTTACTACCTCCATCTTAACACCCTGCCACTATAGGCTTACTACCTCCATCTTAACACCCTGCCACTATACCCTTACTACCTCCATCTTAACACCCTGCCACTATACCCTTACTACCTCCATCTTAACACCCTGCCACTATACCCTTACTACCTCCATCTTAACACCCTGCCACTATAGGCTTACTACCTCCATTCTAACACCCTGCCACTATACCCTTACTACCTCCATCTTAACACCCTGCCACTATACCCTTACTACCTCCATCTTAACACCCTGCCACTATACCATTACTACCTCCATCTTAACACCCTGCCTCTATAGGCTTACTACCTCCATCTTAACACCCTGCCACTATAGGCTTACTACCTCCATCTTAACACCCTGCCACTATAGGCTTACTACCTCCATCTTAACACCCTGCCACTATAGGCTTACTACCTCCATCTTAACACCCTGCCACTATATCCTTACTACCTCCATCTTAACACCCTGCCTCTATACCCTTACTACCTCCATCTTAACACCCTGCCACTATAGGCTTACTACCTCCATCTTAACACCCTGCCACTATACCATTACTACCTCCATCTTAACACCCTGCCACTATACCCTTACTACCTCCATTCTAACACCCTGCCACTATACCCTTACTACCTCCATCTTAACACCCTGCCACTATACCCTTACTACCTCCATCTTAACACCCTGCCACTATACCCTTACTACCTCCATCTTAACACCCTGCCACTATAGGCTTACTACCTCCATCTTAACACCCTGCCACTATACCATTACTACCTCCATCTTAACACCCTGCCACTATACCATCACTACCTCCATCTTAACACCCTGCCTCTATAGGCTTACTACTTCCATCTTAACACCCTGCCACTATACCATTACTACCTCCATCTTAACACCCTGCCACTATACCATTACTACCTCCATCTTAACACCCTGCCTCTATAGGCTTACTACCTCCATCTTAACACCCTGCCACTATAGGCTTACTACCTCCATCTTAACACCCTGCCACTATACCCTTACTACCTCCATCTTAACACCCTGCCACTATACCCTTACTACCTCCATCTTAACACCCTGCCACTATAGGCTTACTACCTCCATCTTAACACCCTGCCACTATACCCTTACTACCTCCATATTAACACCCTGCCACTATACCCTTACTACCTCCATCTTAACACCCTGCCACTATACCCTTACTACCTCCATCTTAACACCCTGCCACTATAGGCTTACTACCTCCATTCTAACACCCTGCCACTATACCCTTACTACCTCCATCTTAACACCCTGCCACTATACCCTTACTACCTCCATCTTAACACCCTGCCACTATAGGCTTACTACCTCCATCTTAACACCCTGCCACTATAGGCTTACTACCTCCATCTTAACACCCTGCCACTATACCCTTACTACCTCCATCTTAACACCCTGCCACTATACCCTTACTACCTCCATCTTAACACCCTGCCACTATACCCTTACTACCTCCATCTTAACACCCTGCCACTATAGGCTTACTACCTCCATCTTAACACCCTGCCACTATACCCTTACTACCTCCATCTTAACACCCTGCCACTATACCCTTACTACCTCCATCTTAACACCCTGCCACTATACCCTTACTACCTCCATCTTAACACCCTGCCACTATAGGCTTACTACCTCCATTCTAACACCCTGCCACTATACCCTTACTACCTCCATCTTAACACCCTGCCACTATACCCTTACTACCTCCATCTTAACACCCTGCCACTATACCATTACTACCTCCATCTTAACACCCTGCCACTATACCATTACTACCTCCATCTTAACACCCTGCCTCTATAGGCTTACTACCTCCATCTTAACACCCTGCCACTATAGGCTTACTACCTCCATCTTAACACCCTGCCACTATAGGCTTACTACCTCCATCTTAACACCCTGCCACTATAGGCTTACTACCTCCATCTTAACACCCTGCCACTATAGGCTTACTACCTCCATTCTAACACCCTGCCACTATACCCTTACTACCTCCATCTTAACACCCTGCCACTATACCCTTACTACCTCCATCTTAACACCCTGCCACTATAGGCTTACTACCTCCATCTTAACACCCTGCCACTATAGGCTTACTACCTCCATCTTAACACCCTGCCACTATACCATTACTACCTCCATCTTAACACCCTGCCACTATACCATCACTACCTCCATCTTAACACCCTGCCTCTATAGGCTTACTACTTCCATCTTAACACCCTGCCACTATACCATTACTACCTCCATCTTAACACCCTGCCACTATACCATTACTACCTCCATCTTAACACCCTGCCTCTATAGGCTTACTACCTCCATCTTAACACCCTGCCACTATAGGCTTACTACCTCCATCTTAACACCCTGCCACTATACCCTTACTACCTCCATCTTAACACCCTGCCACTATACCCTTACTACCTCCATCTTAACACCCTGCCACTATAGGCTTACTACCTCCATCTTAACACCCTGCCACTATACCCTTACTACCTCCATCTTAACACCCTGCCACTATACCCTTACTACCTCCATCTTAACACCCTGCCACTATACCCTTACTACCTCCATCTTAACACCCTGCCACTATAGGCTTACTACCTCCATTCTAACACCCTGCCACTATACCCTTACTACCTCCATCTTAACACCCTGCCACTATACCCTTACTACCTCCATCTTAACACCCTGCCACTATAGGCTTACTACCTCCATCTTAACACCCTGCCACTATAGGCTTACTACCTCCATCTTAACACCCTGCCACTATACCCTTACTACCTCCATCTTAACACCCTGCCACTATACCCTTACTACCTCCATCTTAACACCCTGCCACTATACCCTTACTACCTCCATCTTAACACCCTGCCACTATAGGCTTACTACCTCCATCTTAACACCCTGCCACTATACCCTTACTACCTCCATCTTAACACCCTGCCACTATACCCTTACTACCTCCATCTTAACACCCTGCCACTATACCCTTACTACCTCCATCTTAACACCCTGCCACTATAGGCTTACTACCTCCATTCTAACACCCTGCCACTATACCCTTACTACCTCCATCTTAACACCCTGCCACTATACCCTTACTACCTCCATCTTAACACCCTGCCACTATACCATTACTACCTCCATCTTAACACCCTGCCTCTATAGGCTTACTACCTCCATCTTAACACCCTGCCACTATAGGCTTACTACCTCCATCTTAACACCCTGCCACTATAGGCTTACTACCTCCATCTTAACACCCTGCCACTATAGGCTTACTACCTCCATCTTAACACCCTGCCACTATATCCTTACTACCTCCATCTTAACACCCTGCCTCTATACCCTTACTACCTCCATCTTAACACCCTGCCACTATAGGCTTACTACCTCCATCTTAACACCCTGCCACTATACCATTACTACCTCCATCTTAACACCCTGCCACTATACCCTTACTACCTCCATTCTAACACCCTGCCACTATACCCTTACTACCTCCATCTTAACACCCTGCCACTATACCCTTACTACCTCCATCTTAACACCCTGCCACTATACCCTTACTACCTCCATCTTAACACCCTGCCACTATAGGCTTACTACCTCCATCTTAACACCCTGCCACTATACCATTACTACCTCCATCTTAACACCCTGCCACTATACCATCACTACCTCCATCTTAACACCCTGCCTCTATAGGCTTACTACTTCCATCTTAACACCCTGCCACTATACCATTACTACCTCCATCTTAACACCCTGCCACTATACCATTACTACCTCCATCTTAACACCCTGCCTCTATAGGCTTACTACCTCCATCTTAACACCCTGCCACTATAGGCTTACTACCTCCATCTTAACACCCTGCCACTATACCCTTACTACCTCCATCTTAACACCCTGCCACTATACCCTTACTACCTCCATCTTAACACCCTGCCACTATAGGCTTACTACCTCCATCTTAACACCCTGCCACTATACCCTTACTACCTCCATATTAACACCCTGCCACTATACCCTTACTACCTCCATCTTAACACCCTGCCACTATACCCTTACTACCTCCATCTTAACACCCTGCCACTATAGGCTTACTACCTCCATTCTAACACCCTGCCACTATACCCTTACTACCTCCATCTTAACACCCTGCCACTATACCCTTACTACCTCCATCTTAACACCCTGCCACTATAGGCTTACTACCTCCATCTTAACACCCTGCCACTATAGGCTTACTACCTCCATCTTAACACCCTGCCACTATACCCTTACTACCTCCATCTTAACACCCTGCCACTATACCCTTACTACCTCCATCTTAACACCCTGCCACTATACCCTTACTATCTCCATCTTAACACCCTGCCACTATACCCTTACTACCTCCATCTTAACACCCTGCCACTATACCATTACTACTTCCATCTTAACACCCTGCCACTATACCATTACTACCTCCATCTTAACACCCTGCCACTATACCATTACTACCTCCATCTTAACACCCTGCCACTATACGCTTACTACCTCCATTCTAACACCCTGCCACTATACCCTTACTATCTCCATCTTAACACCCTGCCACTATACCCTTACTACCTCCATCTTAACACCCTGCCACTATACCATTACTACCTCCATCTTAACACCCTGCCACTATACCATTACTACCTCCATCTTAACACCCTGCCTCTATAGGCTTACTACCTCCATCTTAACACCCTGCCACTATAGGCTTACTACCTCCATCTTAACACCCTGCCACTATAGGCTTACTACCTCAATCTTAACACCCTGCCACTATAGGCTTACTACCTCCATCTTAACACCCTGCCACTATATCCTTACTACCTCCATCTTAACACCCTGCCTCTATACCCTTACTACCTCCATCTTAACACCCTGCCACTATAGGCTTACTACCTCCATCTTAACACCCTGCCACTATACCATTACTACCTCCATCTTAACACCCTGCCACTATACCCTTACTACCTCCATTCTAACACCCTGCCACTATACCCTTACTACCTCCATCTTAACACCCTGCCACTATACCCTTACTACCTCCATCTTAACACCCTGCCACTATACCCTTACTACCTCCATCTTAACACCCTGCCACTATAGGCTTACTACCTCCATCTTAACACCCTGCCACTATACCATTACTACCTCCATCTTAACACCCTGCCACTATACCATCACTACCTCCATCTTAACACCCTGCCTCTATAGGCTTACTACTTCCATCTTAACACCCTGCCACTATACCATTACTACCTCCATCTTAACACCCTGCCACTATACCATTACTACCTCCATCTTAACACCCTGCCTCTATAGGCTTACTACCTCCATCTTAACACCCTGCCACTATAGGCTTACTACCTCCATCTTAACACCCTGCCACTATACCCTTACTACCTCCATCTTAACACCCTGCCACTATACCCTTACTACCTCCATCTTAACACCCTGCCACTATAGGCTTACTACCTCCATCTTAACACCCTGCCACTATACCCTTACTACCTCCATCTTAACACCCTGCCACTATACCCTTACTACCTCCATCTTAACACCCTGCCACTATACCCTTACTACCTCCATCTTAACACCCTGCCACTATAGGCTTACTACCTCCATTCTAACACCCTGCCACTATACCCTTACTACCTCCATCTTAACACCCTGCCACTATACCCTTACTACCTCCATCTTAACACCCTGCCACTATAGGCTTACTACCTCCATCTTAACACCCTGCCACTATAGGCTTACTACCTCCATCTTAACACCCTGCCACTATACCCTTACTACCTCCATCTTAACACCCTGCCACTATACCCTTACTACCTCCATCTTAACACCCTGCCACTATACCCTTACTACCTCCATCTTAACACCCTGCCACTATAGGCTTACTACCTCCATCTTAACACCCTGCCACTATACCCTTACTACCTCCATCTTAACACCCTGCCACTATACCCTTACTACCTCCATCTTAACACCCTGCCACTATACCCTTACTACCTCCATCTTAACACCCTGCCACTATAGGCTTACTACCTCCATTCTAACACCCTGCCACTATACCCTTACTACCTCCATCTTAACACCCTGCCACTATACCCTTACTACCTCCATCTTAACACCCTGCCACTATACCATTACTACCTCCATCTTAACACCCTGCCTCTATAGGCTTACTACCTCCATCTTAACACCCTGCCACTATAGGCTTACTACCTCCATCTTAACACCCTGCCACTATAGGCTTACTACCTCCATCTTAACACCCTGCCACTATAGGCTTACTACCTCCATCTTAACACCCTGCCACTATATCCTTACTACCTCCATCTTAACACCCTGCCTCTATACCCTTACTACCTCCATCTTAACACCCTGCCACTATAGGCTTACTACCTCCATCTTAACACCCTGCCACTATACCATTACTACCTCCATCTTAACACCCTGCCACTATACCCTTACTACCTCCATTCTAACACCCTGCCACTATACCCTTACTACCTCCATCTTAACACCCTGCCACTATACCCTTACTACCTCCATCTTAACACCCTGCCACTATACCCTTACTACCTCCATCTTAACACCCTGCCACTATAGGCTTACTACCTCCATCTTAACACCCTGCCACTATACCATTACTACCTCCATCTTAACACCCTGCCACTATACCATCACTACCTCCATCTTAACACCCTGCCTCTATAGGCTTACTACTTCCATCTTAACACCCTGCCACTATACCATTACTACCTCCATCTTAACACCCTGCCACTATACCATTACTACCTCCATCTTAACACCCTGCCTCTATAGGCTTACTACCTCCATCTTAACACCCTGCCACTATAGGCTTACTACCTCCATCTTAACACCCTGCCACTATACCCTTACTACCTCCATCTTAACACCCTGCCACTATACCCTTACTACCTCCATCTTAACACCCTGCCACTATAGGCTTACTACCTCCATCTTAACACCCTGCCACTATACCCTTACTACCTCCATATTAACACCCTGCCACTATACCCTTACTACCTCCATCTTAACACCCTGCCACTATACCCTTACTACCTCCATCTTAACACCCTGCCACTATAGGCTTACTACCTCCATTCTAACACCCTGCCACTATACCCTTACTACCTCCATCTTAACACCCTGCCACTATACCCTTACTACCTCCATCTTAACACCCTGCCACTATAGGCTTACTACCTCCATCTTAACACCCTGCCACTATAGGCTTACTACCTCCATCTTAACACCCTGCCACTATACCCTTACTACCTCCATCTTAACACCCTGCCACTATACCCTTACTACCTCCATCTTAACACCCTGCCACTATACCCTTACTACCTCCATCTTAACACCCTGCCACTATAGGCTTACTACCTCCATCTTAACACCCTGCCACTATACCCTTACTACCTCCATCTTAACACCCTGCCACTATACCCTTACTACCTCCATCTTAACACCCTGCCACTATACCCTTACTACCTCCATCTTAACACCCTGCCACTATAGGCTTACTACCTCCATTCTAACACCCTGCCACTATACCCTTACTACCTCCATCTTAACACCCTGCCACTATACCCTTACTACCTCCATCTTAACACCCTGCCACTATACCATTACTACCTCCATCTTAACACCCTGCCACTATACCATTACTACCTCCATCTTAACACCCTGCCTCTATAGGCTTACTACCTCCATCTTAACACCCTGCCACTATAGGCTTACTACCTCCATCTTAACACCCTGCCACTATAGGCTTACTACCTCCATCTTAACACCCTGCCACTATAGGCTTACTACCTCCATCTTAACACCCTGCCACTATAGGCTTACTACCTCCATCTTAACACCCTGCCACTATACCCTTACTACCTCCATCTTAACACCCTGCCTCTATAGGCTTACTACCTCCATCTTAACACCCTGCCACTATAGGCTTACTACCTCCATCTTAACACCCTGCCACTATAGGCTTACTACCTCCATCTTAACACCCTGCCACTATAGGCTTACTACCTCCATCTTAACACCCTGCAACTATACCCTTACTACCTCCATCTTAACACCCTGCCTCTATAGGCTTACTACCTCCATCTTAACACCCTGCCACTATAGGCTTACTACCTCCATCTTAACACCCTGCCTCTATACCCTTACTACCTCCATCTTAACACCCTGCCACTATAGGCTTACTACCTCCATCTTAACACCCTGCCACTATACCCTTACTACCTCCATCTTAACACCCTGCCACTATAGGCTTACTACCTCCATCTTAACACCCTGCCACTATAGGCTTACTACCTCCATCTTAACACCCTGCCACTATAGGCTTACTACCTCCATCTTAACACCCTGCCACTATAGGCTTACTACCTCCATCTTAACACCTTGCCACTATACCCTTACTACCTCCATCTTAACACCCTGCCTCTATAGGCTTACTACCTCCATCTTAACACCCTGCCACTATACCCTTACTACCTCCATCTTAACACCCTGCCACTATAGGCTTACTACCTCCATCTTAACACCCTGCCACTATATCCTTACTACCTCCATCTTAACACCCTGCCACTATACCCTTACTACCTCCATCTTAACACCCTGCCACTATACCCTTACTACCTCCATCTTAACACCCTGCCACTATAGGCTTACTACCTCCATCTTAACACCCTGCCACTATAGGCTTACTACCTCCATCTTAACACCCTGCCACTATACCCTTACTACCTCCATCTTAACACCCTGCCACTATAGGCTTACTACCTCCATCTTAACACCCTGCCACTATACCCTTACTACCTCCATCTTAACACCCTGCCACTATACCCTTACTACCTCCATCTTAACACCCTGCCACTATAGGCTTACTACCTCCATCTTAACACCCTGCCACTATAGGCTTACTACCTCCATCTTAACACCCTGTCACTATACCATTACTACCTCCATCTTAACACCCTGCCACTATACCCTTACTACCTCCATCTTAACACCCTGCCACTATACCATTACTACCTCCATCTTAACACCCTGCCACTATACCATTACTACCTCCATCTTAACACCCTGCCTCTATAGGCTTACTACCTCCATCTTAACACCCTGCCACTATAGGCTTACTACCTCCATCTTAACACCCTGCCACTATACCCTTACTACCTCCATCTTAACACCCTGCCACTATACCCTTACTACCTCCATCTTAACACCCTGCCACTATACCATTACTACCTCCATCTTAACACCCTGCCTCTATAGGCTTACTACCTCCATCTTAACACCCTGCCACTATAGGCTTACTACCTCCATCTTAACACCCTGCCACTATACCCTTACTACCTCCATCTTAACACCCTGCCACTATACCCTTACTACCTCCATCTTAACACCCTGCCTCTATAGGCTTACTACCTCCATCTTAACACCCTGCCACTATACCATTACTACCTCCATCTTAACACCCTGCCACTATACCCTTACTACCTCCATCTTAACACCCTGCCACTATACCCTTACTACCTCCATCTTAACACCCTGCCACTATAGGCTTACTACCTCCATCTTAACACCCTCCCACTATACCCTTACTACCTCCATCTTAACACCCTGCCACTATAGGCTTACTACCTCCATCTTAACACCCTGCCACTATAGGCTTACTACCTCCATCTTAACACCCTGCCACTATACCCTTACTACCTCCATCTTAACACCCTGCCACTATACCCTTACTACCTCCATCTTAACACCCTGCCACTATACCCTTACTACCTCCATCTTAACACCCTGCCACTATACCCTTACTACCTCCATCTTAACACCCTGCCACTATACCCTTACTACCTCCATCTTAACACCCTGCCACTATAGGCTTACTACCTCCATCTTAACACCCTGCCACTATACCCTTACTACCTCCATCTTAACACCCTGCCACTATAGGCTTACTACCTCCATCTTAACACCCTGCCACTATACCCTTACTACCTCCATCTTAACACCCTGCCACTATAGGCTTACTACCTCCATCTTAACACCCTGCCACTATACCCTTACTACCTCCATCTTAACACCCTGCCACTATACGCTTACTACCTCCATCTTAACACCCTGTCACTATAGGCTTACTACCTCCATCTTAACACCCTGCCACTATACCCTTACTACCTCCATCTTAACACCCTGCCACTATACCCTTACTACCTCCATCTTAACACCCTGCCACTATAGGCTTACTACCTCCATCTTAACACCCTGCCACTATACCCTTACTACCTCCATCTTAACACCCTGCCACTATAGGCTTACTACCTCCATCTTAACACCCTGCCACTATACCCTTACTACCTCCATCTTAACACCCTGCCACTATAGGCTTACTACCTCCATCTTAACACCCTGCCACTATACCCTTACTACCTCCATCTTAACACCCTGCCACTATAGGCTTACTACCTCCATCTTAACACCCTGCCACTATACCCTTACTACCTCCATCTTAACACCCTGCCACTATACGCTTACTACCTCCATCTTAACACCCTGTCACTATAGGCTTACTACCTCCATCTTAACACCCTGCCACTATACCCTTACTACCTCCATCTTAACACCCTGCCACTATACCCTTACTACCTCCATCTTAACACCCTGCCACTATATCCTTACTACCTCCATCTTAACACCCTGCCACTATACCATTACTACCTCCATCTTAACACCCTGCCACTATATGCTTACTACCTCCATCTTAACACCCTGCCACTATAGGCTTACTACCTCCATCTTAACACCCTGCCACTATACCCTTACTACCTCCATCTTAACACCCTGCCACTATAGGCTTACTACCTCCATCTTAACACCCTGCCACTATACCCTTACTACCTCCATCTTAACACCCTGCCACTATAGGCTTACTACCTCTATCTTAACACCCTGCCACTATACCCTTACTACCTCCATCTTAACACCCTGCCACTATAGGCTTACTACCTCCATCTTAACACCCTGCCACTATACCCTTACTACCTCCATCTTAACACCCTGCCACTATACGCTTACTACCTCCATCTTAACACCCTGTCACTATAGGCTTACTACCTCCATCTTAACACCCTGCCACTATACCCTTACTACCTCCATCTTAACACCCTGCCACTATACCCTTACTACCTCCATCTTAACACCCTGCCACTATACCCTTACTACCTCCATCTTAACACCCTGCCACTATAGGCTTACTACCTCCATCTTAACACCCTGCCACTATAGGCTTACTACCTCCATCTTAACACCCTGCCACTCTACCCTTACTACCTCCATCTTAACACCCTGCCACTATAGGCTTACTACCTCCATCTTAACACCCTGCCACTATACCCTTACTACCTCCATCTTAACACCCTGCCACTATACGCTTACTACCTCCATCTTAACACCCTGTCACTATAGGCTTACTACCTCCATCTTAACACCCTGCCACTATACCCTTACTACCTCCATCTTAACACCCTGCCACTATACCCTTACTACCTCCATCTTAACACCCTGCCACTATATCCTTACTACCTCCATCTTAACACCCTGCCACTATACCATTACTACCTCCATCTTAACACCCTGCCACTATATGCTTACTACCTCCATCTTAACACCCTGCCACTATAGGCTTACTACCTCCATCTTAACACCCTGCCACTATACCCTTACTACCTCCATCTTAACACCCTGCCACTATACCCTTACTACCTCCATCTTAACACCCTGCCAGTATACCCTTACTACCTCCATCTTAACACCCTGCCACTATTGGCTTACTACCTCCATCTTAACACCCTGCCACTATACCCTTACTACCTCCATCTTAACACCCTGCCACTATATCCTTACTACCTCCATCTTAACACCCTGCCAGTATACCCTTACTACCTCCATCTTAACACCCTACCACTATTGGCTTACTACCTCCATCTTAACACCCTCCCACTATACCCTTACTACCTCCATCTTAACACCCTGCCACTATAGGCTTACTACCTCCATCTTAACACCCTGCCACTATAGGCTTACTACCTCCATCTTAACACCCTGCCACTATACCCTTACTACCTCCATCTTAACACCCTGCCACTATACCCTTACTACCTCCATCTTAACACCCTGCCACTATACCCTTACTACCTCCATCTTAACACCCTGCCACTATACCCTTACTACCTCCATCTTAACACCCTGCCACTATACCCTTACTACCTCCATCTTAACACCCTGCCACTATACCCTTAATACCTCCATCTTAACACCCTGCCACTATTGGCTTACTACCTCCATCTTAACACCCTGCCACTATACACTTACTACCTCCATCTTAACACCCTGCCACTATACCCTTACTACCTCCATCTTAACACCCTGCCACTATAGGCTTACTACCTCCATCTTAACACCCTGCCACTATAGGCTTACTACCTCCATCTTAACACCCTGCCACTATACCCTTACTACCTCCATCTTAACACCCTGCCACTATAGGCTTACTACCTCCATCTTAACACCCTGCCACTATAGGCTTACTACCTCCATCTTAACACCCTGCCACTATACCCTTACTACCTCCATCTTAACACCCTGCCACTATAGGCTTACTACCTCCATCTTAACACCCTGCCACTATACCCTTACTACCTCCATCTTAACACCCTGCCACTATAGGCTTACTACCTCCATCTTAACACCCTGCCACTATACCATTACTACCTCCATCTTAACACCCTGCCACTATACCATCACTACCTCCATCTTAACACCCTGCCTCTATAGGCTTACTACCTCCATCTTAACACCCTGCCACTATACCATTACTACCTCCATCTTAACACCCTGCCACTATACCCTTACTACCTCCATCTTAACACCCTGCCACTATTGGCTTACTACCTCCATCTTAACACCCTGCCACTATACACTTACTACCTCCATCTTAACACCCTGCCACTATACCCTTACTACCTCCATCTTAACACCCTGCCACTATACCATTACTACCTCCATCTTAACACCCTGCCACTATACCCTTACTACCTCCATCTTAACACCCTGCCACTATACCCTTACTACCTCCATCTTAACACCCTGCCACTATTGGCTTACTACCTCCATCTTAACACCCTGCCTCTATAGGCTTACTACCTCCATCTTAACACCCTGCCACTATACCATTACTACCTCCATCTTAACACCCTGCCTCTATAGGCTTACTACCTCCATCTTAACACCCTGCCACTATACCCTTACTACCTCCATCTTAACACCTCCATCTTAACACCCTGCCACTATACCCTTACTACCTCCATCTTAACACCCTGCCACTATAGGCTTACTACCTCCATCTTAACACCCTGCCACTATACCCTTACTACCTCCATCTTAACACCCTGCCACTATAGGCTTACTACCTCCATCTTAACACCCTGCCACTATAGGCTTACTACCTCCATCTTAACACCCTGCCACTATAGGCTTACTACCTCCATCTTAACACCCTGCCACTATACCCTTACTACCTCCATCTTAACACCCTGCCACTATAGGCTTACTACCTCCATCTTAACACCCTGCCACTATACCCTTACTACCTCCATCTTAACACCCTGCCACTATAGGCTTACTACCTCCATCTTAACACCCTGCCACTATACCATTACTACCTCCATCTTAACACCCTGCCACTATACCATCACTACCTCCATCTTAACACCCTGCCTCTATAGGCTTACTACCTCCATCTTAACACCCTGCCACTATACCATTACTACCTCCATCTTAACACCCTGCCACTATACCCTTACTACCTCCATCTTAACACCCTGCCACTATACCATTACTACCTCCATCTTAACACCCTGCCACTATACCCTTACTACCTCCATCTTAACACCCTGCCACTATACCCTTACTATCTCCATCTTAACACCCTGCCACTATACCCTTACTACCTCCATCTTAACACCCTGCCACTATACCCTTACTATCTCCATCTTAACACCCTGCACTATAGGCTTACTACCTCCATCTTAACACCCTGCCACTATAGGCTTACTACCTCCATCTTAACACCCTGCCACTATACCCTTACTACCTCCATCTTAACACCCTGCCACTATACCCTTACTACCTCCATCTTAACACCCTGCCACTATACCCTTACTACCTCCATCTTAACACCCTGCCACTATAGGCTTACTACCTCCATCTTAACACCCTGCCACTATATCCTTACTACCTCCATCTTAACACCCTGCCACTATACCATTACTACCTCCATCTTAACACCCTGCCACTATAGGCTTACTACCTCCATCTTAACACCCTGTCACTATACCATTACTACCTCCATCTTAACACCCTGCCACTATACCCTTACTACCTCCATCTTAACACCCTGCCACTATACCATTACTACCTCCATCTTAACACCCTGCCACTATACCATTACTACCTCCATCTTAACACCCTGCCTCTATAGGCTTACTACCTCCATCTTAACACCCTGCCACTATACCCTTACTACCTCCATCTTAACACCTCCATCTTAACACCCTGCCACTATACCCTTACTACCTCCATCTTAACACCCTGCCACTATAGGCTTACTACCTCCATCTTAACACCCTGCCACTATACCCTTACTACCTCCATCTTAACACCCTGCCACTATAGGCTTACTACCTCCATCTTAACACCCTGCCACTATACCCTTACTACCTCCATCTTAACACCCTGCCACTATAGGCTTACTACCTCCATCTTAACACCCTGCCACTATACCCTTACTACCTCCATCTTAACACCCTGCCACTATAGGCTTACTACCTCCATCTTAACACCCTGCCACTATACCCTTACTACCTCCATCTTAACACCCTGCCACTATACGCTTACTACCTCCATCTTAACACCCTGTCACTATAGGCTTACTACCTCCATCTTAACACCCTGCCACTATACCCTTACTACCTCCATCTTAACACCCTGCCACTATACCCTTACTACCTCCATCTTAACACCCTGCCACTATAGGCTTACTACCTCCATCTTAACACCCTGCCACTATACCCTTACTACCTCCATCTTAACACCCTGCCACTATAGGCTTACTACCTCCATCTTAACACCCTGCCACTATACCCTTACTACCTCCATCTTAACACCCTGCCACTATAGGCTTACTACCTCCATCTTAACACCCTGCCACTATACCCTTACTACCTCCATCTTAACACCCTGCCACTATAGGCTTACTACCTCCATCTTAACACCCTGCCACTATACCCTTACTACCTCCATCTTAACACCCTGCCACTATACGCTTACTACCTCCATCTTAACACCCTGTCACTATAGGCTTACTACCTCCATCTTAACACCCTGCCAGTATACCCTTACTACCTCCATCTTAACACCCTACCACTATTGGCTTACTACCTCCATCTTAACACCCTCCCACTATACCCTTACTACCTCCATCTTAACACCCTGCCACTATAGGCTTACTACCTCCATCTTAACACCCTGCCACTATAGGCTTACTACCTCCATCTTAACACCCTGCCACTATACCCTTACTACCTCCATCTTAACACCCTGCCACTATACCCTTACTACCTCCATCTTAACACCCTGCCACTATACCCTTACTACCTCCATCTTAACACCCTGCCACTATACCCTTACTACCTCCATCTTAACACCCTGCCACTATACCCTTACTACCTCCATCTTAACACCCTGCCACTATACCCTTAATACCTCCATCTTAACACCCTGCCACTATTGGCTTACTACCTCCATCTTAACACCCTGCCACTATACACTTACTACCTCCATCTTAACACCCTGCCACTATACCCTTACTACCTCCATCTTAACACCCTGCCACTATAGGCTTACTACCTCCATCTTAACACCCTGCCACTATAGGCTTACTACCTCCATCTTAACACCCTGCCACTATACCCTTACTACCTCCATCTTAACACCCTGCCACTATAGGCTTACTACCTCCATCTTAACACCCTGCCACTATAGGCTTACTACCTCCATCTTAACACCCTGCCACTATACCCTTACTACCTCCATCTTAACACCCTGCCACTATAGGCTTACTACCTCCATCTTAACACCCTGCCACTATACCCTTACTACCTCCATCTTAACACCCTGCCACTATAGGCTTACTACCTCCATCTTAACACCCTGCCACTATACCATTACTACCTCCATCTTAACACCCTGCCACTATACCATCACTACCTCCATCTTAACACCCTGCCTCTATAGGCTTACTACCTCCATCTTAACACCCTGCCACTATACCATTACTACCTCCATCTTAACACCCTGCCACTATACCCTTACTACCTCCATCTTAACACCCTGCCACTATTGGCTTACTACCTCCATCTTAACACCCTGCCACTATACACTTACTACCTCCATCTTAACACCCTGCCACTATACCCTTACTACCTCCATCTTAACACCCTGCCACTATACCATTACTACCTCCATCTTAACACCCTGCCACTATACCCTTACTACCTCCATCTTAACACCCTGCCACTATACCCTTACTACCTCCATCTTAACACCCTGCCACTATTGGCTTACTACCTCCATCTTAACACCCTGCCTCTATAGGCTTACTACCTCCATCTTAACACCCTGCCACTATACCCTTACTACCTCCATCTTAACACCCTGCCACTATAGGCTTACTACCTCCATCTTAACACCCTGCCACTATAGGCTTACTACCTCCATCTTAACACCCTGCCACTATACCCTTACTACCTCCATCTTAACACCCTGCCACTATAGGCTTACTACCTCCATCTTAACACCCTGCCACTATACCCTTACTACCTCCATCTTAACACCCTGCCACTATAGGCTTACTACCTCCATCTTAACACCCTGCCACTATACCATTACTACCTCCATCTTAACACCCTGCCACTATACCATCACTACCTCCATCTTAACACCCTGCCTCTATAGGCTTACTACCTCCATCTTAACACCCTGCCACTATACCATTACTACCTCCATCTTAACACCCTGCCACTATACCCTTACTACCTCCATCTTAACACCCTGCCACTATACCATTACTACCTCCATCTTAACACCCTGCCACTATACCCTTACTACCTCCATCTTAACACCCTGCCACTATACCCTTACTATCTCCATCTTAACACCCTGCCACTATACCCTTACTACCTCCATCTTAACACCCTGCCACTATACCCTTACTATCTCCATCTTAACACCCTGCACTATAGGCTTACTACCTCCATCTTAACACCCTGCCACTATAGGCTTACTACCTCCATCTTAACACCCTGCCACTATACCCTTACTACCTCCATCTTAACACCCTGCCACTATACCCTTACTACCTCCATCTTAACACCCTGCCACTATACCCTTACTACCTCCATCTTAACACCCTGCCACTATAGGCTTACTACCTCCATCTTAACACCCTGCCACTATATCCTTACTACCTCCATCTTAACACCCTGCCACTATACCATTACTACCTCCATCTTAACACCCTGCCACTATAGGCTTACTACCTCCATCTTAACACCCTGTCACTATACCATTACTACCTCCATCTTAACACCCTGCCACTATACCCTTACTACCTCCATCTTAACACCCTGCCACTATACCATTACTACCTCCATCTTAACACCCTGCCACTATACCATTACTACCTCCATCTTAACACCCTGCCTCTATAGGCTTACTACCTCCATCTTAACACCCTGCCACTATACCCTTACTACCTCCATCTTAACACCTCCATCTTAACACCCTGCCACTATACCCTTACTACCTCCATCTTAACACCCTGCCACTATAGGCTTACTACCTCCATCTTAACACCCTGCCACTATACCCTTACTACCTCCATCTTAACACCCTGCCACTATAGGCTTACTACCTCCATCTTAACACCCTGCCACTATACCCTTACTACCTCCATCTTAACACCCTGCCACTATAGGCTTACTACCTCCATCTTAACACCCTGCCACTATACCCTTACTACCTCCATCTTAACACCCTGCCACTATAGGCTTACTACCTCCATCTTAACACCCTGCCACTATACCCTTACTACCTCCATCTTAACACCCTGCCACTATACGCTTACTACCTCCATCTTAACACCCTGTCACTATAGGCTTACTACCTCCATCTTAACACCCTGCCACTATACCCTTACTACCTCCATCTTAACACCCTGCCACTATACCCTTACTACCTCCATCTTAACACCCTGCCACTATAGGCTTACTACCTCCATCTTAACACCCTGCCACTATACCCTTACTACCTCCATCTTAACACCCTGCCACTATAGGCTTACTACCTCCATCTTAACACCCTGCCACTATACCCTTACTACCTCCATCTTAACACCCTGCCACTATAGGCTTACTACCTCCATCTTAACACCCTGCCACTATACCCTTACTACCTCCATCTTAACACCCTGCCACTATAGGCTTACTACCTCCATCTTAACACCCTGCCACTATACCCTTACTACCTCCATCTTAACACCCTGCCACTATACGCTTACTACCTCCATCTTAACACCCTGTCACTATAGGCTTACTACCTCCATCTTAACACCCTGCCACTATACCCTTACTACCTCCATCTTAACACCCTGCCACTATACCCTTACTACCTCCATCTTAACACCCTGCCACTATATCCTTACTACCTCCATCTTAACACCCTGCCACTATACCATTACTACCTCCATCTTAACACCCTGCCACTATATGCTTACTACCTCCATCTTAACACCCTGCCACTATAGGCTTACTACCTCCATCTTAACACCCTGCCACTATACCCTTACTACCTCCATCTTAACACCCTGCCACTATAGGCTTACTACCTCCATCTTAACACCCTGCCACTATACCCTTACTACCTCCATCTTAACACCCTGCCACTATAGGCTTACTACCTCCATCTTAACACCCTGCCACTATACCCTTACTACCTCCATCTTAACACCCTGCCACTATAGGCTTACTACCTCCATCTTAACACCCTGCCACTATACCCTTACTACCTCCATCTTAACACCCTGCCACTATACGCTTACTACCTCCATCTTAACACCCTGTCACTATAGGCTTACTACCTCCATCTTAACACCCTGCCACTATACCCTTACTACCTCCATCTTAACACCCTGCCACTATACCCTTACTACCTCCATCTTAACACCCTGCCACTATACCCTTACTACCTCCATCTTAACACCCTGCCACTATAGGCTTACTACCTCCATCTTAACACCCTGCCACTATAGGCTTACTACCTCCATCTTAACACCCTGCCACTATACCCTTACTACCTCCATCTTAACACCCTGCCACTATAGGCTTACTACCTCCATCTTAACACCCTGCCACTATACCCTTACTACCTCCATCTTAACACCCTGCCACTATACGCTTACTACCTCCATCTTAACACCCTGTCACTATAGGCTTACTACCTCCATCTTAACACCCTGCCACTATACCCTTACTACCTCCATCTTAACACCCTGCCACTATACCCTTACTACCTCCATCTTAACACCCTGCCACTATATCCTTACTACCTCCATCTTAACACCCTGCCACTATACCATTACTACCTCCATCTTAACACCCTGCCACTATATGCTTACTACCTCCATCTTAACACCCTGCCACTATAGGCTTACTACCTCCATCTTAACACCCTGCCACTATACCCTTACTACCTCCATCTTAACACCCTGCCACTATACCCTTACTACCTCCATCTTAACACCCTGCCAGTATACCCTTACTACCTCCATCTTAACACCCTGCCACTATTGGCTTACTACCTCCATCTTAACACCCTGCCACTATACCCTTACTACCTCCATCTTAACACCCTGCCACTATAGGCTTACTACCTCCATCTTAACACCCTGCCACTATATCCTTACTACCTCCATCTTAACACCCTGCCACTATATCCTTACTACCTCCATCTTAACACCCTGCCACTATACCATTACTACCTCCATCTTAACACCCTGCCACTATACGCTTACTACCTCCATCTTAACACCCTGCCTCTATAGGCTTACTACCTCCATCTTAACACCCTGCCACTATACCCTTACTACCTCCATCTTAACACCCTGCCACTATACCCTTACTACCTCCATCTTAACACCCTGCCACTATACCATTACTACCTCCATCTTAACACCCTGCCTCTATAGGCTTACTACCTCCATCTTAACACCCTGCCACTATAGGCTTACTACCTCCATCTTAACACCCTGCCACTATAGGCTTACTACCTCCATCTTAACACCCTGCCACTATATCCTTACTACCTCCATCTTAACACCCTGCCTCTATACCCTTACCACCTCCATCTTAACACCCTGCCACTATACGCTTACTACCTCCATCTTAACACCCTGCCACTATACGCTTACTACCTCCATCTTAACACCCTCCCCCTATATGCTTACTACCTCCATCTTAACACCCTGCCACTATAGGCTTACTACCTCCATCTTAACACCCTGCCACTATAGGCTTACTACCTCCATCTTAACACCCTGCCACTATACCCTTACTACCTCCATCTTAACACCCTGCCACTATAGGCTTACTACCTCCATCTTAACACCCTGCCACTATACGCTTACTACCTCCATCTTAACACCCTGCCACTATACCCTTACTACCTCCATCTTAACACCCTGCCACTATACCATTACTACCTCCATCTTAACACCCTGCCACTATACCATTACTACCTCCATCTTAACACCCTGCCACTATATCCTTACTACCTCCATCTTAACACCCTGCCAGTATACCCTTACTACCTCCATCTTAACACCCTGTCACTATTGGCTTACTACCTCCATCTTAACACCCTGCCACTATACCCTTACTACCTCCATCTTAACACCCTGCCACTATATCCTTACTACCTCCATCTTAACACCCTGCCACTATACCCTTACTACCTCAATCTTAACACCCTGCCACTATACGCTTACTACCTCCATCTTAACACCCTGCCACTATACGCTTACTACCTCCATCTTAACACCCTCCCCCTATATGCTTACTACCTCCATCTTAACACCCTGCCACTATAGGCTTACTACCTCCATCTTAACACCCTGCCACTATAGGCTTACTACCTCCATCTTAACACCCTGCCACTATACCCTTACTACCTCCATCTTAACACCCTGCCACTATAGGCTTACTACCTCCATCTTAACACCCTGCCACTATACGCTTACTACCTCCATCTTAACACCCTGCCACTATACCCTTACTATCTCCATCTTAACACCCTGCCACTATACCATTACTACCTCCATCTTAACACCCTGCCACTATACCATTACTACCTCCATCTTAACACCCTGCCTCTATAGGCTTACTACCTCCATCTTAACACCCTGCCACTATAGGCTTACTACCTCCATCTTAACACCCTGCCACTATACCCTTACTACCTTCATCTTAACACCCTGCCACTATACCCTTACTACCTCCATCTTAACACCCTGCCACTATACCCTTACTACCTCCATCTTAACACCCTGCCACTATAGGCTTACTACTTCCATCTTAACACCCTGCCACTATACCCTTACTACCTCCATCTTAACACCCTGCCACTATAGGCTTACTACCTCCATCTTAACACCCTGTCACTATACCATTACTACCTCCATCTTAACACCCTGCCACTATACCCTTACTACCTCCATCTTAACACCCTGCCACTATACCCTTACTACCTCCATCTTAACACCCTGCCACTATAGGCTTACTACCTCCATCTTAACACCCTGCCACTATACCCTTACTACCTCCATCTTAACACCCTGCCACTATACGCTTACTACCTCCATCTTAACACCCTGTCACTATAGGCTTACTACCTCCATCTTAACACCCTGCCACTATACCCTTACTACCTCCATCTTAACACCCTGCCACTATACCCTTACTACCTCCATCTTAACACCCTGCCACTATACCCTTACTACCTCCATCTTAACACCCTGCCACTATAGGCTTACTACCTCCATCTTAACACCCTGCCACTATAGGCTTACTACCTCCATCTTAACACCCTGCCACTATACCCTTACTACCTCCATCTTAACACCCTGCCACTATAGGCTTACTACCTCCATCTTAACACCCTGCCACTATACCCTTACTACCTCCATCTTAACACCCTGCCACTATACGCTTACTACCTCCATCTTAACACCCTGTCACTATAGGCTTACTACCTCCATCTTAACACCCTGCCACTATACCCTTACTACCTCCATCTTAACACCCTGCCACTATACCCTTACTACCTCCATCTTAACACCCTGCCACTATATCCTTACTACCTCCATCTTAACACCCTGCCACTATACCATTACTACCTCCATCTTAACACCCTGCCACTATATGCTTACTACCTCCATCTTAACACCCTGCCACTATAGGCTTACTACCTCCATCTTAACACCCTGCCACTATACCCTTACTACCTCCATCTTAACACCCTGCCACTATACCCTTACTACCTCCATCGTAACACCCTGCCAGTATACCCTTATTACCTCCATCTTAACACCCTGCCACTATTGGCTTACTACCTCCATCTTAACACCCTGCCACTATACCCTTACTACCTCCATCTTAACACCCTGCCACTATATCCTTACTACCTCCATCTTAACACCCTGCCAGTATACCCTTACTACCTCCATCTTAACACCCTGCCACTATTGGCTTACTACCTCCATCTTAACACCCTGCCACTATACCCTTACTACCTCCATCTTAACACCCTGCCTCTATAGGCTTACTACCTCCATTCTAACACCCTGCCACTATATCCTTACTACCTCCATCTTAACACCCTGCCACTATACCCTTAGTACCTCCATCTTAACACCCTGCCACTATACGCTTACTACCTCCATCTTAACACCCTGCCACTATACGCTTACTACCTCCATCTTAACACCCTCCCCCTATATGCTTACTACCTCCATCTTAACACCCTGCCACTATAGGCTTACTACCTCCATCTTAACACCCTGCCACTATATCCTTACTACCTCCATCTTAACACCCTGCCACTATATCCTTACTACCTCCATCTTAACACCCTGCCACTATACCATTACTACCTCCATCTTAACACCCTGCCACTATACGCTTACTACCTCCATCTTAACACCCTGCCTCTATAGGCTTACTACCTCCATCTTAACACCCTGCCACTATACCCTTACTACCTCCATCTTAACACCCTGCCACTATACCCTTACTACCTCCATCTTAACACCCTGCCACTATACCATTACTACCTCCATCTTAACACCCTGCCTCTATAGGCTTACTACCTCCATCTTAACACCCTGCCACTATAGGCTTACTACCTCCATCTTAACACCCTGCCACTATAGGCTTACTACCTCCATCTTAACACCCTGCCACTATATCCTTACTACCTCCATCTTAACACCCTGCCTCTATACCCTTACTACCTCCATCTTAACACCCTGCCACTATACGCTTACTACCTCCATCTTAACACCCTGCCACTATACGCTTACTACCTCCATCTTAACACCCTCCCCCTATATGCTTACTACCTCCATCTTAACACCCTGCCACTATAGGCTTACTACCTCCATCTTAACACCCTGCCACTATAGGCTTACTACCTCCATCTTAACACCCTGCCACTATACCCTTACTACCTCCATCTTAACACCCTGCCACTATAGGCTTACTACCTCCATCTTAACACCCTGCCACTATACGCTTACTACCTCCATCTTAACACCCTGCCACTATACCCTTACTACCTCCATCTTAACACCCTGCCACTATACCATTACTACCTCCATCTTAACACCCTGCCACTATACCATTACTACCTCCATCTTAACACCCTGCCACTATATCCTTACTACCTCCATCTTAACACCCTGCAAGTATACCCTTACTACCTCCATCTTAACACCCTGCCACTATTGGCTTACTACCTCCATCTTAACACCCTGCCACTATACCCTTACTACCTCCATCTTAACACCCTGCCACTATATCCTTACTACCTCCATCTTAACACCCTGCCACTATACCCTTACTACCTCAATCTTAACACCCTGCCACTATACGCTTACTACCTCCATCTTAACACCCTGCCACTATACGCTTACTACCTCCATCTTAACACCCTCCCCCTATATGCTTACTACCTCCATCTTAACACCCTGCCACTATAGGCTTACTACCTCCATCTTAACACCCTGCCACTATAGGCTTACTACCTCCATCTTAACACCCTGCCACTATACCCTTACTACCTCCATCTTAACACCCTGCCACTATAGGCTTACTACCTCCATCTTAACACCCTGCCACTATACGCTTACTACCTCCATCTTAACACCCTGCCACTATACCCTTACTACCTCCATCTTAACACCCTGCCACTATACCATTACTACCTCCATCTTAACACCCTGCCACTATACCATTACTACCTCCATCTTAACACCCTGCCTCTATAGGCTTACTACCTCCATCTTAACACCCTGCCACTATAGGCTTACTACCTCCATCTTAACACCCTGCCACTATACCCTTACTACCTTCATCTTAACACCCTGCCACTATACCCTTACTACCTCCATCTTAACACCCTGCCACTATACCCTTACTACCTCCATCTTAACACCCTGCCACTATAGGCTTACTACCTCCATCTTAACACCCTGCCACTATAGGCTTACTACCTCCATCTTAACACCCTGCCACTATACCCTTACTACCTCCATCTTAACACCCTGCCACTATAGGCTTACTACCTCCATCTTAACACCCTGCCACTATACCCTTACTACCTCCATCTTAACACCCTGCCACTATAGGCTTACTACCTCCATCTTAATACCCTGTCACTATACCATTACTACCTCCATCTTAACACCCTGCCACTATACCCTTACTACCTCCATCTTAACACCCTGCCACTATAGGCTTACTACCTCCATCTTAACACCCTGCCACTATACCCTTACTACCTCCATCTTAACACCCTGCCACTATAGGCTTACTACCTCCATCTTAACACCCTGTCACTATACCATTACTACCTCCATCTTAACACCCTGCCACTATACCCTTACTACCTCCATCTTAACACCCTGCCACTATACCATTACTACCTCCATCTTAACACCCTGCCACTATACCATTACTACCTCCATCTTAACACCCTGCCACTATACCATTACTACCTCCATCTTAACACCCTGCCTCTATAGGCTTACTACCTCCATCTTAACACCCTGCCTCTATAGGCTTACTACCTCCATCTTAACACCCTGCCACTATACCATTACTACCTCCATCTTAACACCCTGCCACTATACCCTTACTACCTCCATCTTAACACCCTGCCACTATAGGCTTACTACCTCCATCTTAACACCCTGCCACTATAGGCTTACTACCTCCATCTTAACACCCTGCCACTATACCCTTACTACCTCCATCTTAACACCCTGCCACTATAGGCTTACTACCTCCATCTTAACACCCTGCCACTATACCCTTACTACCTCCATCTTAACACCCTGCCACTATAGGCTTACTACCTCCATCTTAATACCCTGTCACTATACCATTACTACCTCCATCTTAACACCCTGCCACTATACCCTTACTACCTCCATCTTAACACCCTGCCACTATAGGCTTACTACCTCCATCTTAACACCCTGCCACTATACCCTTACTACCTCCATCTTAACACCCTGCCACTATAGGCTTACTACCTCCATCTTAACACCCTGCCACTATAGGCTTACTACCTCCATCTTAACACCCTGCCACTATACCCTTACTACCTCCATCTTAACACCCTGCCACTATACCATTACTACCTCCATCTTAACACCCTGCCACTATACCATTACTACCTCCATCTTAACACCCTGCCTCTATAGGCTTACTACCTCCATCTTAACACCCTGCCACTATAGGCTTACTACCTCCATCTTAACACCCTGCCACTATACCCTTACTACCTCCATCTTAACACCCTGCCACTATAGGCTTACTACCTCCATCTTAACACCCTGCCACTATACCCTTACTACCTCCATCTTAACACCCTGCCACTATACCCTTACTACCTCCATCTTAACACCCTGCCACTATACCCTTACTACCTCCATCTTAACACCCTGCCACTATACCCTTACTACCTCAATCTTAACACCCTGCCACTATAGGCTTACTACCTCCATCTTAACACCCTGCCACTATACCCTTACTACCTCCATCTTAACACCCTGCCACTATACCCTTACTACCTCCATCTTAACACCCTGCCACTATATGCTTACTACCTCCATCTTAACACCCTGCCACTATACCCTTACTACCTCCATCTTAACACCCTGCCTCTATAGGCTTACTACCTCCATCTTAACACCCTGCCACTATAGGCTTACTACCTCCATCTTAACACCCTCCCACTATACCCTTACTACCTCCATCTTAACACCCTGCCACTAAACGCTTACTACCTCCGTATTAACACTTGCATTATTGCATACACTACTACATTATGTCTGTATTTATATCACCACCCCTACTACCCTTTGACCACCTTTGTGCTAACACTATAACCACTACCCACATCAGATCATGGACAAGTATAGCGTCTCACCAATAGATCAGACCTTGTTGTTGTCTCCTAAAGGACCTGAAATAGGACATAACATTGAATGTGAGTCATAGCTCCTCCTACTTAACGACTGAGAATATTGTCACCCCTGAACTAAGATTCTCTTGCATACCTAAATGCACATTATGTGTTGAATGTTACGAAATATAATGTATTTATTGATTGATAATGTCATTTTAATACTCTAAATTATCACTATTATTAAAATTGTTTATCGACTCAATAAAATGTATATTTTTAAATAGCTAAGATACACATTTTATAATGCATTTCATTATATATTAGACAATATCTCTTATGTTATAAAACACGATTACGTTATATACAATTATACAATAATTGTGTATAAAATAGAATGTTGATAGCATATCACGCCTTACTAGGTACTGATGTCACTGCATTAACGCTGAAACAATTGAAGATATTGCCTGAAACCCTGATTTACCTGAAGGTAAGAAGTGATAATAATCATTGTGTTTAATGATTGTATTGATTGTATTGTGATTGTATTGGTTTTATAAATAGCTGCAGCTCTTGAACCAACCCCCCTTCACCCCTAAACACCATCAATACCTCCACAATTACTACCTACAAACACAAACTGAAGAACTATCCCCTTCTCACCACATCAAAATTCAATCATATTCGTATTTGCAACTTTATCAATTTGCATATACTAGTTATCCCTATTATTGTATATTTACGCTATAATATCCCACAGACTTGTGTAATCGTATTATTAACTAATGTTTAAAATACGTATCTATCTATCTATATATCTACATCTTACAGGTGGCAGTAATACAGGATGATTTATCTTCTGACAAAGGTTCGTATCTAATTCAGTTAACACATGTATATCATGTCTATACACACATACGATGTACATTATGACGGGTTGTACGATGTACATCTGATGTTGGTCGCTTATTGCTCTCTTTAAATCATAGAGCTTTTCTTTATTATAACCATGCGTGTTCATTACGAATATTATAAATATATATTTATATAGCACACCATTCCATACTAAACTTATATATAAATTAGTGATCGAAAATATCAAATACTCGTTTACTTATTTAGTTAAGATTTCGGGTCGGGTATTTACTTTCATGAGTATAACGACTATTCAATTTCCCAAATTAATATTCTATATTATTTGAATTTTCAATATTTTTAACACATAAATTTGTAAATAAATATATGTATTTCATCTATGTATTATTATGTTGTTCACAATATATAACTTATGAATATAGTGATTTATGTTTATGTAACGTATATTAATTGTAAAGGCTATCCATTTATTTGTTAAACAATAATTTTTTATATTAAGGGCACCCGGCACTCGTAAAAATAACGAAAAAAAATAATTCTGAGATTTTTTTATTATGATTTATTTATAATATTTGAAATATTATCTTTAAAATGGTACCAAAATGGTGTGTTTACGTAAAATAAAAGATATAAAAAGAAGTATTTTAAAACACCTATAAAAAAGTAAATACAATAAATATTTTAAAATATTTTAAAATTATTAAATTTATTCGTAACCTTCGCAAAATGCATATTTTTACGAGGTTATACGATCAAATTTAAACATTTAAAGACTGAATCAAAGATTATTAGATGATGTATTAGTGTATAGGTGGCACTTTTGTTATGAAATATTGGAATTTTGACAGATTGCTTTTATTTTTCATTTTAGTATTGTCTATAATGTATGTATCCTATATAAGTTTATTATTCATATAAATTATACAATTTATACAATTTATACTCAATATGCATAACATATACACTAATGCATTACTTTTATATATTTATATATATATATATATCAATAAAATGTAATAACATATATAAAAAATCTTATTTATTTAAAATATCAATACAATGTATTTATGAAAACTTTAAACTTGATTTACACAATAATTATAATTGCCAATTCTGTTCACTATAATTCTAATTACTTTTTTTATAATGCATTATTTTATTATTTTTTTTTTACACTATATTCATAATATATGTAGCATTATGGTGTACTTCTCATTTATATAGTTATGTATATATTATTATATCAAAAATAACATATTAGTCATTTTTTTTAGATTTTTGTTAATTTTTTTTTTGTCGTCTAAAATTATATGTATACCATCTAGAAAATTAAAAAACATTACGTGTACTACAAGTATCAGATTAATTACTATAATAATAAAAAAAAATTAAATAATTTTAATAAATATTACTAAGTGATTTAAGTTTTAAAAAGTAGTCCTTTTTCGTATCTTTTACATGTAACTGAATCACGAGTGCCGGGTGCCCTTAAGGGGACGCGATACCATCGTTTGGTTTACATGTAAAAGATACGAACAAATTCTATTTTTAGAAATCTATTAACTCAAAAAATATTCACTTTTTTTTTTTTTTTTTTTTTTTTTAATCTATTAATAATATTCCATATTTTTATATTATATGTTGAAATTTATAGATGTTTACATATCTTTATGTTATACGTTTCTTATAAAAATAATTGAAATATCTGATAAAAAATGTTTATTTTCCAACTAAATTGCTAATTAAAATTTTTTAAATTAATATTTTTTAATTTTGACAAATAACTTTAATCTTACAGTTTTATCTAGTTATATTGACAAAATGAAGAAAAAATATTCAATTGTACAAAAGTTAATACTAGTTATGTCAGCATGATTGGTCACAAATAATTATTCTGAGTAAATCAAGTTTCAAATATAATATATGAATATAAACAATATGATTATACAGGTACAAATAATATAATATAAACAAAATGAATAATGTAATGAACATAATTTAAACACCATTTTAAAGATAATATTTGAAATATTATAATTTACATTAAAAAAAAATTTGAAATTCAATTTTTTTTCGAAAAAATCAATGGTATCGCGTCCCCTTAAATTCTTGCAACTTTATTTTATTATATTTAAAATGATGTACAACTCATACACAATTAATCATAATGATATAAAATATGCATTTAATTATATGCCTTTACATAATGTTGAATTTTATGTTACTTTTAAATGTATTCTCGTAATATTATGGTTTTAGAATATATATATAATTTTATAAATTTATTTGGGATTTGTGATATGTTTATATATAGAGTTAATGAATACTTTATGTGTATCAGTTTATTATATACTATATTGCTACATGTTAAATCTATATTACTCCCGATGATATTGTTTATATTTCATTATATTACATTTTAAATATATTACACTAATAGATAATATATATATATAAATGCTAACAGATAACGAAAGGGAAACTGGCTTCAAAGGAACAGGTCTCGGAGGAATGTTTTGATTAATAGGAAGACGAGGAATTATCAGGAATGTGATAGTGTGTATATAGATGTATATTTTTTTAATGCAATTTTTAATTATCTTTTTTACTTATTTGTTTGTTTTAAACGAAGCTTTTATTTTTCTATCATAAATGTAGTCAATAAAAAAATCTTTTATTAAACATGTTTTTGATTATCTGTATTTATTGAATACTTATTAAATAATGACTTAGATAGAAAAGAGAAACTATTTCAAAGTACAGAACAAATGAATTCATAATTATCATATGTAAAACAAGGCATAATACACTAATACAAGTGTACATGAGATTTTATGAACAATAGGGGAGATGTGTAGAGATCTTCAGTAGTTTTGTAATAGTAGATGTGTCGGTACTTTAGGTGTTACCAAGGACAATAACTGATAAACGTGTATCTCGCTAATGCAAACTCAAAACTCTCATTAGAAAACATTTGAGTTTTTATTGACAAATAATTTCATTGACTGATAACTATTTCTGTGCGCAAAAACAAGTACATCGTTATATTGTGACGCCCTCAGTATTATATATTATCTGCATATGATATGATTGACCATTAAAGTTAGTGTATGTCTATTTATAGACTATCATACATGCAACGGCTTATCAGTAACACATATATATATATATTATTTAATATGTATATAGGATTATGAATTATACACATACATACACACATACACACAATCATATACATACATACACACACAATATATTTATATACACACATACATACATACACCATCATTATTATATATATATATATATTATTTAATATGTATATATTATGAATTACAAACACGCAAACATACACACGTCCATATTCATATAAACACACATATATATATATATATATATATACACATATTATTATATATATATATATACATATTATATTAAACAGTTTAAATAAAACATAATTTTAAATTTGTGATAAATTATAAAATAGACCTCAGTAATATAAAATGTTTAATTTTTTACTAAATTCAAAAATAAATATAATGTCCATATAAATATATTCACTCGGATCATATAGTAAACAAATATTTTAATTCCGATAAATATTCAATAAGTAATCGATGATTAAACAGTAGTGAAGTAACATTGAAATTGATAGAGAAGCTTAATTCGTATACGCGTTATCTTATACTTATTGCTTTATCATTCGTCCTTGTTCTCTGTGTTACCTGATGGTTGGAGGCAGGATATGCAATAGGATCGGTTAGTAATGGAACATGGCGCGTGTGTTCATTAAACTGCGGGTGTAGGAAATTAAGTTGTATATATACATATGCGACGACAACAGAAAATATAATATATTATATAATATATATATTATTGTGAAGAGGAAAAAGAATATTTTTATTATAAACTAGAACATGAAACAGAAAAAAAACAAAATTCTTCTAATAAATTATATTATCATTATCATTATCATTATATACAATTTGGATAATACCTTACCTTACCTTACCAGATGGGGATAGTTTCCCGAGCATATTCTACAATCTTTTTCCAGATGTTTCTATCTTTCATCGCTGTCTTCGCTTCTTCTACTGTTAGGCCTGTATCATCAGTTAGTTGCTTTATATAGTTTCATTTCGGTCGTCCACGCTTTGTAAATCCGTGAGCAGGCATCCACATTAGTACACCACTTATAATCTCATTTTCGCTTCTGAAGCGGTGTCCAGCAAATCGTGTTCTTCTTTCCATGATAGTCTTGGAGAGAGTATTAATATTTCCATATAGTTTCTTATTTGTTAAGTGTAGTTTCCATGATATATTAAATACTACTCTCAACATTCTTGTATATGTTCCGTCAAGTTATCTTTCCAATTTTTTAGTAAGTGTCCAAGCTTCAGATCCGTAAAGTAACAACGATTCTACTACTGCTCTGAAGAAATTTCTTTTGAGTGTTGCTTTAATATTTGATTTCCATATTGAACTTAATTTGTCGGAGAGCGCTCCAAGATTTGGCTATTCGGATCTTTATTTCCTTATCCATTGATGATATCTCACTTGGATAATACAATGATAAATAAACAGATATAGAATGAATATGTACGATTAATCACCATCACTAATGATGCGTATGATATTGCTGGCTTATTTAGTGTATTCATGGTCTATACATAATAGAAGGGAGAGTAGGTATAAACATACGTAGTTATATAGAGAAGTAAGTTATTTACTGTATGTATTTGATGGTGGAGATGGTACATTTAGTACAGAAATGGGAAATGAGTCCGGAGAATAAATAATAATCGCAAACATAATATTATATATATATATATATTGTATATTATAATGTGACTATTTGAATTTTATAATAATTTATCAATTTTTGTATTGATATTATTTTATATACTCTAATAAATAGAAAAGTATAAAGGTATTTCTTCATATAATATTTTATATTATATATCTCTATTTAATAACTTCAGTAATTGTTCAAGAATAACTATAATTGTTTTACTATGTAGATAATATTAATATTGATCTAAATCGTACTTTATAAGAGGTTCAGACAAGTATAAGATAATCAAAAGTACACTTTTTAGATTTATAATTAATATTTTTTTCTGATAAAATAATAAATTTATTTATTGTGCTTATTTTATATACTTTACATAAATAGATTTAAATATTAATAACTACATTATATAGCCTTTTTATTATATTCTTCTCTGAATAATTGATAAAGATTAAATGTTAGGCTCAAAAGTTAGAGTTTTAAAAAAAAGTTATGTATTATTATAAAAAAGTATTACAATATTAAATTACCAATTATATATATATTACAAAAATTGACACATTAATGACATAATTAATGTAGGGAAGCGAGGGGGTTTTTGTAAACTAATATTGTTCACTTAACAAAACAGTGATTAGGTACTATGAATTTTAAATTGTATGAGATAATATTTTAAAGGCGTAAGTAAAATATATCAATCTAAAACATGTATATTTGCGAATTTAATATTATCATATAATGTTCAATATATTTCGATTTTACAATTAGGTAATACATTTAGCTATTTTTCGTATAATTCATTTTCCTATGCGGAGGTTTTGGTCAATATTTCCGAATTCACCGATAGGAACCGCCACATATTCTCGAGCAATATAAATAGCCATTTAAAAAAATATGTAATCCTACAATTGTTATTTGATAAAATGTAATATATTACAAACAGACTATAGTCTGTTTTTACTTTTTAAATATCTGAATAATACATTTTTTTAAATCATTGTAGGTATCATCCTAAATACTTTATTAATTAAAATAAAACTTAATTTTGTGCATAATATTGTAGATCAATAAAATGTTTATAACAATTATAAAAATAATTTATTTTAATAACTATTAACCAATATACCTTAATTATAGCAACCCATATTATTTTCCTATTACCGACCCCCTAAATTAACCTAATACCGACCCCATGTGATTTATAATATCCAATCATAATAGATCCGTATTTTACTTTAAAATATATCGTAAGTTGGTTGTGTAGGATTAGGATTCATGATTCCAGTTGATTATATAAATACTGATTAATAACAAAATATTAAGTAATTATATACTCTATTTTAATATAATTACTATAAAGTTTAAATTTAATATTACCAAAGATTTTGCGAAGCAAAGATATAACACTCCATATGCATGCAACGTAATTTAGTAATATCCCCAACCGCTGCTAGCAGTAGTATCGAAATCACTGAAATAGATTTAGGTTCGGCTCTGTTTGTATACAACAATGTTTTCATTGCTCTATTAAATTACATGCAATATAAATTAACTTTTACTTACTAAATATATACTTATAGCATTTAAAACATAAATATCATATTTGTTTGTTATATATTAGTAATGAACACTTAGTTTTCATCATATAAATATTAATTTAAAGCATATTATTTAACATTTTAAAAGTGTAAAGTTAAATACGAATTTACATTATAAACAACACATAGTTCTAAAAGTAACCCGCTATAGGTGGCACCGGGGTATTTTGTATACAAATTCGAATTACACGATTTCGCGTAAGTGTTATATATTTCCTTCGGAAAATCTTTGATATTACTATAAAACATAAATTCAATAAAAAACAAATTGCGTGAATGTTATAATTAATTATATTTAAGTAGGTATATATATCTACCTATATCTACTATTTTTATTGGATATTATAATACTACAATTATGTATACATCGATTATTTTAGGGGGTCGGTAGGAGTAATAGGAGTAGGGGGTCGGTATTAGGCACATTTATCCGATTACCGACCACCCGGTTTATTCTTGTAAATATAATTATATCAACAATTTAAAATAGCCACATTATTCATTGCCATAATATTACCCTAATTACAAAATTTAAATTAATATATTTAATATTGAATAAGTTATTACAAATAATCATTTAGGGGTCGGTAATCGGAGACTCTCCCCTATACTACTACTATATACTCAAAGATTTTCCGAAGGAAATATATAACACTTACGCGAAATCGTGTAATTCGAATTTGTATACAAAATACCCTGGTGCCACCTATAGCGGGTTACTTTTAGTAACTATGTGTTGTTTATAATGTAAATTCGTATTTAACTATACACTTTTAAAATGTTAAATAATATGCTTTAAATTAATATTTATATGATGAAAACTAAGTGTCCATTACTAATATATAACAAACAAATATGATATTTATGTTTTAAATGCTATAAGTATATATTTAGTGAGTAAAAGCTAATTTATATTGCATGTAATTTAATAGAGCAATGAAAACATTGTTGTATGCAAACAGAGCCGAACCTAATCTATTTCAGTGATTTCGATACTACTGCTAGCAGCGGTTGGGGCTATTACTAAATTACGTTGCATGCATAGGGAGTGTTATATCTTTGCTTCGCAAAATCTTTGATATACTACTCCTACTACGAAAATAATAATAAATGCTATTGTACTCTCCCGACTTGACCACTGTTCTTCTATACTTAATCTACTCCCTTCCCTCCCCTATATATATGTAATGCCCACCTATATACCAATATTATAATATGCATAACATACTATAGTATACTATAGCATACTATGGTATACCATTATCTAAACATATATGTTTATATACTTATAAGTATACTTTTCTCCCCTATATTACAAATAGACTAATAATTACTCCTGAAACTATTTCCAAACTGCCAGTAATATTCCATTGTATTTATTTCTATTATTCGTAATGATCGGCTCTCTTCTTAACGCAGAATGTGTTACCATGTTAATGACATCATGTCTACATACCGTAGAGCTAGAGAGAAATGCCTCTCTAGCTCTGTACTACATACACACTATACAACAACTATAGATATACATCGACATATCGCAATCATATCTATCAGTAGATGTATATTATTAGATTGTTTTTCATATACAATCGAGAACAAAATAATTTTTGGAATATACCCCCCTCCCTACATTCATATAATTAAATAAGGCACTGCAGTGTAGGTATTTATAATAGGTAAACCTATATTCCTAGATACTAATGTTATAATTAAATATGTATATATTATACATTCGTGTAAACAATTGTTATATATGATATATATTATATATATAAAGTAAATCAATATCTATGATACTGAATTCTTATTTCATATATGAGTATATAGTATATATATCTACTCAGGAATTATATTTATTATTAGATTAAAATAAATATTATATACTATAGGGAATATACGACATCGACGCATTCCGGTGTCGACATTTATTCCCTCTCCTGCACCGGTGTGCGCGGTGTGTGCGGTGTTCGCGATAAGCGTTACGTGACGAGCGGCTATTCGCACAGCGGTGCGGGTGCGAGAATAGCGTGCCCTTTTCAACCGGCGGCCGTCACTCGTAAAAATAACGAACGCAAATAATTGTGGTATTTTTTTATTTTGATTATTTATAAAATTTGAGTTTTCAAAAGTAGTCCTTTTTTGTATCTTTTACGTGTAACTGAATCACGACTGCCGGGTGCCCTTAATAGAGGACATTGTCGCCGGTCATACGGCGATATGTCCTCGGTGCGGTGCCTGGTGGTGCGGCCGGTAGGGCTATCGGTGTTAGCGCCGAGTGGAGGACATGTTCCACTTCTACCGAGGACATGTCACGTGTCGGATCCGTGGGTGCTACCTTAGCTCTATCTAGCGAGTAGATAATATATATATATATATATATATATATATTTATTATATATATATATATATATGTATTATATTTTCAGCTATATATGTTTCTTCCCACTAATTCAACATCATGTCTCAATGATCAACTCTCCAATTATACTATTTATATTTAATAATTGTTCATTTTAAATAATGTTATCCTAATTTCTCCAAAACTATATTGTCTAATCTTTCTATATCTATTATTTAATTCCCTAATTGTATTATTGAATACTTTGTAATATCTCATTCCCCTATAGATGTAGTATAATACATTCATATTATGTGTCATATTTGATTCTCCTCTTTCCTTAATTCCTAACATTACCTACCGCACTTTATCATATTTTGAGAAGTAGTAACATTCTATTAGCGTATACTAAAACCAAAGCCCTTTGCGTATTTGCAAAAACGCAGTTATTTCCACTGTATTCTGCCACATATACTGTTCCTACTCATCATCAATATCAAACATTATCAACTATCTGTCCCCTAAATAGAATGATTCACTCATTAATGCGTCATCGATATAAATAACTATATCACGTACACGTATTCTAAACCATTCATATAAAAACATACATACAAATAATTAGGTCATTAGCTACTATAGATAATAAATTGAACCATATTATATAATATACTCCATGCCTATTTATCCTATCTATTAACATGGTGACTTATATTATTGATATATTTATCGGCAACGTTACACGTGTCATACAACACCCTCTATAATTTAATATATTCGATGTCCTAGGTGATGATGGACATACCGATTAGTTGTGACGGACATTGTACGACGTACTGTGACGGACACTGTATGTCTACCAATGCACACGTATACAATTCACTAACATATAAGTATAACTATATAGTACAACACTATATATAGTGTGCTATAGAAATGGGATCCTATAGGATGGGCGACGCAGTGGGCGTGCCACTGTACCTAAGCATGTATCCCTACTACCCATTAGTATACATCCTGAATATATAATAATAATAATAATAATAATTAGTTTCGTAATATTATTGGTATGTTTTGTTATTAACGTGTTCTGTTTTTTTGTATAGGTATATTAGTTTATTTTATTTGTAACGTGTTCTGTTTGTATATATATATATATATATATATATATATATGTTTCAAATTTATTATACAATTAAAATATAAAATTAATAAAGTACTACCTACTATTATTACAGATTTTGGTAACTATTACATTATTTGTTTGTTTCATTCTAGTATTGGTTTAATTGATTTTTAACATGTTCTGTTTATAATATATGTATAATTTAACATTTAAATATTAAACTATATAACTAATAATGTATTACTAAAACAGGGTACAAAGATAAGAAGAATTCTATAATGTTAAAGTAGAAATTGAATATTTCGATGCCACTTAAAAAATAATGTATTTTATTTCTATTTTCGATTATTTTTACTATATGATTTATTTCTATAGAAATAAAGTATACTTTCGATTGTTTTTCGTTTTTTTTATGGTAACTGTAAAACGTTTTAATTTATTTAATTTTAAATAGAGTTTTTATAATACTATAATAATAAAATAATATATATATATATATATATATATATATATATACAAATACATATACATTAATACACACATATATACATACATATGTTTACATATACATTAATTATTAATTATGTCATTAATGTGTCAATTTTTGTTCATTAAATGTTCATTGAATATATTTGCTATTTTATTTGAATCATACATTTGTTTATTATGTGTATATATGTATGTAGGGGAAATTAACCGAATACGGACACTCTAGGTATCTCAGAAACCATAAATCATTTAAAAAAAATGTAATGAATTAAATATTCATAATTATACAAATAGTCTAAAAAGTTAGATGTCTTAATACGGACACCCTATAACCAATCAACACAGTGCGTATGAACTATTCTGATTTTCATAAAAATCGCGTGGGTTATTATATTAATACCACCAATAAAGCTAAATCTAAACAATTTATTATTTAGATAATTAAATTGTATTATTAATTAAAAAATAATAAAAAATAAATAAATTATTAATAATTAAATTAAAATAAATTGTTAATAAAATTAATTATAAATAATGTAATTGTGATTTGTCTGATTGATTCATCAATAATACATAGTTTATCTAGTATGTATAGGGTGTACGTATTATAACATAGTGTATCCGTATTCGGACATAGGTACCGAATGCGGACACCCCCGTTATCTATGGAATTAAAAGATTAAATAAAATTTTAAAATCACAATAATATCTATAATCATATAATATTAATATATTATAATTTTTGAATAAAAATAATGAATCATAAAATGTTAAGACCATTTATTGTTAAAGTGTCCGTATTAGGTTACTTTCCCCTATAGGGGGTATATATATATTTAAATATATAAATAGTTATATTTATATTATTAAACCAAGTTTCTGAAAGGCATATTATATGTGGTTTTATAGTAAGAGTACTTAGGAATTCAATTACATTTTCAACATTATGTTTTAAGCTTCTAATATTAATATGTATAATTGTTAAATTATGTTCATCTGTTTTATCATGTATTTTATTAAAGTTATGGATTCATTGATAATATCATTATTATTCATCCGTTTTTTAATTTCTAATAATTGATCTTTGGAATATTCATAAGATATGCTTATATTTTTATATTGGGTATTTTTTAATTTATATGAATTATTTATTAATTCTTGTTTTTCATTTTCAGTATTTAATATTATTTATATTGGTCTTATAGTGTTAATGTGGTTGCACTTGAATCTGGCCGCCGTGATAATTTTCATATTTTATAGGGCGTGGCTATTAAATCTATTAAACATCTATTAAATACGCATATACACTTGAATAATAAGTATAGGATATATCCTATACTATAGTATATATGTTATATATATACTTATATATGATTCATTTAACTTATATTTTACGATGATACCTATAGATATTATTTAAATAGCAACATATTCACATTTAATCAATACAAATACGGATATATCGTATAAGAATAAATAAACAACTATTAAATACGTATATAAACTTGAATATTCAATATATTACTATGAATTATATTTATAATACTTATATAGTAGGTTATTTATTAAACTTGCCTGACAATGTATTCATTTAAATTTACTAAATATAAATTGTACAATCATAATTACACATATGGAAATATTGTTGTGAACTAGAGGCGCCATATTTATATGACTAATAGTTTATTTATGGGTGGTGACGCGCTATCATATTCGAAGAAATAAATGTAATTCTATACAAAAAATATAATTATATAATTATATGTTTTACTTTTATGTTTATATTTGTAATACATAACTATATAACATTTATATAGGCATATATAATATATGATATATTACATTAACATATTTATTTTAATAACTTATACTACATTTATCTTTATTTATCACATATAAATAATATGTATTTATTCATAACTATATATAGTTTATATATATATATATATATATATATATATAAATTATATATATAATGAACCTAAGAGTTTATTATAAATATATTAAAACAAACATAATGTATATGTTGTCAGCTTAATTATTCTGTATATTTTCTACAATGTATATATTTCTATAACTTAAATTCTATACTATATCTATATAAAATTTCCTATAATTTCTATATTTGTTCTATACATTATAATTTTACATACACTTAGTATCTACATAGGATATACCTATAAGCATATACTATAAGTTATTTGTTCTATAGATATATCTATATATGTATATATATATATATATATATATATATATATATATATATATAAATAAGTTATAATTTAATAAGTTCATAGTAATAAAGCCAACAACATATACATTATCAAGACAATAATAGTTAATATATATAAATATGTGTGTATTTAATATTTATTTGTTTTATATATATTCAGCTTTATAATTAATAAACTTTTTTTAATCATTTATTGTAATATATTTATAATAAATGCTTAGGTACATTATATAGTTATATATATACATACATATTATTTATATATGATAAATAAAGATAAATTTAGTAAAAGTTATAAATGTAATTAAAATAAATATGTTAATGTAATATATCATATATAATATAAATATATATCCTATCCTATAGGATATATATATATATATATATATATATATATATATATATATATATATATATATCCTATAGGATATAGGATATATATATCCTAATATATATCCTATGCAAATTATATATATATATATATATGTATTAACAATATAAACATAAAAGTAAAACATATAATTATATAATTATATTTTTTTTAATAGAATTACATTTATTTATTCGAATATGATAGCGCGTCACTACCCATAAATAAACTATTAGTCATATAAATATGGCGCCTCTAGTTAACAACAATATTTCAATATGTATAATTATGATTGTACAATTTATATTTAGTAAATTTAAATTGATTGATTGAATGTTTATTTAGACACTTAAATAAATCATAAATGATTTCTCAAAGGTGTATATAATAGAATACAAATAATAAAAGTAGGTAAACAATAAATACCAATAATAATAATACAATAAAATAGAATAAGCCGTACGGAAATTAATTAATAAAATAATAATGACAAACAATATTAATAATTCAGGTTACCACCTGAGATCAATTGTTGTATATATTTCATGAATGTTTTATGCGATTTTATGGATCTAATATAGGGCGGGAGTGAATTCCATAGCTTAGGACCAATATAACTCAGTGCCCGAGTATTCATTTTTGAGGGACGTAGAATAGGGGTAGATAGAAGGTGAGATGCATGGTTTCTAAGTGATGGAAGGGGAGCTCTTTGTACTAGAGAAGCAGAAATATATGAAGGGCAATTTGAAGAGTATATTGAGGAATGAACAATAGATAATATGCGATAAGCAGAGCGTTTGTTAAATGTGAACCATGGAGATATGTGTTGGTATGAGGAAGTAGTGAAATGATCTCGAATACGTAGGTTATATGTTGTACGGATTGATGAACGAATAACTCGATTTAAGGGAGAGATAGATGATAATGGAATATTTATAAGGATTGAGGAACAGTAATCTATGCGTGAGAGTACAAGGGAATTAACTAGAGTTTTAGTAAGAGATACAGTGATTGATTTTCGTATTTTTCTAATTCTAAATAGATGATAATTTGCAGATTTAGTGATGGCAGTAATATGAGGAATGAAGGAAAGTGTAGAATCAAAAAGTACACCTAAGTTAGATGCAGTAGGAGAAGGAGATATTACAATATTATCAATAAGAAAAGGAGGGAAGTAAGTTGGTGATGGAGAAAGATTCAACAATGTAGTTTTGGAAGTATTAAGGAGAAGATTATTAGAAATAAGCCATTCTTTAATGTCATTAGCACAATTAGAGAGTTGATTATTGAGACCTGGTGATGAATTAGTTGGAAGAAACATATATAGTTGTATGTCATCTGCATAAAGATGGTAATATATATTTGGATATTTAGATATTATGGATGGTAATGGGTATAAATAAATTGAGAAAAGTGAAGGACCGAGTACTGATCCCTGGGGAACACCATATTTCATAGGAGAAGGGGAAGACAAAGAATTATATATTTTTACACTGCTACTACGGTCAAATAGATATGAAGTAACCATGAGAGGGCAAGGTCTCTAACTCCAAGCAGGTGTAGACGGGACAGTAGAATTTTGTGATCAAGCGTATCGAAAGCACTGGATATGTCCAGCATTACTAGTTGACAGCAGTTTTTAGTATTAAGGGTAGAAGTGATTACATCAATTACGTTTAGTAGTGCTGTTTCTGTGGAGTGTCCTCGGCGAAAGCCACTTTGTTGAGGAATATGGAGATTATTGGCGGTTAAATATGAGATTAGTTGACGAGAGACAACTCTTTCGAAGTGAAAAAGGGTAGTCCAGCTACCCGTGCATGAAGTCCTAGGGGATATCTCCAGGAACGTAGAACGTAGTGTACGATCTTGTATAGTGCACACTATACACAGTGTACACTATACGAAACACAATATGTGTAGTGTATAGGATTTAAATATATATAATATATTATATATAATGTTCAGAATATTATTGATAAATTCTATAGAAATCAAATAATTGTGTATGAATAGAAATTGTTATGCTACATTTGTATGAATTAAAACACGTCTGGTCAGTTCGAATGCAAAAGTAAAAGTATCAAAAATAATTAATTATAAAATGCTAACATGGATATTTGAACTCGGGACCTCTCAATCTTTAGACTAACACACTAGCCTCTAGACTATAAGTCTGGTTATTTTATTAAATATAATTAAATCTCAGATATAAATGAATACATTGTCAGGCAAGTTTAATAAATAACCATCTAACCGCCTATATACGTATTATAAATATAATTCATAGTAATATATTGAATATTCAAGTTTATATACGTATTGAATAGTTGTTTATTTATTCTTATACGATATATCCGTTTCCGATATATCCAGTTTAAGTCAATTGTATATAACCTTTTAAGATTTAGTACTAATTAATAGAATGATTTTAACAATATTGTATTAACTAAATACAAAATTAACTACAAATTTAATTATATATTCGTACGTATATATATACACACACACATATATATATATGTTAATAACCTAGATAATACAATAGTACACGTGTGTATAATGCATTCATACACATATACGTATACATATGTATATATATATATATATATATATATATATATATAAATTTAAACTAGTTTGATGTATACTATACTAAACTTAATGCCACGAAGGTTTAACCCGGTAACCGACAACCAAAGCATGCCAGTAAAGGGATGATCCTCCTGGACAGTGGCCTATATACTTTACTTGAACTCAGGATATTTGTATAAAGTAGTAGTAGGATAGATTTGAATTTAAGTGAATATTTAGTGTACATTAATAATAAATAAAAATAATAAAATTCTATGATCTTTGAAAATAGAAAATGGCGTTAAAATTGTAAATAAAAATAAAAGGTAAACCGTAGATAAAAATACGTAATGAATTTTAAACTATATACTATACTAAACCTATATATTATGGTAATATAATAATGTACAATACATGTAATATTATGATATATATATATATATATATATATATATATATATAGAAATAAGTAATAATTTACTAATAGTGCTTTTTTTAAATGGTCATTAAATAAAATGCCAATAAAAATAAAAATGTAAACAACAGATAAAAATACTAATAAAATAATTGTTAAACTAGATAAAACAACAAACCTATGTATTATTGTAATACAAATAATATTAAGATACTGATAATTCTAATTATACTAATAATTTATAAATTATTAGTAGAGTATACTAATAGTGCTTTTTAAATAATTTACTAATCCTTATAGTGATTTTTAAAGATTAATATAATACAAAATATGTGTACTATTTTAATAAATGTATGTAAACAGGTAATATACTATAGTATGACTCATATATGACGATGTGATAATTATGATCTATTATTTTACATTATTTTATTTTTACCTATATATTTGCTATCGCCCTTAATATATTGATATAATGCGATGAAAATTATTCATATGTCCATATATTTATATTGCATACACGCCTATATTCACACGATATTCGTTGTGTAATATCACTTTCATTGTTTAAACGTAAAGTGTATGTCCATTTTAAGTCGTTGTAATTCATTCTATTTTATTGTTCGTTTTCTATTTATTTTTCTTTTTCTTTTTTATTATCTAACAACGCCTATAACCACCATGTGATTTTTTAGTCAATAAACTATATATAAATAAATAGTATACTATTAACAGAACTCTCTAATGGATGCTGCGGATATCACCACCCGCAACAGTAGCGGGAGTTCAGGAGTAGGACTAACTGTTTTCCGTACTAAGCTGATAGCGAGGGCGTTTGCCAATCTCTCAGAAATTGCGGAAAAGTTAAAACTATCGAAGAACCTAGTGGTTTACATTTCAGTATACTAACATATAATATATAATATAATATATATATATATATATATATATATATATTATTAATTAATAAAGCTATATGATATATCATGTTATGTCGTGCCCTATATACTATTGAATAGACTACATATTACATAATGGTAGTAGGTAGTAGGTAGTGGGTAATTCATCAAATAGGTCATTTTAAAAATATTTTATTTTGTAAGATATAAATAAATAATGAAATATTTAGGAACTATATATCAAATATTTTCCAAAGGAAAGATATTGCACTATATATATTTGTGTAATCTAATAATTCGATAAGGCCATCTAGCGGTATTAGTCTGATTATAAGAATTTTCTATATTTATTGTAATTTTGAACTGACAGTTTCATCAAATATCAATATTTTAATAATATATATTTTAAATTAAAAAATTCGCATAGAAAACTATATCATTATATGTTGAAATATAAGTGTTTATTTGTAATATACTTTAAAAATATTATATTCAAAGTTTAAAAGTAGGATATTAATTTTAACCTACAATATTAATTTTAAATGTTCTAAAACATTGAATTATTAACATATTAAATTCAAATTGGAGCTGTGAATATTTCGTAATTATTTGTCATTTTTAATTATACATTATTATAATGATTATATAATATTGTTTATTTAATTAAACACTATATTATACCTATATATAGTAATGTAATATAATTATTATAATATCTTATATATAATATAATAGTATATTATAAATGATGATATATATTATCAATTATATATATTTAATATAATATTATAGGTATAGCAATGAGATTTTTTTTTAAAGCTAGAATAAAATTATTGATACCATTGTAAAGAGGATGAAAAAGTAATATAAGTTTCATATTTTACTTTTTTGATATAATTAATAATAAAAAAGTTGTGTCGATAATAACAATTTATTTATTAAAATATCACATTTTTTAACATTTCATATACTATTTCGCCATCTAGTGTTAATGTTGTTTTTTCATTTTAAATTTACATTTTGAGGTACTAGAGAGAGATAGGGAGTCCAATATCTTTCCTTCGCAAAATCTTTGTATATATATAATATATATATAGATAACTCAGCTTATTTCTTAAATCTTATTTGTCCTACTAAAAATATAAATTTTATAAATCTATTATACAACACATACGATATTCACTCCATATTAAAGGATAGAGGACATCTAATATTCACTAAAGTCTACAGTGAGATAGGTTTACATGGACGTAAGATAGACGCAATAGTTGCGGCGTGCTTTTATTTAGCGTGTCAACATGAGGGTATATCTATAACGTGTAAAGGTTAATATCTATAGTATATACTGTATATTACAATGTTTACAATGATTTATCACTCATTTTTTATAAGTTAAATGAATATAAATATATATATATATATATATATATATTTACAGATAAATAATATAATTTAGATATATAATAAATATTATAAATTACATATGTATCTAATAAATGAATTAGTATTAAATTTATCAAAAATACATTATAATGTAAACAATTAATTATAATTTATCTATATGTTGTTTATATACATTTAATGATTAGTTTATGTTACAAATTAGATAAACATGATACTATTTTTCTTTATAAATGTAAACACATATTATACTATACTACAATACTACAATATAAACAATATATGTAGAGATATGCTCGGCAGCCAAAGTACCCAAGAAGAACCTAGGTCGAATGTATAGATTGGTGTTGAAAACGTTCGAAACTACTATAGAAAAAGTAACATCGGAAGAATACATGGTTACCTATATAAATCACCACGTCTCACTTAATAACCGTGTTACATTTAACTCGCTATAGCATTATCCGTATGAACTTTGACCTTATCGTATTAATTGATAAGTCGTACACCTGTACTACTGCAGTCTAAGTCTAACTTGCCTGTATAATATATCTGCTCCTTAACTCTATCCCTACCATTTTTATAACATATACATATACGTATAGTATTCTACTTTTAATAATATCACATAAATTATATATATATATATATATATATATATAGTATATATTATATACTATAGTACGTATCTTAATATATAATAATAATTATCTATCTTATTTATATATATATATATATTTATATATTCACACAGTCACGATTCTGCAGAATGTTGTACTTAAATTGTGAACTTCAGGACACAGCTACACACATTGCTAAGATTGCCTTCGACATGGGAATACTACCAGGGTTAATATATATATATATATATATATATATATATATATATATGTATACACACTCGCTTGCATCTAGACATACACTTAGACATGCATCTATACCTATAGACTTATTATATCTTGTTACTAAGCGATACAACTTTATGATTATTAGGTAATCTATAGATTTAAATGCACTACTAAGACGATAGTATGATTGTAATTGTCCTACAGTATATGATATATGTATTTATTCGATTACGATTTATCTTATATGTTTAGATTGTTGATTGGAATAAATAAGAACGTGTGTAGGAGTATTTGTCATATTTATTAACGCGTAAGGCGACGTGTGGTGCCGTTGGTGTGTCCGACTACAAGTGCGGAATAGCTTCTATTCAGTAGGTCAGACACGCCGCTGCGTGCGTTGACCTACATAGATATATAGACAACATAGCACCTAACAATGTGTCCATTGTATAGTTCGGTATAGGGTATATATGCAAGACCTCCTATAACCTCGAGGTTATAGGAGGTCTTGATATATTCCTACATGTGTTTTATTCAGCACAGCCAGACACGCCGCTGCGTGCGACCGTGCGTTAAGAGTGATTTTAAACATGCTATTGGTTATCGATTCCTTACCGGCATTTGGAACATCAAAATATGATTATAGAGAATACACAACTTTTTTTTTTTTAATCTAGGTCAATATTGTACATGCGCCAGGCTGGTCAAATTTAACAACATTTAACATGGGAATAGATAGGAGAATACCAAAAAAACATAAATATGTATATTTTTCACTGTTATAATTAAGCTACAATCATGACATTTTCAGAATATGTGTAATGTGTATAGTTCCTTTGAATATTATAAATTCATAACAAAATTAATTTTATTTCTAGGATTTTTTTTTAAATTATAGGATTTTCCAGAATTTTTTTTGACCTCTCATAATTGTGTACAGAATTGTTATATTTTATCAATTTATATTATATATAACAAAAAAAACAATTAATTAATCACTATATATTACAATTTGGCCGAAAAAATAATAACTACCCTGGTATTTCTTTAATTTTGTTAAAAATCATCAAAAAATGACCATTTTTTCTGTGGATTGGTACCTTTACACATTTTAAGATTTTTTTTTTTTTTTTTTCTACTTCATCTTAAGATGTTATATTTTAACGTACAAGTATTATAAATTTAAAAAAATAACTCTTTATAATTTTAATAAATAGTCAAAGTGGCCTAATTTTTAGAAAATTTGTATATATATAAATTTATTTTATTGTTTAAATTAATTATCTAATAACTAATATTGTAATTAGGGATACTATAGATGATATTTACTATATATTAATGTTATCTATTAGAAGAATATAGTATTTAAAAAAAGTACTCATTAATATATATATACCCATTACAATACAATACAAATAAAATATACAGAATTCAAATAAATGTCCTCAAGGACATTTTTTTATAAACATATACAATACAATTACATAGGAATAACGACATTTCGTGATTTATTTTTTTTTAATAATTTTGTTTTTTAAAACCTCCGGCGCACCACCAATAATGAACCAAAATGAATATGGTTTAATAAAATAGTATCATATCTATAGAATCTACTATGCCGGTTTAGGATCTTTAAAATTAAATCACTCTTACCGTGCGTTGACCTACATAGTTATGCGGTAAACAGGTTACTTAACGACGTGTCCATTATACAATATGAATATAAAGGGAGGATTGTATCAAATGATATCAGTATAGATGTTTTTTAAATTTATATTGAACACAATTCTATTAAATGTGTATCCATAGACATTGTATGTAGTTGTTGAGTAATGCATAATTGGTAATAGCGGATAAATAAATTGAATTATTAATATATTAATATTAATATATATATATATATATATATATATGTGAATCATTAAAGTATTTCTAGTTATTATTTTATGTGTAGAAATGTTATCAAATCGAGATCATCATATTCAAAATGAGAATAATGAGAATAAATTAAAACTATATATAAATAATAAGATTATGAATTCAATATAAAACTTATATTATCCCATAAGATTATCATATGTAAAATAAAAAAATATAACAATTATTGTAAATAATATTCGTATTATTTATTTAAATTAAAGGTATTATATTGAAAAAGTATTAATTATTATTAAAAATAATTATATGGAAACTATAATAAGTTAATATATCCAAAGTATTTAATACATTTGTTATACTTCTATTTCTATTATCATTGTAATTATACATTAATATAATATAATTAATATTTTTAATAAATCATTCAGGGTAATATTATTTATATAATATATATAATTTATATTAATTTCCTTAGTCGAAGACCTATCTCAATAGCTGCAACAGCACTATATATGGCTATACTGAATACCGATTACAAGAAAACACTAAAGGGTTTATATATATTATATATATATGTAAATATATATATATATATATATATATATACATATATGTAGATAGTGAATGAGTTTTATTAAAGTGATTTATACTTTATTTGTGATAAGTACAACTAATTTCAGCTTCGTCTTAATCAATATTTTATTATCGTTTGTTATAGTAATATTTAATGATTATTATCACTAATTTTAACATCAGTAAAGAATAGAACATTACAATTATTTTATTTTATAATTTGATTTAAAGTATCGATTATTTTTTGATTACTAAATAAAGTTGTAACATTATAATGTTACGACTTTGTTTAGAAATAAAAATATTCAATATTTTAAAGGATATATCCTATATCGGAATTTAAAACTCAGTATTTTGTTTTTAAATGTATCTACTATGCTTTCCACACACACAAGATACTAGTAATACGTATATATATATATATATATATATATATATATATATATATTTAATTATTATTAATAGTTATTAGATGACATATTTTGTTCTATCTTCTTTTGTAGTAGATATCATATAAATGTTTGATTTTTTCTTAAGGGTATCACAATAAGACCGATTTATTAAGTGTTGTCACCCAGCGATATATATGTAATCTCTTGAACAAGCTTTTTTTAGATTAATTTAAGCTATTCGACGTTATTATTATTTAAACATTTAAAGTATTTTAAAATATGATGGTTTCGAAACCAACATAAATCCGTTTTCATTTTAATCATTAATATATATATATGTATGAATGAATGAATGAAATCAGTTTATAGACAATTGTCTAAGGAGGATCATTGAAAGCTATAATTAGCTTTATTAAGTAGATACCTCCATAGTATATGAATATAATAGCTTTGGGACATTTATATAATAATAATAAGACTTGTGTACTAGAATTTAATATAATAAGAGTAAAGAAATATATATAAAGAGAATAATAATAATAATAAAAATAATGTCCCTCAGCGTATTTCATCATGTTTCATCAATCCATTAAATAAACTAATAAAATAAAATGTGTTAAAACTTGTGCAAACAAATATAAAACAAAAAGTGCGAATAAAATAATAAAAAAGTATTGAAATGTAATAACATAAAATAATTCAAATGGTTTAGTATATAAAATTAAAATAAAGTATGTTTAAAACTTGTGCTAACAATTATATAACAAAAAAGTGCGAATAAAATAATAAAAAATGATAAAAATATAATAACATAAAAATGACCCAAGTAGTTTTAAATATAACAATTTTAAAAATTGACGAAGATTAAAAATATTAAAAATGATTAAAATGCTAAAATATAAAAACTAATATTTATTTAAAAATTAATTCTTTAATACTTTTTTTAATTTGTGTATATTATGTATATTTTCAGATTTTAATATATTATTACTCATTATATTATTATAGTATTTTGGGCCTTTAAAAAAAATTGTGTTTTGAAATTTCGTTGTTTTCATTAATGGTAAAATAAATCTTGTTTTGTCTTTATTATAAATAAAAAATGTATCTAGATTAATGTTATAGTTATTATGTAAAAGGTTATATAAAAATAATATTATTCTAAAAGTTATGAGTTCATTCAATTTTAAAATAGAATTATATTTAAACATATTATTAGTGTGTGATAAACGAATCAGAGGTAATTGAGACTTGTCTATCATATTTTTATTGATAATTCGAATTGTTTTTTTTTGTATTAATACTAGTTTTTTTAATCTATCTTCATAAACATTACCCCATATTTCTATTCCATATGACATATTTGATAAAAATAGTGAATTATATAATATAATTAAATTGCGTAGGTTAAGAAATTTTAGCTTCCGAAAAAGATATACAATTTTTGATAATTTATTACACAAATTTATAATATGAAACGAATATGTTAAATTACTATCTAATATAATACCTAAAAACGTATATCTATCTACTATTTCTATGTTCACATTATTTAAATTTATATTATTTATAATTTTTGTATTAAAATAAGGAAGTATTTTAGTTTTTTCAATATTCAATTTTAATTTATTTATATTAAACCAATGACATAATCTATCTAAATATAATTGCATATTACTACTCAATTCTTCATTTGAATTTGCAAATATAGAGAGTGATGTGTCATCTGCATATATATTTAAATTTATATTATCATCATTATTAAATATATTTGATATGTCATTAATAAATATAATACAAAATAATGGACCTAATATTGATCCCTGAGGAACACCAAAACGTACATTTCTAACAGATGATACAGTATTATTTATTCGAGTTTTAACTTTTCTATCTAATAAATAATTTTTTAAAAACACATTTACATGACCCCTAAAACCACAGTATTCTAATTTTTTTAATAAAATGTCGTGGTCTACAACATCGAACGCTTTTTTAAGGTCTAAAAATAGCGTAGCAATTTTTTTATTTAAACTATGTTTAGTAAATAAAAAATGTTGTAAGTTAAAATGTGAAAGGGTAGTATTGGATTTTTCTACAAATCCATATTGGTTATCATTAATTATTTTATTTTTATATATAAAGTCCATCATTCTATTATAAATTATTTTTTCGAAGATTTTACTAATTTGCGGTAGTAATGAAATGGGTCTATAGTTGATTATCTGTTTTTTTATCATTTGCTTTAAATACTGGTTTAATGATAGAAATTTTCATATTATCAGGAAATTCAGAATTAGCCAAGCATAAATTAAATAAATATTCTAATGGTTTAGCAATAGAATTTATTAAAAGCTTGATTAATTTCATGTCCCAGTTATTTATATCTTTGGATGATTTAGATTTCATATTAAGTGTAATATTAATTATTTCCTTATCAGTAATAGGTAAAAAATAAAAACTGTTCTCAATAGAGTTTAAAAAATATCTAAAATCATTATCATTAGTTATATTATCATTAGTCATATTATCACTAGTCATATTATCATTAATCAAATTATCATTAGTCATATTTTTATTTAAAAAACTTTCATTTATTTTAAAACCCACATTTGAAAAATAATTATTAAAATGTTCACATTGATCTTTTATATTTATAATTTCTTTTCCTTCATATTTAAGTATTTTGGGTAATTCATCAACATTTTGATTAATTATAGTGTTCAAATGTGTCCAATTTTCTTTTTGATTACAATTTGAAAAAATATTTGAGTAATATTTATTTTTTTCATATTTTATATTTTTATTAATTTTATTTTTTAGTTTTTTATATTTAATAAATGTGATAGGGCAGTTTTTAGTTTTATATGTGTTAAATAATTTATTTTTTTTTCTTATTGCATTTTTCAATTTACTTGTAAGCCATGGATTGTTAATGCTATTTTTAATTTTTTTTTTCTAGATATGGGACAAAATGTATTAAACATTTCATTTAATTGTATTACTAATTCATCATAACATATAGAAGGATCTGTAATTGTGTAAAAATAGTCCCATTTATAAATCGATAATGTATTTACTAATGCATTAATATTATGCATATTTCTGATATATACATAGTCACAACTTTTAGTATAGTTATTTTTTATATTCAAAGTAGTAAACACAACAGAATGATCAGATATATCTGTATTAATAACACCATTCAATAAAATTGAATTACTATTTGTTAATATGTTATCTATTAATGAATTCTTATAAGTTGATAATCTAGTTGGTATTTTTATTAAATTATTTAGGCCTAATTGTGAAATGGTATTATTAAAATCAATTGTGAATGGATTAAAAACATCTAAAAAATCAATATTAAAATCACCACAAATAAAAATTTCAGAATTAATATATTTTAAAAACAAATTATAAAAGAAATCATTAAAGATAGTTCTATTAATATTTGGAGCTTTAACAACCCTGTGATTATTATAGGTTTATATTAAAATTTTAAATTTAATTGTATACTGATTATTTCTAAGTCATCATCAATTGCTGTTGATAAGTCTTCTATATATAAACAATCTAAATTTTTGTGAGAAAAAATTGCAACTCCTCCACCTTTTTTTTTAATTTTTAGTATACGATTTGTTTTATACATTTTGTAATCTGTTAGATATATTGAAGGATCATCAGTATCAGTTAGCCATGTTTCAGTTAGTACTATTATATCTGGTTTACTGACTAATGTATCCAAAAATATATTAAATGTATTATTATTTTTATTGAAACTTCTAATGTTTAGCATCAATATAGTTATATTTAACGTATTATGTATATTATTATATTCCTTAATAGTATAATAATCTGTGTTTTGAATTGTATTATTCATCATACTGTTGTGATTCAGATACTATAGATATTGTTTTAAAGGAATTATTTAAAAATATGACTTTATATTTAACATCATCAGTTGAATTACTTTTTGCCTTTTTTATAAGGTCTGATTGAATAATAAGTTGATCTATAGAAAATTCATGTGTTATTCCAACTTTATTAAATTCAGAATCTTTTAATTTAAATGCATGTTTGATTATATTAATTTTATCAGTTTCATTTTTAAAAATTACTTTTATAGGTCTAATTTTATTATTTTGTATCTTTTCATCATTTCGTTTTCCTAATCTATGGAACTTAATTACATTATTACATATAGAATCATCTGTAACAGTCTTAATTATATTATTTACAAGTTTTAATTCAGTATCATATTTAATTTTATTATCTGCGAAGTCACTTTCATTAGCATTATATATTATTATTGATTTATTTTTTAAATTATCACCATTAATTTCTGAAATATTTTTATTGATTGTCTTTTTAATAGTACTTTCAATATTAAGTAATTGTTTAGATGTAATATCTGCATATGTGGTATTGTTATTATTATTTTTTTTATCTATATTATCTATTTTTATGATTAATTCATCAATTTTTTCATTAAGTTTAATTATTGTTTCAGTATTATTTTCTAAAATCTGTTTAATATTACCTTCAAATAATTCCTTTATATAATCCTTAATTGATGTTGACAATTCTAAATTTGTCATTCTAGATGACATAATCAAAATAAAAGGTATCTAGTATATTTATATATTCAATAGTTTATTTATATGTAAAAGTATATTGTTACATAATAAATAATTTAATATCTAAATATATTTACATTATAGTTATAGCTGATATTAATTTGTTTTACTATTAATTCATATGCATATATATGTCATTTTATATTACATATTCAACAACAACAGAGTATATGTATAGGTATGTACTATACAGTATGTTTATACACTCAATAGTTTATTTATATATCAACATATATCATTGCATAATAAATAATCTAATATATAAACATACATGCATAATAACTATATATGATATTAATTTGTTTTACAACTATTAATTTATACGTATAGATACACATAAATAAAATAAAATCACTTATCTGTCTGTATTGTATCTGTGGAGTTCAATAATGTAACTAAATTCACATATAACCTTAAATCACTATCGCGAATTAACATAGGGTCCTAACCTCAAAATCCACTCCTCCCCCCATATACATCCTTGAATCTGATCTAAAAAAATGGTTTGATTCTTTTGATCAATATTGGAAATCATTTAAAAATAATGAATCCTCTCAAACCTGACTAGCTTCTAATATAGTCTTGATCAATATTCGCTCCTTGAGATTAAACATTAAACATTAAACAAAATTTATTATAATCGCATTGACTAAAACCTGTATTTCTAATGATGATTCTGACATATTTACCTTGACTTTGGATATATATATATATATATATATATATATATTTGCCTCTATACTATTTACTTTGGTGTACCCTCTATCTCTCTCCATGACAAACGATCCATGGTGGTGGGGTATGATTTATTATAAGTAATAATTGTTACGCTCTTCATCCATTTCATTCCCTCCATTTTCATATAATGATTGTCTTTCGCTGACACTCAAGCTTCCTAACTTAACTCTACATCCCACCGTAATCGATCGTCTCCCAAAACCTGAAATCATTTTATTCTTTGACGAATTTCATGATTTCACCCATAATCTTCCTTCATCTTCATCCTATTTATCAATAATTGCTGGTGATTTAATTATCACTTTAATTCACCCATATATCTCCATAGTGATTTTAAACTGCTGATTCTCTATCCTTGTGGCAACATATACCATTTCCCACCCATTCCAGTTATAATACACTTGATATGATATTTACACCCCTATACAGTCCTCTTATTATATGTATAAACCCTAACTCCTTTCAACAAATTTAACTACTAACGATTAATTTTATTATTAAAATCTATATAAACCTAAAATACACAAAGATTAAACGAAAACGTATTACATATAGATATTTTAATTCTATTAACCAACCAAGATTTGTAAGCAATATAAAAACTGATATCTCTTCTCATACTTCCCTCTGTCCGGTACTCATAAAATCCGTTCTCCAAAATTATCAATATACATGCAACTACAAAAACCAAATTAATTACCGACCGCCCTTTTTCTCCCTAGTTCTCTCACGAACTTGTCATCTTCAAGAAGAGTGTTCGAAAATTTGAGAAGACATTTCTTAAAAATCCTTCTACTGAAACAAATCTACTATATATTGTTCAAGTTATGTCCAAGATTTTCGGCTATTCGGATCTTTATTTCCTTACCCATTGATGATATCTCACTTGGATAAAACAATGATAAATAAACAGATATAGAATGAATAGATACGATTAATCATCATCACTAATGATACGTATAATATTGCTGGATTATTTAGTGTATTCATGGTCTATACATAATAGAAGGGAGAGTAAGTATAAACATACGTAGTTATATAGAGAAGTAAGTTATTTACTGTAAAATTTAAAATTTGTATAACAATTGTAAAAATAATTTATTTTAATAACTATCAACCAATATATCTTAATTATAGCAAATCATATTATTTTCCTATTACCGACCCCCTAAATTACCCTAATACCGACCCCATGTGATTTATAATATTCAATCATAATAGATCCGTATTTTACTTTAAAATATATCGTAAGTTGTTTGTGTATTATTGATATAGATTTAGGCTTCATGATTCCAGTTGATTATATAAATACTGATTAATAACTAAATATTAAGTAATTATATACTCTATTTTAATATAATTACTAAATAGGTTAAATTTAAATTTAATATTAAGTAAAACTACTATAAAACATAAATTCAATAAAAAACAAATTGCGCGAATGTTATAATTAATTATATTTATATAGGTATCTATATCTACTCTTTTTATTGGATATTATAATACTACAATTATTTATACCTCGATTATTTTAGGGGGTCGGTAATAGGAGTAGGGGATCGGTATTAGGCACATTTATCCGATTACCGACCACCCGGTTTATTCTTGTAAATATAATTATATCAACAATTTAAAATAGCCACATTATTCATTGCCATAATATTACCCTAATTACAAAATTTAAATTAATATAATTAATATTGAATAAGTTATTACAAATAATCATTTAGGGGTCGGTAATCGGAGACTCTCCCCTATACTACTACTATATACTAATCCTACTACGAAAATACTAATAAATGCTCTTGTACTCTCCCGACTTGACCACTGTTCTTCTATACTTAATATAATCCCTTCCATCCCCTATATATATATATGTAATGCCCACCTATATACCAATATTATAATATGCATAACATACTACCATTATCTAATGCGAGAATAGCGTGCCCCTTCTCAACCGGCGGCCATATTAAGGGCACTCGGCACTCGTAAAAATATCGAACGAAATAATTGTGGTATTTGTTTATTTTGATTATTTATAAAATTTGAGTTTTCAAAAGTAGTCCTTTTTTGTATCTTTTACATGTAACTGAATCACGACTGCCGGGTGCCCTTAATAGAGGACAGTGTCCTATGTCCTCGGTGCGGTGCCTGGTGGTGCGGCCGGTAGGGCTATCGGTGTTAGCGCCGAGTGGAGGACACATGTTCCTCTTCTATCGAGGACATGTCACGTGTCGGATCCGCGGAGGTATACCTTAAGGCTAATTAGCTCTATCTAGCGAGTAGATAATATATATATATATATGTATATATATATATATATATATATATATATATATATATATATTATATTTTCAGCTATATATGTTTCTTCCCACTAATTCAACATCATGTCTCAATGATCAACTCTCCAATTATACTATTTATATTTAATAATTGTTCATTTTAAATAATGTTATCCTAATTTCTCCAAAACTATATTGTCTAATCTTTCTATATCTATTATTTAATTCCCTAATTGTATTATTGAATACTTTGTAATATCTCATTCCCCTATGGATGTAGTATAATACATTCATATTATGTGTCATATTTGATTCTCCTCTTTCCGTAATTCCTAACATTACCTACCGCACTTTATCATATTTTGAGAAGTAGTAACATTCTATTAGCGTATACTAAAACCAAAGCCCTTTGCGTATTTGCAAAAACGCAGTTATTTCCACTGTATTCTGCCACATATACTGTTCCTACTCATCATCAATATCAAACATTATCAACTATCTGTCCCCTAAATAGAATGATTCACTCATTAATGCGTCATCGATATAAATAACTATATCACGTACACGTATTCTAAACCATTCATATAAAAACACACATACAAATAATTAGGTCATTAGCTACTATAGATAATAAATTGAACCATATTATATAATATACTCCATGCCTATTTATCCTATCTATTAACATGGTGACTTATATTATTGATATATTTATCGGCAACGTTACACGTGTCATACAACACCCTCTATAATTTAATATATTCGATGTCCTAGGTGATGATGGACATACCGATTAGTTGTGACGGACATTGTACGACGTACTGTGACGGACACTGTATGTCTACCAATGCACACGTATACAATTCACTAACATATAAGTATAACTATGTAGTACAACACTATATATATATAGTGTGTGCTATAGAAATGGGATTATATAGGATGGGCGACGCAGTGGGCGACGCAGTGGGCGTGCCACTGTACCTAAGCATGTATCCCTACTGCCCATTAGTATACATCCTGAATATATAATAATAATAATAATAATAATAATTAGTTTCGTAATATTATTGGTATGTTTTGTTATTAACGTGTTCTGTTTTTTGTATAGGTATATTAGTTTATTTTATTTGTAACGTGTTCTGTTTGTATATATATATATATATATATATATATATGTTTCAAATTTATTATACAATTAAAATATAAAATTAATAAAGTACTACCTACTATTATTACAGGTTTTGGTAACTATTACATTATTTGTTTGTTTCATTCTAGTATTGGTTTAATTGATTTTTAACATGTTCTGTTTATAATATATGTATAATTTAACATTTAAATATTAAACTATATAACTAATAATGTATTACTAAAACAGGGTACAAAGATAAGAAGAATTCTATAAAGTTAAAGTAGAAATTGAATATTTCGATGCCACTTAAAAAATAATGTATTTTATTTATATTTTCGATTATTTTTACTATATGATTTATTTCTATAGAAATAAAGTATACTTTCGATTGTTTTTCGTTTATTTTTATGGTAACTGTAAAACGTTTTAATTTATTTAATTTTAAATAGAGTTTTTATAATACTATCATAATAAAATAATATATATATATATATATATATATATATACATATACATATACATTAATACACACATATATACATACATAAACTCATACATATGTTTACATATACATTAATTATTAATTATGTCATTAATGTGTCAATTTTTGTTCATTAAATGTTCATTGAATATATTTGCTATTTTATTTGAATCATACATTTGTTTATTATGTGTATATATGTATGTAGGGGAAATTAACCGAATACGGACACTCTCGGTATCTCAGAAACCATAAATCCTATAAAAAAATGTAATGAATTAAATATTCATAATTATACAAATAGTCTAAAAAGTTAGATGTCTTAATACGGACACCCTATAACCAATCAACACAGTGCGTATGAACTATTCTGATTTTCATAAAAATCGCGTGGGTTATTATATTAATACCACCAATAAAGCTAAATCTAAACAATTTATTATTTAGATAATTAAATTGTATTATTAATTAAAAAATAATAAAAATAAATAAATTATTAATAATTAAATTAAAATAAATTGTTAATAAAATTAATTATAAATAATGTAATTGTGATTTGTCTGATTGATTCATCAATAATACATAGTTTATCTAGTATGTATAGGGTGTACGTATTATAACATAGTGTATCCGTATTCGGACATAGGTACCGAATGCGGACACCCCCGTTATCTATGGAATTAAAAGATTAAATAAAATTTTAAAATCACAATAATATCTATAATCATATAATATTAATATATTATAATTTTTGAATAAAAATAATGAATCATAAAATGTTAAGACCATTTATTGTTAAAGTGTCCGTATTAGGTTACTTTCCCCTAAGGGGATATATATATATTTAAAGATATAAATAGTTATATTTATATTATTAAACCAAGTTTCTGAAAGGCATATTATATGTGGTTTTATAGTAAGAGTACTTAGGAATTCAATTACATTTTCAACATTATGTTTTAAGCTTCTAATATTAATATGTATAATTGTTAAATTATGTTCATCTGTTTTATCATGTATTTTATTAAATTATGGATTCATTGATAATATCATTATTATTCATCCGTTTTTTAATTTCTAATAATTGATCTTTGGAATATTCATAAGATATGCTTATATTTTTATATTGGGTATTTTTTAATTTATATGAATTATTTATTAATTCTTGTTTTTCATTTTCAGTATTTAATATTATTTATATTGGTCTTATAGTGTTAATGTGGTGTAATATGTTATTATATATCAATTGGTTCGTCTATAGAGTTATAACTTATATATTAAGATTATGATAATCTTATCCTAAATATATAATGTATAATATATATATAATATATGTATTGGGTATACTATTATATGTAGGATGTATTACCTTTGGGTAGCTTCAAGATATCTGCCAGAGTACTCTGCAGATGATTCTTCGTGGTTTGGGGTATATAGTATTATCTATTATAGATTAACGTAAGTGCTATTGGTTTGACTGCTAAGATACAAGTGAAGTGTTTATCACTAATAATGTGGGCGTGTCTAATTATATATATTATATTACACCCTTATACCAAATTTTTAATCTAACATTTATACACCTTAAATAATCACAAGTGAAGTGTTTATCACTAATAATGTGGGCGTGTCTAATTATATATTTTGTTACATATTATATTACACCCTTATACCAAATTTTTAATCTAAAATTTCTACACCTTAAATCCCATGAGGCATATAGCTCCTCATTGCTCAATCAAGCGTTGAGGTGGTCTAACCTCCCTACCTGATCTTGTAACAATTGTGTTTTTTTCAACTGGTACTAGATCTATCCTATTACGCCTGATTGTGTTGTCATTTGATTTTATTGTGTACGTTCTTTCATTGTTATCATCGAATTGTATTACGGTTCCCATTCTGTCCATGTCTTTAATATAGACATCTTCATCCAGTGCCAATCTTCTTTTAGTTTTTGATAGTTTGTTGTCGCTGTACTGTTTTTCCTTGAGTTTCTTCTCCATGACCTTCTTTTTGAATTCAACATGATCTTTTTCGAGCATCATATTTTGATTTAGTAGATCTGGTAATGTCGTATTTAATCTACGATTCATTAACAACTCAGCTGGGGATCTACCGAAAGATAATGGTGTATTTCGATATGACAATAGACCTAAATATGGGTCTTCAGATTTCTCCATGATCTGCTTTAGCGTTTGTATAGCTCTTTCAGCTACTCCGTTGCCTTTTGGATATTTTGGTGATGATGTTAAATGTTTAAACTTGTATGTTTTGGAAAATTCTTTGAATTCTTCGCTGCTGTATTGAGTTCCGTTATCTGAGATCATGTTCTCAGGAATACCGTGTCGTGCAAATATTGATTTTAATGACGAAATTATTGTGATCGATCTCATGTCTTTCAATAACATCGTTTCAATATATCGGGAATAATAATCCACCACTATAATGTATTTTTGTTGCTTGAATTGAAATAAGTCTGAGCCTACTGTTTCCCAAGCTTTGGAAGGTACTGGTACTATCTTTACAGGTTCTCGTTGAGTCCTTGCATTTATATTGCAGTTTATACATTCCCTTATTTCCTTGTCGATATCGTTTGAGATACCAAACCAAAACACACTCTTTTTTGCCCTTTCTAGACATTTCGTGATTCCTAAGTGTCCTATATGGATATTTCTTAACATTTCTTTTCTCATACTGACAGGTATAATAGCTCTATTCTGGTACGTTAAGCAACCTTGAATCGTTGATAAATATTGTTGGCTATTATAATATTTTCGACCTAAATTATGTTTCAAATCTGATTTTGTCCATCCTTCAATAATCTTCTTCTTCAACCATGTTATCTCTGGATCATTATTCTGAGCTTTGATTATAGATTGTATTTTACATGATTCCCCAGGTACGAAAACACTACTTGCCATCTCTTCGGTTTCGATTTCTAATAGGTCGCACCCTGTATCTTTCGAAGGGTATCTTGATAATGTATCGGCAATGATATTGTTTTTACCGGGTATATATTTCATGTTTACGGCATATCTCATCAATCGTATTCTGTACCTTTGGATTCTTATAGGCACCTTCTCTATTTCTTTGCTTCCTAATAGAGTTATTAAAGGTTTATGATCGGTTTCTACGTATATGGGTGCACCTACTATATAATAGTTAAATCTTTCAAGAGCCCATACTACGCCCAACGCTTCCTTCTCTATAGTTGCGTATCTTTTCTCAGTATCACTTAGGGATCTACTGGCTGCTCCAATCATTTTTCGGTTTCCGTTTTCGTCTTCTTGTGTTAGTTTCGCACCTATACCGTGATCCGATGCGTCTGTTGTCAATATTGTTTTCTTGTTAACATCGAAATACGATAATGTCTTCGTATTCTGTAACTCTTCTTTCAATATTCTGAAACTTTCTTCTTGCTTCGTATCCCAAATCCAAGAACAATCTTTCCTAAGCAATTCTCTTAATGGAGCACTGTATTCGGATATATTTGGGTTAAATCGAGAAAATTGGTTTATCATCCCAAGAAAACTCCTGACACTTTTTACGCTAGTTGGTGTTGGAATATCTATGATTCCTTGGACTTTTTGTCCAGCTTTAATTCCTTTACTGGTAATTTTAAACCCTAAGAAATCTACTTCTTCTTTACGGAATACACATTTATTTTTATTTAATGTCAATCCTGATTCTACTATTTTATTGAGTACTGTTTTTAGATTTCTATCATGTTCGTCTGCATCCATTCCCATTACTAATACGTCATCCACGTGTACGATTAGCCCCTTGCAGTCTTTTAAGATTTTAGATATTTCTTTACAAAATATTTCGGGAGCTGAGGTTAAGCCAAACGGTAATTTTTTATAATAATACCTCCCCCATGGCGTTAGGAATGTTGTCAATGCCCAGCATTTTTTTTCTAATGGAATTTGCCAAAACCCTGAATTTGCATCCAATTTTGAAAAAATGTTTCCTTTGATTTTACTTAGACTACCCTCGACCGTTGCCATAGGATGTATCTCTCGTTTCACTGCTGCATTTAACTTCGTTAAATCTGTGCAAATTCTTATTTTACCGTTTCCTTTCTTTGCAATAACCATTGGGCTACACCATTCTGTGGGACCACATGCTTCTTCGATTACTCCTAATTCGATCATTTTCTGTAGTTCGTTTTGGACTTCCGTTTGTTGATGTACTGGAACTGGTCTTGGTACATTAATTGAATATGGTTTTATTCCCTCTTTTATTTCAATTTTGTATTTCCTATTAATACTTCCTAATCCATCAAATAATTTAGGATCCAGCTGGCAATCTAGCGCATCTACTAATTTGACAATATCCAATTCTATTGATGCCTTTCTCGAGAGTAAACCTGTCATTTGTTTTTCTAAAATGAATATGTCCTCTTTTATTGTTTTACCTTTATATGTAATCAATGCTTCTAAGTATCCCTTAGCATTAATTTCAGTATTATTTGGTCCTCTTAATATTATATTAGTCTTCTTTAAAATTGGTAATAACTTATTATATGGCATTACGGATACGCTTGCGCCTGTATCTATCTTAAACTTAATAACTTTTTCGAATTGTTCACAATTTACTGTTAAATCTTTTATCCATTTATTTTGTTCAATGTTAGTTTTAATTTCGCCTAAAAATATAAAATGTTCGTCTATTTTTGAACAACAAATTTCATTTGTTTCGTATGTTCGCTGATTGTAGTTATCACTCCTTGATTTACAACACTTTGCCCAGTGTCCTAACTTGTTACAGATATTGCATTTTGTGTTGAATGCTTTACATGACCTTGGTTCATGTATTCGATCACATCTGCCGCATTTTTTTTTATTAAACTTTTGGCTTGGTTTATTATAAGTTTCGTTATTCTTATATTTATTGATTTTTTTGTTAATATAATCAATATTTTCGTATTCTTTATTATTGATTTTCTGCATTTGGTTATTACTTGTTTCTTTTATTTTTGTAGCTTGGACTACCTCTTCGGCTGTAATTTCTTTACCTTTAACTTCTTGTAGGAATCTCTGGCGTAAATTATTGTCAATCATGCCTATGATGATTCTATCTTTGATCAATGAATCTTTCAAATCTTTGAATTCGCAAGTCATAGCCAGTTTTCGTAATTCAGCATAGTAGCATTCAATATTCTCGCTTTCAAATTGATCACGTTTAAAAAATACATATCTTTCATATGTCAAGTTTCTTTTTGGAATGAAATACGCTTTAAACTTTTCTTTTATCCACTCTAAGTTTTTCTTACCAGAGGATTTTGTTTTTTTTTCATCTATCATTACTTCGATAGTTTCATCTTCAAATGAATTGTATATATCTACGCCATCTGATCCTATTGTATTTAGAAATATACCGACTTGTGACTTTTCTGATTTGTTTTCCAATTCTCTAGCATTTTCATAAATTTCATAAGATTGTATCCATCTTTTATATATTTCGGCCCCTCTGATTTTATCTACAATTAATATTTCTGGGATTCTACATTCACTCATTTTTATAATAAATGTACTAATATTATGTTATTTCTGTAAATTCTGTGTGAATATAAATATATTTATATATATATTAAACAACCTATTCTATGGTATTAAATTAATTACCCATAAGATAGTTATATACACTATTAAAATAAACAATTAATAATATCCAGTAACTTATTATGTAATAAATATACAATGTATATTTTTATATATTTAATTAATTTTTAATTAGTTTTTTTTTTTTTTTTTTTCTAATTAATTTTTAATTAATTTACAATAACAACTTGTTATGTAATAATCTAAGTACACTGTACTTAATGTATGTCGAATCTAATAATAAGCTTGCCTTATAATTATGATTTTAATCCCAAATCTTAATACCACGTAACTAATATCACTATTTAACTATCTAGTTAAAGAACAACCGCTGTCACCATGTAATATGTTATTATATATCAATTGGTTCGTCTATAGAGTTATAACTTATATATTAAGATTATGATAATCTTATCCTAAATATATAATGTATAATATATATATAATATATGTATTGGGTATACTATTATATGTAGGATGTATTACCTTTGGGTAGCTTCAAGATATCTGCCAGAGTACTCTGCAGATGATTCTTCGTGGTTTGGGGTATATAGTATTATCTATTATAGATTAACGTAAGTGCTATTGGTTTGACTGCTAAGATACAAGTGAAGTGTTTATCACTAATAATGTGGGCGTGTCTAATTATATATATTATATTACATGTGGTTACACTTGAATCTGGCCGCCGTGATAATTTTCATATTTTATAGGGCGTGGCTAACTTCTCAAAGATATTTAAATATTCAAATATTCAAATATTTAAATATAAATGACATTTCTGTAAATATTCAAATATTATAATATTAAAACATGTAAATGAATGTAATCAGTATTCAGATATATAGAATATATACATGTATATAGGTATACATGTATATAACCTACTAATATATGTTATATAGTTAATTTAACATATACCATATTGTGATACGTATACATATTATTTAAAATGTCTAAATAATCATATTTAATCAAATAAATACGGAAATATCGGATAAGAATTATTCTTAGAATAAATAAACATCTATTAAATACGCATATACACTTGAATAATAAGTATAGGATAGTATATATGTTATATATACTTATATATACTTATATTCATCCTATGATTCATTTAACTTATATTTTACGATGATGCCTGTAGATATTATTTAAATGGCAACATATTCACATTTAATCATACCTACATACCTACATACGGAGATATCGTATAACTTATACGGTATAAGAATAAATAAACAACTATTAAATACGTATATAAACTTGAATATTCAATATATTACTGTGAATTATATTTATAAATCTTATATATATATACTATAGTAGGTTATTTATTAAACTTGCCTGACAATGTATTCATTTAAATTTACTAAATATAAATTCTACAATCATAATTACATATATGGAAATATTGTTGTGAACTAGAGGCGCCATATTTATATGACTAATAGTTTATTTATGGGTGGTGACGCGCTATCATATTCGAATAAATAAATGTAATTCTATACAAAAAATATAATTATATAATTATATGTTTTACTTTTATGTTTATATTTGTAATACATAACTATATAACATTTGTATAGGCTTTATATCACAATTATTCTGTATATTTTCTACAATGTATATATTTCTATAACTTAAATTCTATACTATATCTATATAAAATGTCCTATAATTTCTATATTTGTTCTATACATTATAATTTTACATACACTTAATATCTACATAGGATATACCTATGAGCATATACTATAAGTTATTTGTTCTATAGATATATCTATATATGTATATATATATATATATATATATATATATATAAATAAGTTATAATTTAATAAGTTCATAGTAATAAAGCCAACAACATATACATTATCAAGACAATAATAGTTAATATATATAAATATGTGTGTATTTAATATTTATTTGTTTTATATATATTCAGCTTTATAATTAATAAACTTTTTTTAATCATTTATTGTAATATATTTATAATAAATGCTTAGGTACATTATATAGTTATATATACATACATATTATTTATATATGATAAATAAAGATAAATTTAGTAAAAGTTATAAATGTAATTAAAATAAATATGTTAATGTAATATATCATATATAATATAAATATATATCCTATCCTATAGGATATATATATATATATATATATATATATATATATATATATATCCTATAGGATATAGGATATATATATCCTAATATATATACTATGCAAATTATATATATATATATATATATATATGTATTAACAATATAAACATAAAAGTAAAACATATAATTATATAATTATATTTTTTTTAATAGAATTACATTTATTTATTCGAATATGATAGCGCGTCACTACCCATAAATAAACTATTAGTCATATAAATATGGCGCCTCTAGTTAACAACAATATTTCCATATGTATAATTATGATTATACAATTTATATTTATTAAATTTAAATTGATTGATTGATTGAATGTTTATTTAGACACTTAAATAAATCATAAATGATTTCTCAAAGGTGTATATAATAGAATACAAATAATAAAAGTAGGTAAACAATAAATACCAATAATAATAATACAATAAAATAGAATAAGCCGTACGGAAATTAATTAATAAAATAATAATGACAAACAATATTAATAATTCAGGTTACCACCTGAGATCAATTGTTGTATATATTTCATGAATGTTTTATGCGATTTTATGGATCTAATATAGGGCGGGAGTGAATTCCATAGCTTAGGACCAATATAACTCAGTGCCCGAGTATTCATTTTTGAGGGACGTAGAATAGGGGTAGATAGAAGGTGAGATGCATGGTTTCTAAGTGATGGAAGGGGAGCTCTTTGTACTAGAGAAGCAGAAATATATGAAGGGCAATTTGAAGAGTATATTGAGGAATGAACAATAGATAATATGCGATAAGCAGAGCGTTTGTTAAATGTGAACCATGGAGATATGTGTTGGTATGAGGAAGTAGAGGAATGATCTCGAATACGTAGGTTATATGTTGTACGGATTGATGAACGAATAACTCGATTTAAGGGAGAGATAGATGATAATGGAATATTTATAAGGATTGAGGAACAGTACTCTATGCGTGAGAGTACAAGGGAATTAACTAGAGTTTTAGTAAGAGATACAGTGATTGATTTTCGTATTTTTCTAATTCTAAATAGATGATAATTTGCAGATTTAGTGATGGCAGTAATATGAGGAATGAAGGAAAGTGTAGAATCAAAAAGTACACCTAAGTTAGATACAGTAGGAGAAGGAGATATTACAATATTATCAATAAGAAAAGGAGGGAAGTAAGTTGGTGATGGAGAAAGATTCAACAATGTAGTTTTGGAAGTATTAAGGAGAAGATTATTAGAAATAAGCCATTCTTTAATGTCATTAGCACAATTAGAGAGTTGATTATTGAGACCTGGTGATGAATTAGTTGGAAGAAACATATATAGTTGTATGTCATCTGCATAAAGATGGTAATATATATTTGGATATTTAGATATTATGGATGGTAATGGGTATAAATAAATTGAGAAAAGTGAAGGACCGAGTACTGATCCCTGGGGAACACCATATTTCATAGGAGAAGGGGAAGAAAAAGAATTATATATTTTTTACACTGCTACTACGGTCAAATAGATATGAAGTAACCATGAGAGGGCAAGGTCTCTAACTCCAAGCAGGTGTAGACGGGACAGTAGAATTTTGTGATCAAGCGTATCGAAAGCACTGGATATGTCCAGAATTACTAGTTGACAGCAGTTTTTAGTATTAAGGGTAGAAGTGATTATATCAATTACGTTTAGTAGTGCTGTTTCTGTGGAGTGTCCTCGGCGAAAGCCACTTTGTTGAGGAATATGGAGATTATTGGCGGTTAAATATGAGATTAGTTGACGAGAGACAACTCTTTCCAAAATTTTACTCACCAAAGGTAGCTGAGAAATTGGGCGATAATTGAGAAGTGAATCAGGATCGAGTGAAGGTTTTTTAAGAATGGGAGTGATTATTGCTTGTTTAAAAATTGAAGGGAAGTACCGGAATTTAGGGAATATGAGATGATGTTACAGATAGTTGGACATAGATAATCGGAGTAAAGTTTAAAAATAGATAGTGGAACAGGATCGGAGGGAGATATCGAAGAGGATGCATTTAGTAGTTTAGATATGAGAGATATATGTGGCGGACGAAAAAAACTTAAGAAAACAGATATAGGTGGGGTAACTATGATTGAAGGATACTTGGCAGTAAGGGTATGGTTATTGATCTTTATTATGATGGAGTCAATATTATTAGAAAATGTTTTGGAGAAAAGACAGCTTAATTGTAATGGATAAATGTTAATTATAGATGGTAGTAATGCTGGTTTTGGGGGAGATAACAACTTATTAGCTAGTCTGAAAAGTCGTCGGTTATCAGAAGCAAGATCATTTATAACCTGAGTGTAATAGCTAGATTTGGCATAGGAAATTGCTAACTTGTAGATCTTACGTTGCTCAATGAATGAAGCTCTAGAAGATGAAGATCTCAAGGATATGTATGTTCTTTCAGATTTACGAAGTGATCGTTTCAAGGACATGAGGTGGGAAGTAAACCATGGGGTATCAGGATGTAGAGTTACTGATATAGTTTTTGAAGGCGCATGTTTATCGAGAAGATGGGATAGTATGGAATTTAATACAACTGGAGAATAACAGTAGTCACCTAAAGCAGAATGTAAGTCAGCTAAGAATATCATGGAATTAATTTTCTTAATGGGTCTGTATGTAATACGTGTTTTCTGATTAAGAGTGATAGTAAAGTTAGTTTTGAATGAGATAAGGAAGTGATCGGAAAGTAGATCAAGCCTAGAAATATTACTCACCACGAGTTCAGAATGGAGAGAACTGGAGAATATAAGATCAATAATATTGCCATTTATATGAGTTGGGAAATTGACATGTTGTGATAGGGATAATGAATGTGTTAAATTAGTGAACATAATATGTGGATTTGAGGTAGCATTAAAATGATAGTTGAAATCACCAAGTATAATAGGGTGGTATGTGGGTGAACTAATGAGATCAGTAGCAAGATCGTTAAACTCACTTAGAAAGGAAGCGAATTCTGGTTTTGGCGGTCTATAAATGACAGTAATGGATATAGATTTGTGTTTTTGGGTGAATGATATGGTTAAGCAGTCAGAGTAGGAGAAGTTATGGGATATGGATATACATGGTAAAGGTAGAGAAGTTTTTACGAGGAAGCCAACCCCACCACCACGACCTGATAATCGTGGCGATAAGATTAATGTATAACCAAAATTGTGAAATAGGGCAAATATGTCGGAATCATCTTGAGAGATCCATGTTTCCGTTAAAGCAATAATACTGAAATTGCACTTTTTAAGGAATGGTAATAAGAGTGAGGCATTGGAACGAAGAGAACGAATATTTATTAGGGCAATGTGTTCAGATAGTCATGCAGATTTAGTTAGAGAGGGTGTAGATATATGATTAGATTTTAGTGAATCACCAACTGGGACATTTGTGATGGTGGAATTATTTAAATCAATAGATGGAGTTGATATTACAGGAATATAAGGGGAGTTGGAATTTTCAGAAGGATTATTAGGTGTGGGGTCAGAATTAGTATTAATGGAGAGATTACTAAATAAGGGAACGGAAGATTTAAATTTAAGGTAGGAAGATTCCCAGTGAATAAGGAGAGTTGGAGGTATGGTAATAGGTGGAAGAGACCAGTCAATATAATTATATATAAGTCGTAATTCAAATGACTTTGTATATGTATTAAATATGGGTTTAGTATGTATAGGGGTTAGTTTTAATATATATGCATGATAAAGGATTTTACCTAATAAACGGGTTTTATAAGGTAGGGAATTTCGTATATATAGGTGTGAGAATCGGGGATTAAATTTAGTAGATCTAAATCTACTGAAAAACATGTCACAAAATGATTTACTAGAGAATTGGATGATTGCATTGTTATGTTTAAATTTGACTATAGAAATAGATATTTTAGGCAGTAGCATATGTATAAGGATTGATGAAATGAATTCAGTATTCATATCAGAGGTCTTTAAATGTTCAATGACAAGTGAATTGTTACGAATGATATTATTTAGTTGACGTTTACGAGGTATATGAAGAGTATAGGGTGTGGTAGAATTAGGAGGTACATGGTGGACGATAGGAGCTTTAATAGGGATAGGAGAGGAAGATGATATAATAGCAGATGCATACGATTTATGATAAGGGAAAGGTGATGGGATATTAGCGGTTATGAAGGATGGGGGGAAAGTTTTAAGTTCTATAAGTTTGGGAATTCTTAATTGGGCAGGTATAGGAGGTCGGATGGGGGGATTATTACGATGTATAGGAGTAGGGGTAACTAGAGGAGAGGAGAATGTAGTAGATGTATTTGATGAGTTGTTTAGGAGGCAAGAGGGACATGTAAATGTGAAATTAGGGGAAGAAAAAATGGCAAGGGCATATGATGGAGGGGGACTATTGATATGAGTCCAAGATTTGGATATAATTGATGCTGGGAAGAGGCATACATGGTGGTAGAATGATTTACACGAGCTACATGGTAGGTCAGAGCTAGAAGCAGGTTCATTGCAATAATGACATACAACTGCCATTATATATACACTTGCTAGCTAATAGATGAACTCGAGTAACGTAATATATATAGGTATTATATAATAATGTAGTAAGCAGTGAAATGAAGTCGACTCCACGTATATGATAGATTCTCCGGTATGGTGGAAACTCTTCGTGCGGGTAGATTCTACGGATATGCGACCGATTCTTCAGTACAGGACCAGTACCTCGAAAGATTAAGGACAATGAGGGCAGCGAATAGAACACGTGAGTAGTTACATAACCTCAGTGAAAAAGGGTAGTCCAGCTACCCGTGCATGAAGTCCTAGGGGATATCTCCAGGAACGTAGAACGTAGTGTACGATCTTGTATAGTGCACATTATACACAGTGTACACTATACGAAACACAATATGTGTAGTGTATAGGATTTAAATATATTTAATATATTATATATAATGTGCAGAATATTATTGATAAATTCTATAGAAATCAAATAATTGTGTATGAATAGAAATTGTTATGCTACATTTGTATGAATTAAAACACGTCTGGTCAGTTCGAATGCAAAATTAAAAGAATCAAAAATAATTAATTATAAAATGCTAACATGGAGATTCGAACTCGGGACCTCTCAATCTTTAGACTAACACACTAGCCTCTAGACTATAAGTCTGGTTATTTTATTAAATATAATTAAATCTCAGATATAAATGAATACATTGTCAGGCAAGTTTAATAAATAACCATCTAACCGCCTATATACGTATTATAAATATAATTCATAGTGATATATTGAATATTCAAGTTTATATACGTATTGAATAGTTGTTTATTTATTCTTATACGATATATCCGTATTTGTATTGATTAAATGTGAATATGTTGCTATTTAAATAATATCCATAGGCATCATCGTAAAATATAAGTTAAATGAATCATATATAATTATACTTATAGGCATATAGGCCTATGAATGAATCCTATATATATGACATATATACTATCCTATACTTATTATTCAAGTATATATGCATATTGATGTTTATTTATTCTAAGAATAATTCTTATACGATATTTCCGTATTTATTTTATTAAATTTGATTATTTAGACATTTTAAATAATATGTATAGGTACCTACGTATCACAATATGTTATATGTTAAATTAACTATATACAATATATTAGTATATACATGTATATATTCTATATATCTGAATACTCATTACATTCATTTACATGTTTTAATGTAATAATTTTTGAATATTTACAGAAATGTCATTTATATTTAAATATTTGAATATTTAATTATCTTTGAGAAGTTAACCTCGCCCCATGAAAATTATCCTGCGGCCAGATTCAATATCCACCGTTAATGTTATCATCAAATTTTCCTATTCTATAGTAATGGTAATGGTAATTTTATAATTTATTTCAGTATTTTTAATTATATCATTATTTTTGTTAATTCTTTCTGTTTTCTTATTTCGTAATTGTCATCTTTATCCGTTTTTACATTATATAATATTAATGATTTATTTTTTTTCAACATTGTGATTATTTTCTATGATTGTTTTTCTTATTGTATTGTTAATGTAGGATTGTATTGCTGTATCAATATTAATTTTAGTTATTTCAGCATATGTTTGTAAATCTGCTTTATTGGTATTATTTGTTAAATTATTTATTATTATATTCTGATTTTCAATTATTTTTGCTAGGTTATTTATTATATCTTTTTGATTTGATATTATTATTTTTAAATCATTTTTTAAATCATCTTTATCATTATCATTTATTTTGTTCTTTTACGGCGCCATTTAAAAAAAATGATATTGATTGTGTTGGAGTGATTTATTTTATAGTACTAACATCTTTTTATTCAACTATATTTATATATTTAAATATATTTGTGTGTGTTTAAGTCAATTGTATATAACCTTTTAAGATTTAGTACTAATTAATAGAATGATTTTAACAATATTGTATTAACTAAATACAAAATTAACTACAAATTTAATTATATATTCGTACGTATATATATACACACACACATATATATATATATGTTAATAATCTAGATAATACAATAGTACACGTGTGTATAATGCATTCATACACATATACGTATACATATGTATATATATATATATATATATATATATATATATATATATATAAATTTAAACTAGTTGGATGTATACTATACTAAACTTAATGCCACGAAGGTTTAACCCGGTAACCGACAACCAAAGCATGCCAGTAAAGGGATGATCCTCCTGGACAGTGGCCTATATAATTTACTTGAACTCAGGATATTCGTATAATGTAGTAGTAGGATAGATTTGAATTTAAGTGAATATTTAGTGTACATTAATAATAAATAAAAATAATAAAATTCTATGATCTTTGAAAATAGAAAATGGCGTTAAAATTGTAAATAAAAATAAAAGGTAAACCGTAGATAAAAATACGTAATGAATTTTTAACTATATACTATACTAAACCTATATATTATGGTAATATAATAATGTACAATACATGTAATATTATGATATATATATATATATAGAAATAAGTAATAATTTACTAATAGTGCTTTTTTTAAATGGTCATTAAATAAAATGCCAATAAAAATAAAAATGTAAACAACAGATAAAAATACTAATAAAATAATTGTTAAACTAGATAAAACAACAAACCTATGTATTATTGTAATACAAATAATATTAAGATACTGATAATTCTAATAATACTAATAATTTATAAATTATTAGTAGAGTATACTAATAGTGCTTTTTAAATAATTTACTAATCCTTATAGTGATTTTTAAAGATTAATATAATACAAAATATGTGTACTATTTTAATAAATGTATGTAAACAGGTAATATACTATAGTATGACTCATATATGACGATGTGATAATTATGATCTATTATTTTACATTATTTTATTTTTACCTATATATTTGCTATCGCCCTTAATATATTGATATAATGCGATGAACATTATTCATATGTCCATATATTTATATTGCATACACGCCTATATTCACACGATATTCGTTGTGTAATATCACTTTCATTGTTTAAACGTAAAGTGTATGTCCATTTTAAGTCGTTGTAATTCATTCTATTTTATTGTTCGTTTTCTATTTATTTTTCTTTTTCTTTTTTATTATCTAACAACGCCTATAACCACCATGTGATTTTTTAGTCAATAAACTATATATAAATAAATAGTATACTATTAACAGAACTCTCTAATGGATGCTGCGGATATCACCACCCGCAACAGTAGCGGGAGTTCAGGAGTAGGACTAACTGTTTTCCGTACTAAGCTGATAGCGAGGGCGTTTGCCAATCTCTCAGAAATTGCGGAAAAGTTAAAACTATCGAAGAACCTAGTGGTTTACATTTCAGTATACTAACATATAATATATAATATAATATATATATATATATATATATATATATATTATTAATTAATAAAGCTATATGATATATCATGTTATGTCGTGCCCTATATACTATTGAATAGACTACATATTACATAATGGTAGTAGGTAGTAGGTAGTGGGTAATTCATCAAATAGGTCATTTTAAAAATATTTTATTTTGTAAGATATAAATAAATAATGAAATATTTAGGAACTATATATCAAATATTTTCCAAAGGAAAGATATTGCACTATATATATTTGTGTAATCTAATAATTAGATAAGGCCATCTAGCGGTATTAGTCTGATTATAAGAATTTTCTATATTTATTGTAATTTTGAACTGACAGTTTCATCAAATATCAATATTTTAATAATATATATTTTAAATTAAAAAATTCGCATAGAAAACTATATCATTATATGTTGAAATATAAGTGTTTATTTGTAATATACTTTAAAAATATTATATTCAAAGTTTAAAAGTAGGATATTAATTTTAACCTACAATATTAATTTTAAATGTTCTAAAAAATTGAATTATTAACATATTAAAATCAAATTGGAGCTGTGAATATTTCGTAATTATTTGTCATTTTTAATTATACATTATTATAATGATTATATAATATTGTTTATTTAATTAAACACTATATTATACCTATATATAGTAATGTAATATAATTATTATAATATCTTATATATAATATAATAGTATATTATAAATAATGATATATATTATCAATTATATATATTTAATATAATATTATAGGTATAGCAATGAGATTTTTTTTAAAGCTAGAATAAAATTATTGATACCATTGGAAAGAGGATGAAAAAGTAATATAAGTTTCATATTTTACTTTTTTGATATAATTAATAATAAAAAAGTTGTGTCGATAATAACAATTTATTTATTAAAATATCACATTTTTTAACATTTCATATACTATTTCGCCATCTAGTGTTAATGTTGTTTTTTCATTTTAAATTTACATTTTGAGGTACTAGAGAGAGATAGGGAGTCCAATATCTTTGCTTCGCAAAATCTTTGTATATATATAATATATATATAGATAACTCAGCTTATTTCTTAAATCTTATTTGTCCAACTAAAAATATAAATTTTATAAATCTATTATACAACACATACGATATTCACTCCATATTAAAGGATAGAGGACATCTAATATTCACTAAAGTCTACAGTGAGATAGGTTTACATGGACGTAAGATAGACGCAATAGTTGCGGCGTGCTTTTATTTAGCGTGTCAACATGAGGGTATATCTATAACGTGTAAAGGTTAATATCTATAGTATATACTGTATATTACAATGTTTACAATGATTTATCACTCATTTTTTATAAGTTAAATGAATATAAATATATATATATATATATATATATATTTACAGATAAATAATATAATTTAGATATATAATAAATATTATAAATTACATATGTATCTAATAAATGAATTAGTATTAAATTTATCAAAAATACATTATAATGTAAACAATTAATTATAATTATATCTATATGTTGTTTATATACATTTAATGATTAGTTTATGTTACAAATTAGATAAACATGATACTATTTTTCTTTATAAATGTAAACACATATTATACTATACTACAATACTACAATATAAACAATATATGTAGAGATATGCTCGGCAGCCAAAGTACCCAAGAAGAACCTAGGTCGAATGTATAGATTGGTGTTGAAAACGTTCGAAACTACTATAGAACAAGTAACATCGGAAGAATACATGGTTACCTATATATATCACCACGTCTCACTTAATAACCGTGTTACCTCTAACTCGCTATAGCATTATCCGTATGAACTTTAACCTTATCGTATTAATTGATAAGTCGTACACCTGTACTACTGCAGTCTAAGTCTAACTTGCCTGTATAATATATCTGCTCCTTAACTCTATCCATACCATTGTTATAACATATACATATACGTATAGTATTCTACTTTTAATAATATCACATAAATTATATATATATATATATATATATATATATATATATATATATAGTATATATTATATACTATAGTACGTATCTTAATATATAATAATAATTATCTATCTTATTTATATATATATATATTTATATATTCACACAGTCACGATTCTGCAGAATGTTGTACTTAAATTGTGAACTTCAGGACACAGCTACACACATTGCTAAGATTGCCTTCGACATGGGAATACTACCAGGGTTAATATATATATATATATATGTATATATATATATATATATATATATATATATATATGTATACACACTCGCTTGCATCTAGACATACACTTAGACATGCATCTATACCTATAGACTTATTATATCTTGTTACTAAGCGATACAACTTTATGATTATTAGGTAATCTATAGATTTAAATGCACTACTAAGACGATAGTATGATTGTAATTGTCCTACAGTATATGATATATGTATTTATTCGATTACGATTTATCGTATATGTTTAGATTGTTGATTGGAATAAATAAGAACGTGTGTAGGAGTATTTGTCATATTTATTAACGCGTAAGGCGACGTGTGGTGCCGTTGGTGTATCCGACTACAAGTGCGGAATAGCTTCTATTCAGTAGGTCAGACACGCCGCTGCGTGCGTTGACCTACATAGCTATATAGACAACATAGCACCTAACAATGTGTCCATTGTATAGTTCGGTATAGGGTATATATGCAAGAACTCCTATAACCTCGAGGTTATAGGAGGTCTTGATATATTCCTACATGTGTTTTATTCAGCACAGCCAGACACGCCGCTGCGTGCGACCGTGCGTTAAGAGTGATTTTAAACATGCTATTGGTTATCGATTCCTTACCGGCATTTGGAACATCAAAATATGATTATAGAGAATACACAACTTTTTTTTTTTTAATCTAGGTCAATATTGTACATGCGCCAGGCTGGTCAAATTTAACAACATTTAACATGGGAATAGATAGGAGAATACCAAAAAAACATAAATATGTATATTTTTCACTGTTATAATTAAGCTACAATCATGAAATTTTCAGAATATGTGTAATGTGTATAGTTCCTTTGAATATTATAAATTCATAACAAAATTAATTTTATTTCTAGGATTTTTTTTGACCTCTCATAATTGTGTACAGAATTGTTATATTTTATCAATTTATATTATATATAACACAAAAAACAATTAATTAATCACTATATATTACAATTTGGCCGAAAAAATAATAACTACCCTGGTATTTCTTTAATTTTGTTAAAAATCATCAAAAAATGACCATTTTTCTGTGGATTGGTACCTTTACACATTTTAAGATTTTTTTTTTTTTTTTTTCTACTTCATCTTAAGATGTTATATTTTAACGTACAAGTATTATAAATTTAAAAAAATAACTCTTTATAATTTTAATAAATAGTTAAAGTGGCCTAATTTTTAAAAAATTTGTATATATATAAATTTATTTTATTGTTTAAATTAATTATCTAATAACTAATATTGTAATTAGGGATACTATAGATAATATTTACTATATATTAATGTTATCTATTAGAAGAATATAGTATTTAAAAAAAGTACTCATTAATATATATATACCCATTACAATACAATACAAATAAAATATACAGAATTCAAATAAATGTCCTCAAGGACATTTTTTTATAAACATATACAATACAATTACATAGGAATAACGACATTTCGAGATTTATTTTTTTTTAATAATTTTGTTTTTTAAAACCTCCGGCGCACCACCAATAATGAACCAAAATTAATATGGTTTAATAAAATAGTATCATATCTATAGAATATACTATGCCGGTTTAGGATCTTTAAAATTAAATCACTCTTACCGTGCGTTGACCTACATAGTTATGCGGTAAACAGGTTACTTAACGACGTGTCCATTATACAATATGAATATAAAGGGAGGATTGTATCAAATGATATCAGTATAGATGTTTTTTAAATTTATATTGAACACAATTCTATTAAATGTGTATCCATAGACATTGTATGTAGTTGTTGAGTAATGCATAATTGGTAATAGCGGATACATAAATTGAATTATTAATATATTAATATTAATATATATATATATATATATATATATATATGTGAATCATTAAAGTATTTCTAGTTATTATATTATGTGTAGAAATGTTATCAAATCGATATCATCATATTCAAAATGAGAATAATGAGAATAAATTAAAACTATATATAAATAATAAGATTATGAATTCAATATAAAACTTATATTATCCCATAAGATTATCATATGTAAAATAACAAAATATAACAATTATTGTAAATAATATTCGTATTATTTATTTAAATTAAAGGTATTATATTGCAAAAGTATTAATTATTATTAAAAATAATTATATGGAAACTATAATAAGTTAATATATCCAAAGTATTTAATACATTTGTTATACTTCTATTTCTATTATCATTGTAATTATACATTAATATAATATAATTAATATTTTTAATAAATCATTCAGGGTAATATTATTTATATAATATATATAATTTATATTAATTTCCTTAGTCGAAGACCTATCTCAATAGCTGCAACAGCACTATATATGGCTATACTGAATACCGATTACAAGAAAACACTAAAGGGTTTATATATATTATATATATATGTAAATATATATATATATATATATATATATATTTTAAATATAAATATATGTAGATAGTGAATGCGTTTTATTAAAGTGATTTATACTTTATTTGTGATAAGTACAACTAATTTCAGCTTCGTCTTAATCAATATTTTATTATCGTTTGTTATAGTAATATTTAATGATTATTATCACTAATTTTAACATCAGTAAAGAATAGAACATTACAATTATTTTATTTTATAATTTGATTTAAAGTATCGATTATTTTTTGATTACTAAATAAAGTTGTAACATTATAATGTTACGACTTTGTTTAGAAATAAAAATATTCAATATTTTAAAGGATATATCCTATATCGGAATTTAAAACTCAGTATTTTGTTTTTAAATGTATCTACTATGCTTTCCACACACACAAGATACTAGTAATACGTATATATATATATATTTAATTATTATTAATAGTTATTAGATGACATATTTTGTTCTATCTTCTTTTGTAGTAGATATCATATAAATGTTTGATTTTTCTTAAGGGTATCACAATAAGACCGATTTATTAAGTGTTGTCACCCAGCGATATATATGTAATCTCGTGAACAAGCTTTTTTTAGATTAATTTAAGCTATTCGACGTTATTATTATTTAAACATTTAAAGTATTTTAAAATATGATGGTTTCGAAACCAACATAAATCCGTTTTCATTTTAATCATTAATATATATATATATATATATATATATTATAATATATTAACTGTCTGTGTGACTTAGTTCACTAAGGCATCAGACTTACAATCAGTAGGACATGGGTTCAAGCCTCGTCCGGACCCTTAAAAATTGTCTTAAAATAATATATATGATCTTATATAATTGTGTATAAATAAATGATCGGCTCTTATTAACACCATGGATGCCATATATGGTTATAAGTGAAAACTTCATCTAAGTTCCTGGATGGGATGAAAGGACTCCACCAAATCAAAATAACAATAAATATATAATAATGTAAATTAATATTTGATGAATAAAATATTAACCTTATTTATTTTTTATTAAAAGTTGTATATAAAAGTATATAGAGTATCTTAACTATTATAATAATGATATAATATCAAATATTTAATTAGTTAATACGTATTCATCATTCGTACAGACTTCCTTTAATATTATATAACCACGTTACAGAAGTAAGTTTAGTAACCGGGGTATCGGAAAATACGATAAGCAAACTATACCAGATAATGGACACATATTCAGCGCAATTATTTCCCCGAGGGTATACGGACATACATGATAATACAACTGTGCCCGATGAGTCTGCAAATACTGACACCCCGATGAGTCTGAAAATACTGACACCTCGTGACACCACCTAGCTATCATAATTACGTTGTTACCCTATACTAGTGATTACCATGTATTTATTATATTGATATTATAGAATTTTAAATAAAATCTGGTAATATATACGAATACAAGTATTGTTTATTAATATTATATTTGTGGAGTATATTTTATTTTAATATATTTTACTTTAATATATATATATATATATATATATATATATATATATATATATATATATACCTATATATTATATATTCATAATAATAGTTATTAATTTTTATTTTTATGATAATAAATATAACTTAATATCAATATAACGTGTATACATTATATATATACATATACATATACATATACATATCCCAAGAAACCAGAAACTAGTTGCCGTAACATTATAGGTCAAATAATATGTTCCAGTAGGTGGTAGAATCATAGGTAGTTTGTGAGCAGATAAACTGTTTCCTTTTACATATAAAAAATCAATATTGGAACGTATAATTTTACCCATAAATAAACACCTAGTGGAACGTATATATATATATACCTTTAATAAACACCTAGTGGGACGTATATTTTTACCCATAAATAACCACCTAGTGGAACGTATATTTGTACATATATACAGTAAAAAAGAAACGTAAAACAATTCATTCATTTATTACATGCACAATACACAAAATACGGATATGATATAACACGTGAATAATATATATATAATATAAACTGGGAATGCAAGGGTGTATTTGCAATGATAATAATATAAGTATGTATACATATATGATCATATATGATTATAATATACATATATAGTATATAGTATGCAAATATAGAGGTTTCTGTTCATTAAATATCACAGTGTATACTGCCAGATATATATATATATATATATATATATATATATATATATATATAAATATATACAATATTCACGAAGACGATACCGGATCCTAGAGATAATCTTTAACATATTCATGGAGATATTCACCATAGCCAATCAGGAAGATAATCTGGTTTATTCTGAAATTATAAATTATATATTAATATAAATCAATTATGATGACACAATCATATGTATATGTGTATACTGTAACTATATAGTTACATATATATATATGTATATATATATAGGTTAAACATACGTTATAATTGAAATACTTTGGAACATAAAAATAGATATAAAGAATAGCCCGGGTATATTATATCCATTATCAGTACATTGATATATATTGACAAATTCGCCTATTAAATGCATGCATATTGTCGTATGTATTTAAAATAAGACTACGTATATATATAGGCTTATAGGCCTTATTACTTACTTATGTCGAGCTCTCGCTCGACTCTTCTTTGCCCTTTCTCTCCAAACATCTCTGTCCAATATCATCGTCTTTATCTCATTTATATCGTCTAGTCCTATGTCTTCTCTTAGATTATCTACAAAAGTGATGGTTTTGCGACCTCTTCTTGCACTACCTTTTGTCGGTTCCCAAAGGACAAGTTTATGAGCCATTTCTTTGTCGTGTCTCATCATAGGCCTTATAGGCTATAGCATATATGCTTACACATAGGTAGCACATACACGTTGTTAGTAGTATTAGTAATAAATGTTAGTAGCTGTAAGGTTACATCTATGAAATACTATATCTAGTAGGTATATGAAATACTATAGGACTAGTAGCTAGGCGATAGTCTACTTTATAGTATACCTACTTCTTATAGTTAATATGTTAGATTACGAAAATAAATGTACTGGAAAGTCTCCGATTACCGACCCACTCTCGTATCTTAGAACTATAATAGATATTAACAAATTATATATACACGAACTGTAGGTAATTTAATGATAAATATGAATAAGTATTTTGTTTGAAAAAATATTCAATCCTACAATTGTTATTTGATAAAATGTAATATTCTGTTTTTATATTTTTAATATTTGAATAATAACTTTTTTTAAATCATTGTTAATACTTTATTAATTAAAAGAACATTTAATACTAAGCATAATATTGTAGATCAATAAAATGTTTATAAATATTATAAAAATAATTTAATTTGAATAACTATTAACCAATATATGTTAATTATAGCAACCCATATGATTTTCCTATCACCGACTCCCTAAATTACCCTAATACCGACCCCATGTGATTTATAATATCCAGTCAAAATAGATCCGTATTTTTCTTTAAAATATGTCGTAAGTTGTTTGTGTATCATTGATATAGATTTAGGATTCATTATTCCAGTTAATTATATACATACTGATTAATAAATAAATATTAAATAATGATATACACTATTTTAATATAATTACTATAAAGTTTAAGTTTAAATTTAATATTACTATTAAAACATACATTCAATACAAAATAAATTGCTTGCATATTATAATTAATTATATTTATGTATATCTACTATTTTTATTAGATATTATAATACTCCAATTATTTATACCACGATTATTTTAGGGGGTCGGTAATAGGGGAAGGGGGTCGGTATTAGGCACATGTATCCGATTACCGACTCCCCTGTTTATTCTTGTATATATAATTATATCAACAATTTAATATAGCCACATTATTCATTGCCATAATATTACCAAAATTACAAAATTTCAAATAAATATATTTAATATTGAATAAGTTATTACAAATAATCATTTAGGGGTCGGTAATCGGAGACTTTCCCCTATACGTTTTTTTGATTAAATTAAATTTGATTTGATATATTTTAAACTACAATTTCTGAAATTATAAATTATGAAAAAATGATATTTTAGATGTATAATAGATTTATAATAGTAATTAAAATTAATTAGATATTTTTAAAATAATTGTTATAAAAAATAATTAATTTTCACTATAGCTCGTGTATTACAAATTTCTTTATCGATAAAGACGATAGTCATATAGTGTATATATTATTGTATTTTGTTAGTATATCTATAATATATATCTATATATAGATAGTTTTAATTCAAATTGGAGTATTCTGATTTATAGTTTTATTAATAATGACTATTGATGAAATTCTGTAACAAAAAAATTATATTTTTCAACAGACTATTACAGATATTACTATGTATTGAAATGGATATAATGTAGATATATATATGAATCAGATAGAGTGTAAACACTCAGGAAAATACAAAAGCAAAGCTTGACTAGGTATTTTCCCACTCAACTTGATAACAGCATTACAAGAATAAAAAATAAAAAAAATATTAGTAAATTATAAAATGACAATAACTTATTTTAAAATTTCAATTTTGTATATCATTAGAACTATAATTTTGTATATATATATATATACTATTGTATATATTATTACACTTATTTGATTTGTAAATGTGATTCGTGTAAATGAAAATCGTGCTGAATAAATAAGTAAGAATATACTTGAATATTGTTATCAAGGAGAGGTCATCATTTTCAGTTAAATACAAAATAAAATATAATAAATAATAAAAGTATATATAAATAAAATAAATGTATATTAAAAGAAGACAAATATATAACACAAATGAAATAAATGCATAAAATATGTAAAAAATATAAAAATGAAAGAGAAAAAGATAAAGAAACTAAACACAATAAAAAATATAAAAAGTTAACTAATACGAAGAGGTAATAAATAATTTAATATTTGTTTTAAAAGTTTTTTTATTCATTAATTTGTGAAAAGAAGCTGGTAATGCATTCCATATCTCAGGAGCTTTGTTAGTAACACTGAGAAAAATAAATGCATCTGATGAGTTAAATATAATATAAAAAGTGCATCAAAGCTATAAAATGCATAAAAATTACTACATATGCATCACATTTTAACATAATTAACATTATTTTGTCATTTAAATCAACAGATGCATTTTTTTATAGTAAATAAATTCTGTGATGCATCTAATAAATTATAAATGCATCAGATTTATTATATACATCTATAGATGCATTTTTCACATATAAGTGCATCAGATTTAATGTGATTAACATTATATTTACTTTTAAATCATTAGATTCACTTTAATAAATATAAATGCATCAGCATCATTATGTTAGTATCGCCACCTATATATTACTTATTACTTTAATTATTATATATTTATATATATATATATATATATATATATATTACTGTGAGGATAAAGTTATTATTGATGCCGATACTTTCGAAAATCTTCAAAGAGCAATACAACGTAGATTTAAAATACATTAAATTGTATTGCAAGTATATAACAAAGATTGAGAATCATATGTCAACATTGAAAACAAAAGCTTTCCTGAAGATAAATCAAATAGGTACTACATAAGAATAACTATCAAGACTTAAGGTAATATAAACTTGAATATACAAATATAAAAATTCTCATATATTTATTTTATTTTTAGTATTGAAGAAAGTGTACAAAGCCCAGCATCACTATTGACTTCACTAATATAATCTGAAGCTAATAATAGGTTAATTTATTTGTACAGATACACATATGTATATATACATATATATATATATATATATATATATATATATATATATATATATATATATATAGTCGTAATATAACCAGTTGGTGGACAATGCAAAATATAATCATTTGGTAACCATTTTTTATAAGATAGCCATGAATGTGAAAATTGACATACTAATTAATTATGATATACTCTTTGAATATATCTAATTATTTTTTCTTCAAAATAATGAATAGTAAAATATATATAAAAATATTGTCTACCAAATAAAAATTATGTATAAGCTAACTAATTTGTTGACAATATTAACTTATGCATATAATAATTATTTTGTGGACAAACTGAACTTTAACATTTTCGCTCCAACTTTATTATTTTCTGATATATATGTTCTATAATTAATGACAAATTTCATGACATACCCGGATGACATATTTTATATTTATACATATTAAATTAATTTCGTATATTCAATATAATATTGGATAATTTAAACTATTTTACCTTTTCTATCAATCACGAACATATTATATATGGTTAGTTATATTTTAAAATAACTATATATTATTTATATCATATAATATCTTCATTATATAAAATAAATATGTCTTTTATTTTTATATTATGTTTATATAAGAATTTTTCGGATAATTTAAAAAGCACATGTCACATTTTAATAATTATATTATAATTATTATATCATAATAAATTATTATTAAATAATATGTAAGCATAATTATAATATATATTAGATAAATTACTTAGATATAAAAACGGGCTCTATTATAGAATCTATACGAACTAATGTACATTTTATTTCAAAATAAAAATATGAAATTTTAATTATGAAAATGTATCATATAGTTGGTATTATGATAGCATAAGTTAACTTTAATTATCAATTATCAATAGATTATTATATTCTTGTGTTTATTTATTAAAATATACATTTTAACATGCATTTATATTAAAATGAAACTATTGAAATAAGTATAATTATTGATCAATATTATTAATTGAATATATGGATTATGGTCAAAAGCTTCGCGAATTAAACGCCCGCAAACTTGTTTATTCGAATTAGTGATTCTACAATAGCTTATGATTGGTCATTATAATTAGCGTATGTTTATTTATAGACTATCATACATGCAACGGCTTATAATTACCATATATTTATATATGTGTGTGTTTTATAAGCTCACTAGGGATGTAATCATTTACAGTAATGCAGCTAAAAAAACCTAAACAATATTAAAATTAACCCAACCAAATCAAACCAAACAAGTGAAAATAACTAAAACTATAAATATTAATGTTTCAACAAACAATCATACGCTATTGTAAATTCAGTAATTCGAATAAACAATTTTGCGAGCGTTCAAATCGCGCATCAATCGCGAAGCTTTTGACCAGGTACCGAATATATATATATATATATATTCAGGCCGCCGATATAATTAAGAGTTCAATTTGGGCGGTCTTACTAATATATAAGAGCCGCCCGATTTATAAATATATGTCACTAAAGTAAATATGCTTGATTTCACACGGTAAAATATTCTAATTATAGTATAATAATATAATCCATATATATATATATATATATCTATAGTTATCCGTTATAGTAATTGTACAATTAAATATTTGTTAATAAATTTGATTTTTTATTAAATTTTAATTTATTTAACTATTAGAAATCATTCGATTATTATTCGAATATGTTACGTACACATGAGATCGATATAGTTTTAGAAATTTCGTTTAATTGCAAGTAGAACTAATATATTATATATGTATACGAATATAATCCATCGATATGTTATCTGTTTTAGTAACAATTAAATATTTGTTAATAAATTTGTTATTAAATTTTAATTTATACTATTAGAATTTCTTCGATTATATTCGAATATGTTACGTACACATGAGATCAATATAGTTTTAGAATGTCTGTTTAATTTCAAGTAGAACCAATATATTATATATGTATAATATAATCCATCGATATGTTATCCATTATAGTACCTTATAATTTCTAATAGTACAAATTGAAATTTAATAAAAAATAAAATATTTAATTGTACAGTTGGTACCTGGTCAAAAGCTTCGCGATTGATGCGCAATTTGAATGCCCACCAAATTGTTTATTCGAATTAGTGAATTTACAATAGCGTATGAATCATACGGCGTATGATTGTTTGTACAAACATTAATATTTTTAGTTTTAGTTATTTTCACTTGTTTGGTTTGGTTTTGTTAGGTTTATTTGTAATATTGCTAGGTTTTTTTAGCTGCATTACATCCAGAGTGAGCCTATAAAACACACACACATGTTAATGATACTCCGTTGCATGTATGATAGTCTATAAATAGACATACGTTAATTATAATGGCCAATTATAAGCTATTGTAAATTCACTAATTCACATAAACAATTTTGCGGGCATTCAAATTTCGAATCAATCGCGAAGCTTTTGACCATAATCCATATTAGTTCTACTTGCAATTAAACGAAATTTCTAAAACTATATCGATCTGTTATACAGTTACTATTAATATTATTATACATGTATAATATATATGTATATAATTATAATATATATTTGTGTTAATATGATAATACACATAAACAACGTATGTATGTTACTCATATGGAATATTTTAGCGTGTGAAAGCGTAACATATATTTACATCGATGGGCGGCTCTTAAATATATCGGTGGCCTGCTTCTCCTGTATCCATATATATTATATGATTATTATAATACCATATAATATTAAATATTGTTAACAATATAATAGTTATACATTATGAAAAATATACAATCAGCATTAGTTAATAATATTAACTTAATATAGAAATAAAAGTAATTTAATAAATATAGTTTTAAATAAAATTGCCGTTTGTCCGTCCTAACCAAACAGGGTAGTTTATTTGTAATCTTCGGCGAAAACCATTTTAACATACTTGTGTATATTTATAATATGATATTATAATTCATATATTTATTAATATTATAGTAATAAATTATTAATATTTTAAAGTATTAAATAATACTATAATTACTTAATATACTATATTTATTGCTTATAGAAAACTGAAAATTCAAATTATGAAATAACTGCTATACTAATACCGTACACAAACATATTAATACTACTACTTTAATCCCATGAATACTTTTTTAATATTCTAATCTAAATAATCAAATTGTTTACATCACTACATAATATATATGATGTTAAACACTATTATATAATACATATATATGTAATATTTAAATAATAATTCACTGATAATGCATATTGTATAATTATTTTACATTTGTACGGTATTATCAAAGATTTTCATAAGGAAAGATATAACACTTACGCGAAATCGTGTAATTCGAATTTGTATACAAAATACCCCAGTGCCACCTATAGCGGGTTACTTTTAGGAACTATGTGTTGTTTATAATGTAAATTCGTATTTAACTATACACTTTTAAAATGTTAAATAATATGCTTTAAATTAATATTTATATGATGAAAACTAAGTGTTCATTACTAATATATAACAAACAAATATGATATGTATGTTTTAAATACTATAAGTATATATTTAGTGAGTAAAAGCTAATTTATATTGCATGTAATTTAATAGAGCAATGAAAACATTGTTGTATGCAAACAGAGCCGAACCTAAATCTATTTCAGTGATTTCGATACTACTGCTAGCAGCGGTTGGGGATATTACTAAATTACGTTGTATGCATAGGGAGTGTTATATCTTTGCTTCGCAAAATCTTAGGTATTATTATCTCGCAGTTTATATTAATACTGTATTGGTATTTAGTAGTTTATAATTACACAATTACATTTACAATTACATGTATTCTTTATCATTTGTAAATTTCTTCTTAATTATATCTGTTAATTTCACTGTTTAGAGTAGTATAACGCTAAAATTAAAACTTATAAATATCGTAATATATATAATATATATATTTAATCTATAATATCATATATAATTAACTTTATAATAATAATCTTTTAGAATCAAGTGCAAAACAGAACAGGAGTTATCGAATGGTTTTTATTTAATTATATAATCAATGATATGTGTAATATAATAAAAAATAATTAGTTAAATAATAGAATACCAATAATATCGTGTTAAGTAATTTTGTGGCGAATGATCTCGTGTGAAATGATAATATATATAAATAATTATTTATAAATAGTAGAATTTAAACTACACACGAAATCACCAATCCGTATAATATCATTCCCCATGAAATCACTTCGCACGAGAACACTGGTTACCAAATAATAATATATAATTAATAAACTAATTGTATATAATTATTTAACATCTAATATTCAAATTTTAGATAATAAAATTGTTCATATTAATATCAAAGATTTTTCTAATGAAAGATATAACACTCATGAGAAATCGTGTAATTAAATTTTGTATACAAAAACCAACATCACCACCTATATAGGTCATTTTTTGGAACTATGTGTTGTTTATAATGTAAATTTGTATCAAACTATGCACTTTTAAAATGAAAAATAATATGCTTTTAATTATTATTTTATTAAGTGTTTATTACTAATATATAGAAATAGGATATGTTGGTTTTAAATCCTATAAATATCTATGTGGCAAGTAAAAGCTAATTTAATAAGAGTAATGAAAACATTGTAGTATGCAAATTGCGGCAAATCTAAATCGATTTCGATACTGCTGCTAGAAGCGGGATGTATGGATAATAATGATGTTGCGTAGGTAGCGAGTGTTATATCTTTGATTCGCAAAATCTTTGTTAATATCTTTTAAATTATATTATATTTTAGACATGTCAATAATATTTATTTATTAACATTTTGTAATTGAAAATAATAATATTTTAATTAATAATTATTTATATGGTATTGGTATTGGTGTATTTTTGTATTATTATAAATTTATTAATTTATTTTCAATAATTTAATATTACTTTATTTATTTTGTAATCAGTAGTATATAATATATAAGATAAAAATATATAATTAATTGCAGGTGATGAATAATTACATTTAAGAAAAGTCTTTTTTGGAATCAAAACAAAAGCGATGTTGGAATATAATACAAATTTGATTGCTGCCGGTAAATTTCAAGGCATACTAATTGAACATGTAGGATAGCAAACTTATGCAATGGTTTGTATTTTAAATTATATAAATTACCTATTTAATCAATTAAATTAATACAGAATGTAGTAAATTTATTTTAAGAACTTTTATAATCAAATTAAAGAGAAATTACTCTAAAGCTATGCCAGTTAAATCACTAAAGATCATGAAGATCCAGAATTCAATAATATTATAACTAAAATGCATGATGGTCAAGACATTATTAAAAAAGATCCTTTATTTAAACATGTTAGTAATTCATTATTAGTATTTATATAAAATAAAAGTTTATTTATATATTTGTTTTAAATATATGTATATTCATTATTTGTTATTAAAATATCATATTCAATTATATATCTAATCAAATGTATTATTCTATTTATTATTCTGTATTATTTCTTTATTAATTTTATTTAATATATATTCATTATTTTTTATTATAATAATATATAATCTTTATAGAATTGATTTAGGAAATTTATTATTAAAGCTGGATTTATCAAATAATATATTTTGATATATAAAAGTAATGATCAGGATTCTATTCTAGAAATCGACTATATGATAAAGTTTGTAACATTTATATATTATCGATTTCAAAATATCAAATTAATGATTAATATTTATAAAATTTTGCTTTGATTAAAAATTGTTCAATTTATTTATCAATCTATTACAAAATTCAAATTTATATACATATGATATTCAAATCGCCATATGATATATTCCATGTAACCTGTAACATTTAATTGTTGATATCCTATATCGTTTCTACACCAACTATTACCTACCTCACTTAATCTCCGTTCACAATCTATAAGCCTCCATTCCAGTAATTGCATGTATTTGTATTTGATTTTCGTATTTGATAAAAAACTATATATATGAATTTAATTTATATTTTATGTATAGGTGTTATAACTTATAATATCCCAAGCAACCAGTATATTGTTTACAGTTTTTTATCATATCGATTTTCTTTAGAAATCAAATAAATTTTAAATAGATTTCAATTAATTATTATGCAATCTGGTATAGAGATAGGGATTATTATTTTATGATTTAATATTTAATGTGTTAATTTATTGTATTTATATTTGATTCTTTAAGAAAAATGTGTATAATATATTAATTTTCCTTAGCTTTTCCACTCCTCGCTATCTACATCATACTTCTTCAATTTTATCCATGATAAATCTTGCTTCTACAGGATTTTATAACTAATCTTCCCTTACCGTATACACCCACCTATCTACATTGCTTTAATTAACCTATAAATCTGATATATTCAATATATATCAATCACTAACCATGTAATATCTTTATATATATACCAAAGATTTTCCGAAGGAAAGATATAACACTTACGCGAAATCGTGTAATTCGAATTTGTATACAAAATACACCAGTGCCACCTATAGCGGGTTACTTTTAGGAACTATGTGTTGTTTATAATGTAAATTCGTATTTAACTATACAATTTTAAAATGTTAAATAATATGCTTTAAATTAATATTTATATGATGAAAACTAAGTGTTCATTACTAACATATAACAAACAAATATGATATGTATGTTTTAAATTCTATAAGTATATATTTAGTAAGTAAAAGCAAATTTATATTGCATGTAATTTAATAGAGCAATGAAAACATTGTTGTATGCAAACAGAGCCGAACCTAAATCTATTTCAGTGATTTCGATACTACTGCTAGCAGCGGCAGGGGATATTACTAAATTATGTTCCATGCATAGGGAGTGTTATATCTTTGCTTCGCAAAATCTTTGTATATACTCTATATTTTATTTTATTTATTTACAATTTCTACTACATACTTTATATATCTATTTAAAGTCTACAATTTCTATTACATAATCCAATTTCATGTATTTTATTTTTAATATCAGTAAATTATAATAAATATAATTAATTTCATATTCAATGGATTATTTTTTTATATTTATTTTTTAAATAACTTGCTCAAATTCTTTAGTGAATATATTATATGAATTAAATTTAATTTAATTAATTTATTTGCTACAGTTATTGACTACACCGGCTACGTTATTGACTTTGAAATTAAGTGGAGATTATTGTGTTTACAAGAAAGCAAAATATGAAGGTTCATATATTATATATATATATATATATTAAATCTGGGTATATAAATTTATAATATATAAAAATAATTATACAGGATTAAAATGAATGCATAAAGATTTTTTTATTGAACAAGTGCAAATATAGCCCCATATGTAAAAAAAGTTGAAAAGTTTTCATAATATGATTTAGTCTCGATGTTCAAAGGTATAAAATTGTATTAATTTGTATTATACTTTATTAATTATATTTTAATATTCTAGAACAATTTGCTGTAACAATGGCAGTATGAACATTTAACTTTGGAATGCAGGCCTATTTAGCTGCATTTGATGGATTGCTAGGATATTCATTATAATCGGTTGCAGAATATGCAGTACAACAAGACAGATTACGATGCTTGGATGCTACAAAGGTGAAGAAGAAGATGAAACATCAAGACAATTCATATGCTGCAGGATGTGCAAACATATAATTAAAATAAATTGTATATGTATAATTATATTTTTAATATCATTTATAAATATAATATATACATTAGTAACTATATATAGTGTGAGAATTAATTTTAAAAAAACTTTAAACTTGATTTAGTCAGAATAATTATTTGTATATCTTATTAACTACATATTGAATATTTTTTCTTTAAATTTCACAATAGGGGAGGAACAGGAGTAGCGGCCGAACATTTATATGCCTTAGAATACTTCTAATATATCGATAAATACTGAATTTGAATATCTTATTTTTTTGAATTAGCTAGAAATCATATAGTTCTAGAATACTGTGATTTCACTTTTATATATAAAGTATATTATTGAATAATATTAACGATTGCTTAGTCATTAAAAAAAAGCAACAAAATAAGGTATACAGGAGTAGTGGCCGCTAGTACCAGAAAATGCAATAGGTGTCTCGTAATGTATTCGATTTAAATATTTTAAATTATTTAATTTGTATTTAAATTTTTTAAGATTATTAATTATATTTGTGATGCATACGCACCTTAATTAGGATATATTACCTATATTAATATTATATTAATATTAATATTATATTAAATATACAATAGCATAACACATATTATAATAAATAACATATATTTCATTTTTATTATTGATTTAGGTTGTTAATTATTATTTATATTTTATAATGAAATTTATAGTTAATATTAAATTGATAATCAAATGTGTTTGTTGATCAAAACATAATATAACAAAATAATTAAACTATATATAATATATAATATAATATATAATATATATGTAACATATATGTTTCATTTTATATTACAAATATTCAGATATATATATATATATATATATATATATATATATATATATATATATGATGATGATGATGATGATATTGAGTTTATTAGCACTAAAATAGGGTCATGTAGACCCCTTCGCTCGTGCGGGAAGAAAATAATAATAAAATAATAGTAATACGATAATAATTTGATAATAATATACATTCAATATACAACGGAAAAACAATATAAACAATATAAAGGACTATTATATACTACAGTCTGCATTGATATGGTGTAGTTGTATATACTACAGACTGCATTGATATAGTATAGTGTTATATAATAATAAGATAATAATAATACAATAACGATTTAATAATGATATAAATTTAATATAACACGGATACAAATAATAAGTTGGATGATTTAATGATTATGGGTAGAGAGAAAAGAAGAAGTAAGATTTATAAATCTTTTGTGGGATCTAATAGAACGAATGGTAGGAGGGAGGGAATTCCATAGGGTTGGACCGGAATTTTTAAAAGCTCTAGAATTTAGGGAAGTTTTACTAGAGTTCTGGGAGATAAGTAGAGGAGCATTTTGGTAACGAAGAGAAGATAATATAGTACGTTTTTTAATTAGATCAGAGATATAGCTAGGGGTAAAAGAATATATTGATTTATGGATTATAGATAGTATACGTAATTTACACCTGAGGGAGAAGGGTAGCCACATACGAGATGATTGATGAGATGTTGTAGTAGAGTGATCCAGTCGAGTTAAACAGTAAGTAGTACGTATTGAGGAACGGATAATCCGATTAAGTGGAGCAGTAGCTTTAGCAGGAAGTAAATTAAGTAGGGAAGAACAGTAGTCAATACGTGAAAGTACAAGAGCATTAATTAGAGTTTTAGTAAGGTTTCTGGAAAGTGATGTCCGTATTTTTTTAATTCTGAAGAGATGAAAGTTGGATGATTTTGTAATGGATGATATGTGATTCTTAAATGATAATTTGTCATCAAATACTAATCCTAGGTTTTTGGAGGAATGAGAAGGAGAAATAATCATGTTATTTAGAGTAAAGTTTGGAAAGGAAGTTTCAGAAGTAGATATGTTAAGTACAGTAGTCTTAGAGGAATTAATTAGTAGTTTATTGGAGAGGAGCCATAATCTTATGGAGTTAGCACACTCGATTAATTCAGAGTTAATGGTATTATGAGAATTTATAGGGAAAAAGGTAAACAGTTGGATATCATCAGCAAAAATATGGTAGTGGATATTTGGAAATTTCTTAATTAGATCAGCAATAGGGCGGATATAAATAGAAAAGAGGGATGGACCTAGAACAGATCCTTGGGGAATACCGTGGTTAAGAGGAGAAAGAGGCGAGTAAGATTTGTCAATCATAATAGAGATATTCCTGTTAGTGAGATATGAAGTAAACCATTTTAATGCTAAGCCAGATATACCCATTAAAGTAAGTCGCGAGATTAATATGTTATGGTCCAGGGTATCAAAAGCAGATGATAGATCAAGTAGGATTAGCTGGCAACACGTGTTGCTATTTAAGGTAGATAATATAGTATCAGTAATACGTAGGAGAGCTGTTTCGGTTGAATGACCCTTACGAAAAGCGCTTTGAAACGGGTCGAAAAGATTATTTTTATTTACATGGGCTATGAGTTGTTTGGAAACAATTCTTTCTAATATTTTACTTAATAAGGGTAGGTGGGAGATCGGGCGATAATTGCTAAATGAGTTTGGGTCTAAGTTTTGTTTTTTTAGAATAGGGGATATTATGGCAGTCTTGAGACAGGGTGAAACTTGGCCAGAGTTTAGTGAGTTCGCAATAATATCCAAGAAGATAGGAGAAAATAAGGGTGAAAGTTTGTGATATAATGATAAAGGTAGGGGATCAGTGGGGGAGGTACAGTGAGATTTCATGAGTAGGTCATTTACTTCATACAGTGAAGGAATAGTGAATGTACTTAATGAGTCAATATGATGGGTAATATATATGGTAGGATTGAGTATGGGTTGAGTAGATGCGCAAATAATATTATTAATGCTTGCAATTTTATGGTTAAAGAATTTTTCAAAAAGAGAACACAGTTGAAAATTTGACGTGTTAGGTAAAATGGGGAGGATTTTTTCATCTGGAGGAGAGAGAATTTTATTTGCTATTTTAAATAATTTGCGAGGATTGGAGGATATCAATGCTATCTTTTTGTTATAATAGATAGATTTTGAACGAGATATAGTAGATTTGTAATTTTTTCTAGCTAGTGATAGTGCTAATTTAGTTTCAGTTGAAGGATTTTTAAGAAATTTCTTCTCAAATTTTCGAACACTCTTCTTGAAGATGAAAAGTTCGTGGGAGAACCAGGGAGAAAAAGGGCGGTCGGTAATTAATGTAGTTTTTGTAGGTGCATGTATATTGATAATATTTAGGAGAGTGGAGTTTAGGAGTACCGGACAGAGGGAAGTTGAAGAAGAGATCTCAGTTTTGATATTGTTTACAAATCTTGGTAGGTCGATAGACTTAAAATCTCTATATGTAATACGTTTTCGTTTAATATTTGTGAATTTTAGATTTATAGAGAATTCAATAATAAAATGATCAGTTAGTAGTTCAATTTTTTGAAAGGAGTTAGGGTTTATACATCTAATAAGAGGACTGGATAGGGGTGTAAATATCATATCAAGTGTATTGCCACTAGAATGGGTAGGAAATGATATATGTTGGCACAAGGAAAGAGACTCAGTTAGGAGTTTAAAGTCACCATGGGGATAGATGGGAGAATTATAGTGATAGTTTAAGTCACCAAGAACTATTGGTAGATAGGATGAAGATGAAGGAAGTTTATGGATAAAATCATGAAATTCATCAAAGAATAAACTGGTTTCAGGTTTTGGGGGACGATAGATAACGGTAAGATGTAGAGTTAAGTTAGGAAGCTTGAGGGTCAGCGAAATACAATCACTATATGAAAAGGGGGGGAATGAAATGGATGGAGATAGGTAAAAATCATTACGTATCATAAATCCTACCCCACCACCACGGCCCATTTGTCGTGGAGCGAGATAGAGTGTATATCCAAAGTCCAAGATGGAGGCAAATATATCAGAGTCATTATTAGAAATCCAGGTCTCAGTCAATGCGATTATAATAAATTTTTGTAATTTAAGGTATGGGAACAGAAGGGATATATTTGATCTCAAGGAGCGAATATTGATCAAGGCTATATTAGAGGATAGTCAGGCTTGAGAGGAAGAATTATTTATAAATGATTTCTTATAGTGATCAAAAGAATCAAACCATTTTGTTAGATCAGATTCAGGGATGAGAAAAGGGGGATATGAAAGAGGATTTTTTTTATCCCTAAGTTCAAATGTTTGGGAACGATTATTAAAAAATACTTTATACAAAATGGGCGTGAGTTTTTGTTTTAGGGCATGATATAGTACCTTACCAAGAAGTCTAGTAGAGTCAGGTAAATAATGACGAATAAATATATGCTTAAAATTACTATGTGGTGAGATTTTTAGAAGGGAGGAGAAACATATATCACGAGCAGAAATATTAGTGAAACGTAATATAGCAGTACTGGTAAGAAATGAGGCAGAAGTAATATAAGAATGTGGAAGTTTTATATAGTCAATTAATGATACTATGAAATTATAGTTAACTTCATAAGGAAGAAGGTGTTCAAGTACTAGTATGAGGGACTTATCTATGGAGCGTATGGATGAAGACTTTGAGGAAGTTGAACTAGATAATATAGGGGTTGGTGTGTGATTTGAGGAAAATTTTAAGTCCATTAGCTTTGGAATGTTTCTAGAAGTATTATCATTGGGCTGGGTATTAGCATTATGCTTGGGCTGGATATTAATAGTCGTAGTAGAAGAATATATATCAGATGTTATATTTGGCGTTACCTTGGAACAAGTATTATGTATAGATTTGTCAGTTAAAGTAGAAGGTGAATATGGCATAGTAATGGGTGGAGTAGTTGTATGATTAGTCGAAGGAAACTTATTTAAGGCTAGGCATGAGGAACATGAGAAGATGAAGTTAGGTGAATTAAATATAGCAATAGCATAAGCGGGAGGGGGGTTTTTAGAATGAAACCAGGATTTAGAAATAATAGCTGCGGGGTATAAACAATTATAATGTAAAATAGATGGACATGTTTTACATTTGAGATAATATTCGCATGCGGGAAGGTTACAATGTGAACAATTTGAGGACATGGTATACTTGAGATTGTGGGATTAAATTGAATGAAATAGATAATAATAAATATAATAATAAATGTATAAAAACTGGTCGTAACAGGGATATTTTTGAAGAAGTTTGGTATTCAGTCCGTTTTGCTATAAGACGAGTTGACTTGACAAGCACCGGTTGACTTTAGTAGGCTCCTGGTATGCTTGGTGGCAGCCGGGCAATGATGGTCCGATTGTCTGAGATGTAAGGCAGTGTATCGTCCGAGGTAGAATTGATGGATCTGTATGTAAGTAAATACAGCAGTAGACTATCTAGGTGTAAGTTGGTAGCTAACCTCAAATGAAGGTTGGTAGATCCGACTACCAAAAGCAAATTCCCAAGGGAGATCCACGGGAGAATATCAGTTATAATATTATTATAAACTACTAGTTAATTAATTTTATAAATAGTAAATAATGTAGCTAAGTATGAATATACATAAACAGTATGTAATATATATTTGAATTTAATTAATTTATCGAATTTATAATTCTATTATCTTTGTGATTATTATTTATTTTTTATGATTTTTATTTTGTTATAATAAAATGTAAACAAATACTAAATATAATTATATCTAAATAAGATATGATTATCATTTAAAGACAACTATAATGTATTTCAAATAAGTTGGATATTAATATTTAAAATATATTAATATAATAGATAATATAAAAAATAAATGAATACGTACTTATCTTTATAATAATAATACAATTAAAAGATATTTAAAAGCTAAGCAGTTATTAACACAACTATATATTGGTTGCTATGTAAACAAAGTGATATATATATATATATATATGTAACATATATGTTTCATTGATAGATTACAAATATTCAGATATATATAATGTATCATATTATTAATATTAAGTGGTGCATACGCAATTTTATAGAGAATTTCATAAAAATTGTTTAAAAAAAAAATAATTATAGAATTTGAATATGTAAATGAGTTATATATTACTCAATTTTCATTGGATATAAGGCCACTACTGTCGAATTTTTTCGGCCACTACTATTGATTACATATGGTCTAGTATATGTATCATAAATGACTACCATTACATGTATATGAATGCATAAATACATATTATGATAGATAAGCAATTATATTTTATAAATATGCAACAACAAATAAATATTTAATAAATATTCATTGTATAAAAGTGCTTTTCCAAATCATGTTTTTGTTAAAATTTTACACAAAATTATTATGTAATAAATTAGAGTAATTAATTAATTATTAATAAAAAAAATTTACTCTATATTATAGACATTTTGATTATCTAAATATTGTATATAGAACTTTTTATCATATCTAGCACCATTTCAGCGTTAATTAAAACGGCCACTACTCCTGCATCGGCCGCTACCCCTGTTCCTCCCCTATATAAAAATGAACAGTATAAATTATTATTTCTATATATATGTAGTAAATTAGTGATACATTTTTATTTTATTTGTTAATCATTATTTAAAATAAATATTTATAATAAGATTGTTAAATAATTATTACAAAAACTTTAATATTATAAGTGGATACATTTTGAAAAGATGTTATTTTACATGTAACTAATGAATAGTACCTTTAAACACATCAATAAACATTTTCTATATATTATTACTTATTGAAATATATAAGTTTATTAATTTAAATAAAATATATACATGTTGAAAATGAGCAAAATATGTATTCCACAAATATTTAAAAGTAGCATTGTATAAAATATGGTCTTGTATAGTGTTACGAAATATTATTAAAAAAGAAATTGAATCTGTATGCAGATTTAGTGAAAATATAATACAAAATAGATATGTAAAATAAATAATTAATTGATCATCAAAACATTATTAACCTGAAATGAAAATGGTTTTATATTAGTTTATTACACATAAAGTAAGAACACAGTTGTTTTCGAAACAAATTATATATAATATTAATTAATTAATAAATAATTATAATTGAAGAAAATCAGATTCACTTTATAAGTACGAATTGTGAAGATTTATGGAAATATAATTAATTAAAAGAATTGATAGAATAGCTTCCATTATGGTACATCTGCACCTACATATATAAAATATTAATATTTAATAGAATTTTATTTGTTTTATATATATGATATGTTTGCTAAGTATATAATGAATATGCTTTACAATAATTTCTAGTAAATAGTAAAAGTATTATTATTTATATTAAAAAATATACCTCCTGAGGGCATCGTAACCAAATCTTCTGTGTTGCATACAACAATCTAACCACTATACTACCAAACCAGTTTTATTAATTATATATAATTACTAATAGTAGTATTAGATTTGATTTAATTATAAATAGAATTAGAATATAATTATATTTCACAAATTTAATAAAGTATTGATAAATTATAGAATTATTCTAAGAATACAAAATAATAGTATGATTATTATTATATATATAGTATTATACTAAGTATATAATATGATAGTTATTAATTATATAATATAAATCGAAAATTATGATGAATAATAATAACTTATTTTAATTTTTTTAAATGCTCAATAAATATTTTGAAAGGATTTTCAAAATAAGCTATATTGAAAGTTGGCACATATTAACTGGTCCAGGGGCTGGTTGCTCTGAGATTGGCCAGAGACAATCCCAACAAGGACAAACCTTATTTATAGGTATTATTGGGTTACTCTGGGATTTTGTAAACATATCTTAGCTGAGATCAAGCTCAGCAATATTTCTATATAATCCTTATTTCATTTTTGAATGTTTAAAAATATTCAAAATATAATTATGTACCTAAGTTAAATATTACTTAATTATAATTTGATTATTAAAGGATGTACATAAGAGTTCTATATAGTTTCGGAAAGCCCATTTAATTTCAAGTATAATCAATAGATAATTAAATGTCTATTATCATAATAGCAGCATAATAATTATGCTTATATTAATTTGTCATGCTCTTATAAGTCTATTATGCAATTAATAGCAGCATAATAATTGCATAATAGACTTATAATAGCACCATAATTATTATAATAGCATGACAAATTATCATAATAGCAGCATAATAATTATGCTTATATTAATTTGTCATGCTCTTATAAGTCTATTATGCAATTAATAGCAGCATAATAATTGCATAATATACTTTTAATAACACCATAATTATTATAATAGCATGACAAATGAATAGCAGCATAATATAATATTATATTATTTAATAAATATACATTTACAGCACAATGTAAACATTCGAGGCTATTATATATATGCTATTATCACATAATTAAATTAATATGAGACTATAACTGTTTCCTGGGTTAATTAATTATACTATCATATAGTTTATAATATAAGTACAATTATATAATCAATTCAATATCGAAATAATATTTGTTGAATATTTTATATAATTATAATAGTTTTAAACTAAGTTTATATAATTATAATTATTATAATAATAATATAATAAGTATTACTTAAAGTAAAGTAAATATTAATACAATTTATGTTATTCAGTTGCATACTATTAATTATAATATTACAATTATACAGGATATCTATATAGTTTCTAGATATAATAAATATTATTGTATGATATGATAACAAAATAAGTACAATTTTATATGAAAAATAATTCTATTCTAATTATATTTATAATTAAACCAAAACTAATACTACTATTAGTAATTATACCTAATTAATAAAATCCGATAGGTAGTATAGTGGTTAGATTGCTGTATGCAATGCAGAAGGTCTTGTTACGATGCCCTCAGGTGGTATATTTTTTATTTTATAATATATATTTTTTTAATATAAATAATAATACTATTTACCCTAATTACCCTATTTACACTATTTAGGCTATTTACTAGACATTATTTTAAAGTCTTTTACAAGAAAAAGCATATTCATTATATAATTAGCATACTTATCATATATAAAATAAATAAAATTCCATTCAATATTAATATTATTATTTAATATTTTATTATCATATCTATTACAAATATTATATATTATGAAATATATTGAACTAGAAATTATTTCGAAACACTATATAGTGTGTTCATTATTATATTTTATATTATGTATAAATATATATATAAAAATATATATATATAGTATAGGCAAAGATTTTCCGAAGGAAAGATATAACACTTACGCGAAATCGTGTAATTCGAATTTGTATACAAAATACCCTGGTGCCACCTATAGCGGGTTACTTTTAGGAACTATGTGTTGTTTATAATGTAAATTCGTATTTAACTATACACTTTTAAAATGTTAAATAATATGCTTTAAATTAATATTTATATGATGAAAACTAAGTGTTCATTACTAATATATAACAAACAAATATGATATGTATGTTTTAAATGCTATAAGTATATATTTAGTGAGTAAAAGCTAATTTATATTGCCTGTAATTTAATAGAGCAATGAAAACATTGTTGTATGCAAACAGAGCCGAACCTAAATCTATTTCAGTGATTTCGATACTACTGCTAGCAGCGATTAGGGATATTACTAAATTACGTTGCATGCATAGGGAGTGTTATATCTTTGCTTCGCAAAATCTTTGGTATAGGATTATATAGGACCTATATTTCATATTTTAATATTTGATCCTATGTATTATAAATTTAATAAGGACACCTATTTGTTATCCTATAGGAACTTATAAGTACCATAAAATTGTCCAAGTTTTATACAAATATATTTTGAGAGCTACTCGAATGTCCGACGCGAATAAAATTAGCTAAAAATTCCCAGAACAACCCATCCTCTATCTATCCTAGGCTATTTTTTTTGCTGTAATATATATGTAATATATGTATTTTTGTCCAGAACAACCCGATTTACTGAGAATTATCCAGAGATTGTATCTGGATAGTGATAGGAAATATTTTATTTCCAGAGTAACCGGCTCCTGATTATTAAGTATAATAAATCCATTAGTTTATACACAATATTATATTTGAAAGAAGGAGAGGATAATAATGCTGAGATTTATTGTGAACAATAGCCATGTCGTAATATGTGACATTATATATATATATATATAATAATTAGGGATGTGTATAAGATGTACAGATAATTCTGTATCGGACTGTGTCACAGTCTATAGGCTACAATAATAAGTTTGGCGAATATAAATTCCTATTAAATAATAGCTTGGTATCTATATTTAGAGCGCTAACATTATATATATATCTTTGGTAGGAATACATATGTGTAGAAGGCACATGGATATATATATAAATATATAGATTATAATAATAAGTAGTTATATATATATATGTAAGCATATAACACCCCCTTTATACATTTATATCTACAAGTAAATAATACAAGTGGGGATCGTACATTATTGTTAGATCAACGCAGCGCTACGGTTGACGAGGTTTGATTATCTAGATCCGGACCGGATGTCAACGGACTAGTTATGAGTGCGATATCCCTGGGATGAGAATGTAATGACACACAACTGAGGGGAATAACTACATCTGAACCGAGTATCGGTGGAGTAGAGGGTAGGGCAAGAGGTCTTGAGTGATTCTCTGATGCATCTCGGTGTGTTGGTACTACCTCCTGACAGGGCGTCGACGGGGAAGTAAGGCGGATATCTCATAGATTTCTCCCGAAGGTAGAACAATCCATACTGCGGATATTGTAACTCCGAAGTTTCATAGCTGGCTTCCATGTCTTTGATATGTGGTCACGCTGGTGAATGTTTGTGAGGGGTGTTATGTTGGACATGTACAATGAGTCTTGTTTTTTACTAGTGTCGTGTGGTTGACATATTGGATGATAATTTATTCTCATTCGAGAAGTCTACGGGGTAGGTTCTAGGTAAAGGGTTTGCTAACTTGTGGCTGTAGAGCAGTTCGGTGGGGCTTTGTGTCGATAATTACTGGTTTAGATCATAGTAGAAGTTTCGACATCTGGAAGTTCTTAAACATCTTCAAGATCTGCATGGTTCCTCGGCTAGGCCGTTACTTAGGAAGTGGTATGCCTGCTTGTCACGTGGTCGAATCCCCATTCGGATGCAAATATTCGGACCGCTTGTGACGAATATAGTCCTCCGTTGTCGCTAAGTAACCGGTCTAGGATACCATGTTTTAGATGATCTACAATGGTTGCGCTGGTTATGGGCGCACGCATAGTGTATATGAATGGGAATTGAGTATATAAATCAAATATAATGAGGTACGTGATATTTTTATAGTGGACAAAATGTATACTTAGGTATTGCCATGAGTGCGTCAGTGTGTCATATGGCAATAGAGGTTACTTATACAGAAGAAAGTAAGGCTTGAAGGGTTTCGTCTCCCGTTTCTAATTTTAAATATTCTATCTTCTGTGTTCCAAACTTCAATGACTTATCTGGACATCAAGGTCTATGTGTTCACTGGCATCTGATGGTAGGTGAAAATCTATCCGTAGCTCTATTCCTGGCTTTAAAAATATTAGCGTGAAATCTTACTGCTGCACTCGTAGTAGCATTTTTTGGACTCGGGTTGGTGCTGTGAAGAAATATTTCTGGGTGATCATCAGGGATGGGGTCAAATACGTATTTATATTTTGATTTGAATAATTATTCAGTGATGTATTTGTATTTGAGTGTCGTATTTCGTGTATTTGATCAAATATAGTTTCAAATACACTTTTAAAAATATTTTAATTTAATAATTTAATAGAATGTAGAATTTAAACAATTAATTTATGAATGTAAAAAAATTAACAAAATATTTACCATTTATATTAAAGAATACATTTATTAAATAATACAAATAATATAATAGAACAATAATTTTATGAATACTATATAAATAAATTAATATTCTATATAGAATATGTATGTGTTATAAATTATAACTTATAATATCCCAAGCAATCAGTCTATTGTTTACAGTTTTTTATTTTATTGATTTTCTTTAGGAATTAAATATATTAAAATAGATTTCAATTAATTATTATGCAATCTGGTATAGAGATAGGAATTATTATTTTATGATTTAATATTTAATATGTTAATATTTGTATTTTATATTTATATTAGATTCTCTCTCTAGAACTCATATATCATTTATCCATTCATTACTCTAATTCTACGTCTTCTCCTTAATATTTAAAAAATATACCACCTATCTACATTGCTTTAATTAACCTATTAATATCATATATCCAATACATATCAATCACTAACCATGCAATGTCTATATATATATATATATATATATATATATATATATAATCTAGGGATAAGGATTATTATTTTATATAAAATATAATCATATGATTTAAAATATGATTAAATCAAATGATTTAATATTGAATGTGTTAATATTTGTATTTTGTATTTGTATTTGATATGTAATATGTATTTGTATAAAAACGTAATAAATATTTGTATTTGTATTTGTATTTGTATTTGATAAAGTGTATTTGACCACAACCCTGGTGATCATCTGCACTTCTGGTCAGACTTAATAATGTGAAACCATTCGATTCCGAATATTACGGCTTACATTTATTTTTCGATATTTACATAACGAGTCTCAGCGGGGCTGAATATCTTAGATGCGAAGGTGATGGGGATTTCGTCTTGTTGGATAGATGTAGGAGGATGGCGTCAAAGTAATCGTATGAAGCGTCTACTTGAATTGTTATCTTCTTCTTTGTGGCATAATATGATAGAGTAGTATATTTATTCTTCCATGTTATTGAATATATTAAGTATTCGACATCTTTTTTGAGAAGTTAACATAGAAGTATCGTAAGGTGTGACAGGTCTTTATTAAAGGGCCACATGTAGTTCGCGATAACTATGAATTATAATTCATAGGTATCGCGTAATAATTATGATAATGATAATTATCAATGGCTTGCGGAGAATCTTGTGAGGTTATCTGTTGAATTAACTTCTCACACTTGGGGTCGGTATGTACGTCATCATTGTTGAAGAGGAGATCGTTAGTCATATATATATATATATGCATGGATATTTGTGTATACATATAATATATTATATAAAATTATTATATATATATATAAATTGTTGTTATGTATTAATCACTGTCTAAGTTGTGTAATACTAATATATTACACTGTTAAGTTGTGTGTATATATAGGGAGTAAAATGTCAAGGCTTATTTACGTTAATTGGTTAGACTTATTCTTCAAGAGATTATACATAGCGTGGTCCGCTATATATACGCAGATGTCTGAGCGTGGGGCGGTAATGCGAGACGGCAGAAACGTACATTGTATGTGAGTCGTGATACCAGGCACTAGGCGTATATGCGCTGATATTACGTAGATGTACAATATCGACGCATATATATAAATAAAATATATAACATCCCCTCTTCTCCCTATTGGTTATCGAAGAGGGGTTGGGGTCATTCCCTCTTCTCACGTATGGAAGAAGGATATCATGTTGGAGGTGGCCATGGGAATGGCAATACATGCGATGTGTATGGTGCTGATGGCATCACGGATGGTGGGGGTGATGGTGAGGGGATCACGGATATTGTGGGTGAGATCGAGAGGGTCACGGGTGACGTTGAGAACATATCGGGTATTATGTGTGATGTTGAATGCGTCACAGATGTCGTGGGTGACAGCGGGGGTGTACCGAATATGTACCTGATATAGTGGGCAAGGGCGAAAGCGTACCGGATGTCGTGGGTAGTGGCTTTGGCGTCACGGAGGTCATGAGTGACGGCGAGGGTGTACAGGATATCATACCGGATGTAGTGGGCAATGGCGAGGACGTAAATAAAATGTTAAACAACATTTTCAGCTCGTCTAGCCGATCTTCATTGTGCCAATCGAAGGAAGGAGTTGGTGTAGGGTTCATGATTGTTTATAGTCGTTGGGCGTGGGGGTAGATGTTTCCTAACGTGCTCTCACTGGCAGGATGATATTCATTGGACGTGAGGTTGGACGCTTATTGATGTTACGTCAAGGCTTATGTACGTTTATTGGTTATACTTATTCTTCAAGTGATTATACATAGCGGCGGTCCGCTATATATACACAGCCGTCTGCGCGTGGGGGGGGTCATGCGAGATGGAAGGAATGTACGTGCATTATGATACCAGGCACTATGCGTATATTCGCTGATATCACGTTGATATCATGTACAATATCGTCGCATATAAATAAATACAATATATAACAATAAGTACAAGGCATTTTAACCTGTTTAACCTGTTAATATTTAATACATTCAATAATATAATAATCTAAAAATGTTGTTAATATATATGTTATTACATATAAAGGTTAATATATATATAGGATGATACGGTTGGTAGGTAACAATTAAATGGCAACATTACGTGGCGCACAAGGCGTGCTTGTTAAAAAAACGGAAGAATAAAACTAAACAAAATAAATCAAACAACCCACAAATATCAATACGCAAATAGGATGGTACTCGTATGTGTAAATATCATATATATATATATATGAATGGTTTATAAATATATTTTTCAAAAGGAATTATTCCATATATACATGTTTCTCATTAAGATTTTATTTTCGTGTGCACTATAGTGGTACATTATACGCTCTTAGAGCGTATAATGAATTAGGGCGACATACACCTTGCGCGACATTTGTGACATTTGATATTTATAGTTATTTAATGTTTGCCTAACGTCCGTATTCCCATGTATATAATATATATATAGTGGAAGTATATAGTAGTAATTATATTAAAAATGTAAATAAATTTAGGTTGTATAAAAATTAAAAAAAAGTATGTACAATTTTGTATATCTTATTTAATAAGTTATTATATATTATAAATTATAATTTATAATATAATATATATTATATAATATACCTGGTACTAGGTTCAATATCGTGATTTTTTTAATACTCTATGATATAGTCTATTATAGGAATTATCTTAAAGCAGGCCGCCGATTGTTATTATAATAATGTCAGAGTTCATTATAATGCAGCTAAAAAATACAGAAAAATAAAAACAAAACCAAATAAATTAAACAACCCCAAAATAAAAATTGAACTCTAACAATATAATAATAATAATCGGCGGCCTTCTTTGATATTAACGTATCATACTATATGATAGACTATATCACTGATAGACTCTATCAGTGATAGAGTCTATGTGACATACTATGTCACATAGACTCTATGTCCGTAACATTTTTATTACAATTATTTAAATTACACGAGTATTCTTATAATATTATATTAATTATATAATGACATGAATACTATATATTTATGTAATTACTAATTCGTATAATGAAGTATGTGGGCTTTTAGTGTGTTGATTATTTTTAAACTATATTTTGACTATAATCATTATAATGATTATAATGATTATAATATGATAATGATTATAATAATAATTATAATAATCCTATTATGCAATGTTATATTTAATTAGTATATTGAATATAACTATCCATATAAAGTTTACAATAACAACTAATAGTATGTGTACTATTAGAAACTACTATTGGTAAAACCCAATTAAATTAAATTAATTATTAATAGAATATTTAAAAATGTTTAACATTATGTTACCTGGTAAAATTTAAAATCTTACATTTTTTTTCTTACACGATAAATTACTTAATAAATTACTTAATACACATGATTATGAATGTATATAATTATATATTTAATTCATAATTACAAATTATTCTATATATTTAAATAGTAAGTATATATTTAACAATCTTAATATATATTTTAAAATTATTAAATTTTAAATATTAAATTGATAAAAATACTTGTATTACCTTAGTATTTATAAATATTTATATATTAATACACATGATTATGGATATATATAATTATATATTTAATACACAATTAAACATTATTCTATTTAAATGTTAAGTATATATTTAATAATAATCTTAATATATATTTTAAGATTATTAAATTTTAAATATTAAATTTTAAATTAATAAAAATACTTGTATTACCTGAGTATTTATGAATCATTCCATTTATTATTTCAAAATATATTAAAAATAAATAATAAATTAATTAAAATGTATATTTTTTATTAATATAATATTTTATTTTTTTATTTTATATATTATTTATATATATTTTATATATTATTTTTATGGATCCAATATATATAGAGTGAAAATTCAATCATTATTTAAACTTACCCATTCTATTAATTTTAAATTATTAATAAATAATATACAACTTTATTTCCTATATATTAATTATATAATTTTATTATAAGTCAAATTTATACCAAAAGTGATAAATTATTGCCCTAAACTATTTGGTGGACACGAAATTGTCCTCCAAATAATCATGTCTACCAAATGATTAATATTATGCAAGAAATGTCAACCAAATCTGATATGTTCATATATATATATATATATATATATATATATATATATATATTTAATATATATAACTAATAGATACTATCTATGTATAGGAAATGTATCTATATAATACATTTATATATATATATATACATATATTAAAAAAATCAATTAGTAGATTTAATTCCATTCAATTAAATTTAATATATACATATTACTTTGGTTATATAATCAATTAGTGTGTCTGCATCGAGAAAATGCAATCACGCGTCAATCATTATCTTAAAAACATAAACACACCTCCTACAACATACGCAAATTACGAGTACTGCCACGGTTGGTAATCACCTTTTATCAATGGGTGGCCTTTTCTGTTTTTAAAAATCCAATACTGGTGTTTAATATCTTCTACCAATTATATAATTAATATAGTCATTGCTTAAGGGGTGTACACACCGCGAGCAACGAGTGCCGGCACTCGGTGCTAGCACTCGTTGCCAGCAAGTGCTAGCAAAAATTATTTTAGGGTGTACACACCGCGAGCACAATTTGTGCTAGCATATATTATGCTAGCACTTATTATGCTAGCACAAATTATTTAGGGTTTACACACCGCGAGCAACGAGTACTAGCATCACAGAGCTAGAGAGAAAGGCTTTCTATCTAGTTCTGTGGCTAGCACTCATTGCCAGCATTATGCTAGCAAACATTATATATATATATATAATTATATACATATACTTATATTATTATATTATATATATATATACTTATATTATTATAATATATATATATATATGATTATAATTATAATATATAATTATAATATAATATATATAATATAATATATATAATATATATATAATAATTATATATAATTATATATATAATATATATATATGTATTATATATATATATATATTATATATATATATATATATATATATATATATACTTATATTATTATATTATATATATTTATATATATATATAAGTGTATGTGTATGTATGTATGTATGTATGTATGTATGTATGTATGTATGTATGCATGCATGTATGTGTGTGTATGTGTGTGTGAGAGTGAGTGTGTGTGTAGTACATACACACTGTGTACTATATAATAATACAACTATGGAGATTCGTTATATATATATATATATATATACATAGAGCTAGAGATAACTATTCTCTAGCTCTATGTATATATAAATCGTAAGTAGGTCACTACCACAATGCAATGCGTTGTTTACTATTCCGGTAACGAGTACTGCAAAATTCAACCTGCTGAATTTACTAGATTTTACTGGCACTCAGTGCTAGCACTGGATACTAGCAGTTTGATCGACGATGCTAGCACTTTGTGGTGTACACACCGCGAGCGCGCACGAGCGCCAGCGTGCTAGCACAAAGTGGCTCGCAAATAGAACATTTAGCGAGCTACTTTGTGCTAGCACGCTGGCGCTCGCCTGCGCTCGTGCGCGCTCGCCTAAGCTCGCCTGCGCTCGCGGTGTGTACACCCCTTTACAATTGTATCTATGATATGAAAACATATAGTCATATGTTGAATGTAGATTATAGTTCACATATAGTCTAGATTAAATATATAGTCTAGCATATATATATACTAAAGAAGGTACCATGAGTTATACATAATATACTTATTAATTTAATGTATATATTAAATATATTATTATATATTGTATATATTAAATAAATTATATAAAACATTTAAATTAAATTTATTTTAGTAAGTTTTATATTCCTATATATGACAATACAATTAATAAATAAAATTATATTTTATTTATCTAATATATATTAATATATATTTAATATTTTAAATGAAGGTTTTTTCCATATCAATGTAGTATGGCAACTACGTGTATAACTGTGTGTAGGTATTTATAAATATGTTGTGCATGAAGTATACATGTGTTGTGTAATTTAGATAAATGTTAATTTAATATATTTTGTGATTTGTGTTTTTTATATAATTTGATTTCTGGTTTGTAAATTTCAATTAGTTGACGTGCCTTGAACGAATGTAAATGTTATGTAATTTGAATGAATGTTGATTACATATATTTTGTTATTTGTTTTTTATATAATTTGATTTCTGTTTTGTAAATTGTAAATTTATTTCAATTTTATATTAACTATTATATAATAAATCTATGTACCTATACACCTGTTTCATAGGATAGGTTATTATTGGTTATTACCATGGGAGTTAATAACCTATAGATTAGTATAAGCATATATTCAACCCTTATATATATTATGTATATTCTAATATATATTAATAATATTCTTAATTATTATAGTTCCTGCGAAGTTCAATCTGATGATATGAACCACACCAGGTAAATACCATACAATATTATATATATATATATATATATATATATATATAATTATTTACTATTATAGGTCCCACCAAGTTCAATCAGATACCTCTGTTATGTCAAGTCGAAGTCAATCCAGGTAAATACTATTATATATATATATATTATTACTACTCAAATATGTATTTATATTATTAACTATTCAGCTCCTGCGAAGTTCAATATGATGCTATAAGCCTGCAACTAAGTCTGAAACTATACAACAATGTGGGCCTATGATATTTGCAAAGAGTATCAATTTAATAACATGTACAGATTTTAATATATATATATATATCGAGAATGAACATATTATTACATGTTCATCTTTCCTTAATGCTTTTAAAAATTTATATTTTCTTTATTATATATTTAATATTTCATATCTTAGCAAATTATTTATCTTCATTATTTAAATTTATTGAATCATATTTTCATAAAAAAAAGATTAAAGATATTAAAGTATTAAAATTATTAAATATATTGTTATAATTATTATTATTTAAAATTATGATAAATATATGTTTATGATTATTATTTTAATAAACTATATTTTAACTTAAATAACTTATTATTTATCTAAGTATTATATACATTTAAAAGTTATATTATTTTGTATATTTATTTTAAACAGGTAGTACTAATCTTATTTTTAAATCTCATAATAAATTAGAAATATTTTTATTTTTAAATTTATATATTATTTTTTGGAAATAATTAAATACCACTATCATAATAAATGAACCATTGTTGGATACTTATAAATATTATACATATTAAATAATTGTGAATATAGTATATATTACATGTGCATAAACATGATGTAATCATTTATACTCTAGTTAATTTAATTAGAATAATTAAAATTAATAATGCGATTAAATTAAATAATGATATATTTATTCCTTGATGTCTTTTATAAATTATAACACAACATAATTTGTATGATACATTCATACAATATTAAATTAATTATATATGCATTTATTTTAATATAAATTAATGTTATGATACATTTATACAATAGTAAATTAATTTTCTGATTAGTTAAAATAAATTAATTCAATGATGCATTTGTAAAAATTAAATTAATTCAATGATGCATTTATATAATATTAAATGAATTCTGTGATGCATTTGTAAAAAAATAAATGAATTCTGTAATGAATTCTGTGATGCATTTGTAAAAAAATATATGAATTCTGTGATGCATTTGTAAAAAATAAATGAATTCTGTGATGCATTTGTAAAAAAATAAATGAATTCTGTGATGCATTTATTTATAATTTATGAATCGAAAAGCGCTGTTTTCTTGATGCATTTAAAAAATATTTTTAACTCATCTGATGCATTTATTTTTCTCAGTGAAGGCAAAACGATTTTCTATGTGTTCTAATTTTGGTTAAAACCAATTTTTTAGTTAAAGGATTATAAATATTTGAATTTTGTGTAAAAAGATATTGTAAAATTATAGGCAAAGATTTAGTCATATATCTATTTATATATTTTAAGATATTAATCTTTATAATATCTTGAAATTTTAAAAGATTGAATTTTTTATAAATTGTATCTATATCTACATTAAAAGAAAAAAACAAATTGTTTATTACCCTATTTTGCAATATAATAATAGGTTGAATATTAGACAAAAATGTACTACCCCAAATAGATGAACAATAATTTAGATGACTTTCAAAAATACTATGATATATTTGTATACGATTTTGTAAAGGTAGTTTATGTTTTATTTTATTTATAATAGCAATGGATCTACTTAGTTTTGATCTGATATAATTTATATGATAATTCCAGTTACATTTATCATCAATTATTATACCAAGGAACGATAAATGATTCACCTGCTCTATAATTTCATTATAAACTTTTAATTCTAATTTCTTTTTTGATTTAGAATTATGAATATTATAGAGCATAACTTTGGTTTTTTTTACATTTAATGTTAATTTATTACTAAATAGCCAGTGAGTTAAATTATAAAGGTCATCTTGTATATTAGTTTTCAGAATATCAAAAGATTTACTACTGAAAATTAAATTGGTATCATCTGCAAAAATTATAGGTGTAGAATATTTCAATATATTAGGCATATCATTAATATATATTAGAAAAAGTAATGGCCCTAAAACTGAACCTTGCGGAACACGATATGATATGCGTTCCATATTTGAAATAGCCCCATTTAATTTTACATATTGTGATCTGTTTGATAAATAACTAGATAATAGAACTTTAGGTAAACCTCTGATACCAATATTATCTAATTTATTTATCAATATATTATGATCTAAAGTGTCAAAGGCCTTTTTTAGATCAATAGAAAAAACTGCACAATTATTAGTATTTTCTAACTCAGCACATACTGTTTCTGATAGGTGATGTAATGCATCTTCTGTTGAATAATTTTGTCTGAACCCAAATTGATTGTCATTCAAAATTTTATATTTATTAATGAAACAAAGAAGTGTTTTTTAAATAATTTTTCATAAATTTTTGAGAATTGAGGGAGAAGAGATATTGGCCTGAAATTATCTAATATATTTTTATTACCCTTTTTATGTAAAGGTATAACCTTAGCAATTTTAAAACAATCAGGAAACACTCCTTCATTGAATGATTTATTAAATAGAGAACATAATATAGGACTTAATTCTGTATTAAGTTGTTTTATTAAGCTCATATTTATATTATAAATATCTGTACTATTTTTATTGTTCGTATGAATTATTATATTAAATATTTCGGAATTTGTAACTGGTGTAAGATAAAAAGTATTTGTGTTATGAGAAGATAAATAATGTACATGTAAATTTGAATTAAAACCAGAGTTAGAATTAAAATCCTTAGCAAGATTTTTTCCAACATTACTAAAATATAGATTAAAATCATCAGCCGATAAAGTTGTATTTAAATAATTTGAAAAAGTACTTCCTTTAATTATATTATTTAAAATAGACCATGTTTTTTTTGAATTATTACAACAATTTGACAGAGCTTTTTTATAAAATAATTTTTCGGTATTTCTTAGTAGGAAATTTTCGGCATTTCCTACTGAAGTTAAAATATTTCTATATTTTTTATATTTAATATGATTAAAATCATTTTTATTAGCTATAAACAATTTTAATAATTTTTGTTATGGTGGATACATTTTAATAAAGAATTATTTATCCATGGATTTTTAATTTTATTATTTATGATTTTGGGAGTATATAAAGGACAACATTTATTTAACATTAAATTAAACATATCTATAAAATAATTAAAAGCAGTATTTGTATCCATATCAGAAAAATCCCATGTATGATGAAGAATGCAATTTTTTAATTCCTTTATAGTTGAGTTATTAACTCTATTAATTTTAGAATTAGATTTAGTTTGTTTTTCATTGGAATTGTTAACATTTAAATCAAAAAAAGTAAAAATAGGGTAGTGATCACTTATATCATTAAGTAATATTCCATTATATTTATGAGAATAATTATTATTTGTAAAAATATTATCAATTAAAGAATTATTATCATTAGTCACTCTTGTTGGTTTATCTATTAAAGGACGACACCCTAATGAATATATGGAGTCAATAAAATATTTTACATGTTTATTATAATTATGATCTAATAAATTAATATTAAAATCACCACATAAATACAAACGATTACAATTGCTTGCCAACTTTTCAAATGAGTTTACAATGAAATCTGAAAATTGTTTTATATCTGCAGTAGGAGTTTTATATATACCACTTATAATATAGTTGATATTATTAAATTTCAATGAAATAGTTGTTATTTCAATAAAATTTGATATTGATATATTTAAGTCATTAATAATTGTATATGATAAACTATTTAATATAAATATAGCGACTCCACCACCCCTACCTACAGATCGTATAGTATTGATTTGATTGTAATTATCGAAATTATAAATATTCTGATTGGAATGTTTTAACCATGTTTCAGTAATTATAATTATGGAAAATTTATGTATAATACTATTTAAAAATAGATTAATTTGATCATGATTACGAACTAAGCTTCTAGCATTAATATGTATTATAGAAAAACTATTGTGAATATATTTACATAAATTTATATTTATGTCATCGTAGTAAAAGCAATCATCTGTGAAATTAACATCAGAATCGTCATTATTATAATAGTCATGAATAGAATTTTTTTTAGAATTAGAATAAGTAAAAGTGTTATTTTCTAGTGATGTCCTATTCATTAAAAATGTAAAAGAAATATAAAAATAAAAAATAAAATCAATTAATTAAAATTAAATGAAATTATTTAACTGTGTTTCGTTTAAAATTAAAATGTTATTGTTATTTGTTTCTATATATATCTGACTTTTATATATCCAGGTAGCTATTATCTTGCCTGCTTTTTTATAAGTTCGAGCGATATAAAATAGATTATTACTGTATTTCGATAACGAATATTGTATATATAAATTAGTATTTACTAATTTTTTTTTGTTATGTAATAATTTAGATTTTAATTTAATATCACTTAATTTAATGATATAATGTGTATGTTTGTTTTCACTCGATTCCTTATTATTTAATTTTTGTATATCAACGATATTATTATCAGATATATCTATATCAACTAAATCTTTAAATAAATCAATTACTTTATCCTTGGAAGAATAATCAATTGAATCTATTTCAATATTATGATCAGTTAAAACAATCGAATTATTGATATTGGAAGAATTTATCTTATTATTACTACCAATAATTTTATCAATTTTATTTGATTGAATAATATTTGAATTATCAATATTGTTAAATAAACCACTAATCTTATCGTTGAATTTTATGTTGTCTCCCTGTAGATATTGTATAATTTTAGTTTGATAAATGATTATATCGTTTATCACTATAGTGATTATAAAAAAATTATAATTTTGATATATTTATTTCTAAGGAATTTAGTTTGTCTAGAATATTTTTATTCGAAATAGCCATATAAATACAATGGAAACTAAACACGACCGTTCAGCACGAAATCAAATACACGAATGATATATATATATATATATATATATATATATATATATATATAATCTAAATATAATATTAAAGACAATTTTGTAATTAACCAACTAGTACTTACAAATGAAAGATCAGATTAACATCACCTTATCTATCTATCTACATATAAATACCCACAATGGCGATATTAGAATGGGAACAGGTGAGAATTAAATAATTAAAGAAATAATAAATATAAAATATTGTAGTATATAAGTGGACTCAACTCCAGACATATCATATTTATATCAATGAACAATCATCGTCACATATTCCAAGTAAGGTATGATTATTGAATAGTTCTTGACGTACGTAGAGATTCATTATCACATTGTCCAATATATAGCTAATGATGTATTAGAATTTTTAAATAATAATATAAATATAAAAGATTATAGAGCCCAAAGTTATGAAAATGCCAGTAATATGTCTAGAAGATTCAATGAAATGCAATATTTTATAATATACCATGGTCCATTGGTAATATGGACCCCCTGTGCTGGACATTCCTTAAATCTGGTTGGGAAAAATACCGTTGAATTCACGATAACTGTAATAATATTCTTTGCATTCAAATCAAATCAATCATCTGTAAATTATATTATTAGAGTCAACGTATTTATTCAATAAAATATAAGAATTTTATACTTCAATATTATGAAAAACGTGAAGCTCATTAATTTGTAGAATAAAGTCAAACCAGAAAAGCGTTGCAATCAAGTTAGAGCACTATGGTCATACATACTATCTATGCGCTCTTTAAATATATAGGGTCATTAACTGTATATATGCAGTAATATATCATGTAATTAACCATGCATCTCACCTTCTATCTACCCCTATTCTACGTCCCTCAAAAATGAATACTCGGGCACTGAGTTATATTGGTCCTAAGCTATGGAATTCACTCCCGCCCTATATTAGATCCATAAAATCGCATAAAACATTCATGAAATATATACAACAATTGATCTCAGGTGGTAACCTGAATTATTAATATTGTTTGTCATTATTATTTTATTAATTAATTTCCGTACGGCTTATTATATTTTATTGTATTATTATTATTGGTATTTATTGTTTACCTACTTTTATTATTTGTATTCTATTATATACACCTTTGAGAAATCATTTATGATTTATTTAAGTGTCTAAATAAACATTCAATCAATCAATCAATATAGGCGAGAAAATAATGTATATGAAGATTTTAGTAGAGTATATGGTTTGTTGGTGTGCTATTAAGCAAGGATATACCCAGTTTATTAGGGAATTAAGACCCAAGGAAGTATATACTTTGGAATAGAACAAAAGTCTGAGGGGAGAAATAATATTTTCCATGACGTGTGCGGATGACGTTTTTACGAGGTGATAATGTAATTAGTAATTACTATCGCGAAGGGAGTAACAGCCTCGTCTTAAATCTCGATGAATCTCAATAAATCACGAGAATGATGACTCATCTCTTAATTTACCTGGCACTAGTTCGTACTAAATCGTGATTCTGACTCACCCAACTTGTGAATTCGAGAGATACGATCTTTCGTACATACGCAATATCGATTATCTCTCGCAACTCACCCAATTTAAACTGGTAGGGAGGGTGGATGTTGGGGTGTGAGGGCTGGGCTGGGCAAAGTTGTGTGGCAATATATACCATTTCCCACCCATTCCAGTTATAATACACTTGACATGATATTTACACCCCTATCCAGTCCTCTTATTGTATGTATAAACCCTAACTCCTTTCAACAAATTTAACTACTAACGAATAATTGTATTATTAAAATCTATATAAACCTAAAATACACAAAGATTAAACGAAAACGTATTACATATAGATATTTTAATTCTATTAACCAACCAAGATTTGTAAGCAATATAAAAACTGATATCTCTTCTCATACTTCCCTCTGTCCGGTACTCCTAAAATTCGTTCTCCAAAATATTATCAATATACATGCAACTACAAAAACTAAATTAATTACCGACCGCCCTTTTTCTCCCTGGTTCTCTCACGAACTTGTCATCTTCAAGAAGAGTGTTCGCAAATTTGAAAAGACATTTCTTAAAAATCCTTCTACTGAAACAAATCTATTATATATTGTTCAAATTATGTTTATTATAACAATAATATAGCATTTATCTCCAAATTATTTAAAATGGCATATACAATTCTCTCTTCTCCAGATTAAATAATCCTCCCCATTTAACAGAACACATCAAATTTTCAACTATGCTCTCTTTTTGAAAAATTCTTTGAAAATAAAATTGCAAGGATTAATAATATTATTTGCGCATCTACTCCGTCCATACTCAATCCTACCAAACTCAATCCTACCATCTCTATTACCTATTCTATTGACTCATTAAGTATATTCACTATCCCATCACTGTATGAAGTAAATAACCTACTCATGAAATCTCACGGGACCTCCCCTACTGATCACTTACCTATCGCATTATATTACACACATTCACCCTTATTTTCTCATATTTTCTTTGATATTATTGCGAACTCACTAAACTCTGGCCATGTTTCACCTTTCATCAAGACTTCCATAAACTCTCCTTTTCTACAAAAATAAAACCTTGACCCAAACTCCCTTAACAAGTATCGCCCGATAACCCACCTATCCTTATTTAGTAAAATATTAGAAATAATTGTCTCCAAATAACTTATCACATATATAAATAAAAATGATCTTTTCGACCCATTTCAAAGCGCTTTTCGACAAGGTCATTCGACCAAAATAGCTCTCCTCCGTATTACTGACACAATATTATCTACCTTAAATATTAACACGTGTTGCCAGCTAATCCTACTTGATCAATTGTAGCGATACTTTGTAAAGGAAATCTACATTTGTAGAGTAAATTTTAATGAGTTTAATGATATCAAGCAAACTACATTAGTATTGCAATCATCATCTGCAATTATATAACATGTTTATATCGACCACCATCACCTACTATTCATGATTTAATTTATGATTTTGTATCTAAATTATGCGAGTCTATTAATTCGAATATAATTGTAGGAGATTTAACTAAAAATTCATTATCACAACTTTTTGAGCTATTTTTCTATTTCTATCTTCTTGACCTATTACTAACAAATATTCCCATGTTAATATCCAATAGATCCTATCAATGCTTGTCCTGAATTTGGTAATGTAAAATACGATGATTATGTATATTTTTATTTCTCTCTTATATTTCATAAAAATTCAATAAACGTAAATCACAATGGCTTATATTTTCATAAATTAGATATTTAGTGAATTCAACAATCATATCTTCAATTAATTGGATTACTTTATTAAATGAATCATAGTAATACTATGTTTGATATATTCTATAACACTTTACATGCCATTTTAAATCAGTATGTTCCTAATTACAAACCTAATACACCTTCCAATATGTACCTAAACATATTTTTAAACTGAAACAAAAGTTTTAAAGTTATTTAAAACTAGATATAATTTTGACAATAAATTTTTAGTTTTGACTAGTCTTAAAAAATCATTAAGTACTCAAATTAAACAATTAATAGAGAACATTATGTTTTATCATCGGACAATAATATTTGTATAAGTATATTAATTCTATAGATATATCTAGATAGTATACTATCTAATTTAGATAGGCATCCACACTCTAATAATGGTCCAATAAAATCTGATAATAATACTACCTACATTCGGATTTAGAGATATAAAATATACTCAACAAGCAATTCGTATCTGTATTTATTACTGATAATAATATAATGCCAATATTAAAACAGTCAAATAATGAATATTTTATAAATAACTTATATTTTAGAAACATTTAATTAGAAAATATATATTTAAACTTTCTAGTTATTATACTTTACTACCTGGTAATATTCCTTACATTATTTTCAAGTTATTTTCTTTTAAACTTTCGATACCTTTAATAATTTTATTTAATAAATCATTATTATCTGTTATTTGTCCTGAATGTGGAAATTATCTTATATTATTAGACTTTATAAACAATGTGATCCTAATAATAAAGCTAATTATAGACCAATATCGATTACATCAATAATGGACCATTACTTTTCTTATATTTATTAATAAATTATTAATAATAATCTAGTTGATTCAATTGATACTGACATTAATATTAATCTCTTTGCCGATTTTACCAAACTTAATCTAATTTCTAATAATATAAATTATAATATCAAACTTCAAAGAGCTATTGATTAATTTTATAATTGGTCTATAACATGGCAACTGGCAAATTCAGCGCATAAATCAGCTTTTCTTACTCTAGACCAGGCATTAGTTCCTATCTTTACATAAATATTAATCAAATATTAAATAAATATTATATAAAGATCTAGGAATTCATTTTGATAAATCTCTCTATTTTAAAAATAATATTGATGTCTGTTGTACTGGTGCATATAATGTAATTAATCGTATATTTCGTTCCTTTATTACACATAATAGAATAGCTATTAATAAAGCTTATATTACTTACGCAAGACTTCACGTTGAATTCTCGACAACCATATGGAATCTTGGAATTGAATCTATAACTTATATTGGACTCATATCGAAAACGTTCACAAATATTGTATTCATCGTTTTATGACCGTTGTAATATTCCTTATGAAATCTACAAAAATAGGATGAAAAATCTTAAATTAGAATGATTAGAAATAAAAAGAAAATATTTTATATTATAATGACATATACATTAGTTAATGAATTAGTTGAAATTGATTAGTCATCTATACTTAGTATTAAAACTAATTATTTTACACGTGGAAACTCACAGGGTATAATAATCGATAATTCACTCTAGGATGTACGACGATATGTATTGAATAATAGAGATGCACGTGACTCAGTGACATCGTAACCTTGTAACCTTGTAACCAATTTGTTTAGACACTGCGATCAACATCAGTAATGAGTTTTCGGCGGTGTATCGTATATTAATTATTATAAGCTATATTAAATAGATGTGTTTTCAATTTGACTTTAAAGGTGTGGTCAGAAAATATAGATCTAATTGAGTGAGGTAGGGAGTTCCATAGTTTAGGTGATATTATAGATCGTCTTGATGAATCGATCATCGAGTCAACATTAACAAAAATTAAAATGTATTTAATTATATCCCAGTCCATGTAAACCATACTCTATCAATCAAATACAATGTAGGTACCTATGTATTACATTTATTAAATGTTATTCTTTATTTACGTGTTGTGGTCGTTTTGCGATTTATTTATATGTATAATAATATTGAATTTAATTGAATAATAATAATGATGATGATGATGATGATGATGATGATAATAATAATAATAATAATAATAATAATAATAATAATAATAATAATAATAATAATAATAATAATAATAATAATAATAATAATAATAATAATAATAATAATAATAATAATAATAATAATAATAATAATAATAATAATAATAATAATAATAATAATAATAATAATAATAATAATAATAATAATAATAATAATAATAATAATAATAATAATAATAATAATAATAATAATAATAATAATAATAATAATAATAATAATAATAATAATAATAATAATAATAATAATAATAATAATAATAATAATAATAATAATAATAATAATAATAATAGTAATAATAATAATAATAATAATAATAATAATAATAATAATAATAATAATAATAATAATAATATTAATAATAATAAACGTTCCAATGTCAAAATTATCTAGGAATATGTATCCTACAAATGCACATAAATAGGCCTTCCCCACATCTATACAATCTGTTCAATCAAAATATTTAAGAAATTTAAAAAATAGGAATAAATCTACTACTCACAATACCAAACGGAGAGACTTACAATCACTTCTACATTCTAATATTAAAAATTATGTCTTGCAGAGAGAGTATAAGGTTATAAATTCCAATAATAAATATTTGTTCTACAAGTAGTCGTGTTTTAATAAATTACGCTACAATTACGATTACGATATAGGATATAAATAAATAACGTCATATATTAATCATAATTCGATGAATGGCGAAATGCAGCTCGGCCCAAAAATCCTTAAGGGCGGGTGGGAGTGGGGGAGGGCGGGCGGGGTAGTCGTGTTTTTATAGTTATACTAACGGAGTGGGTTGGGTTTTGGGTTGGGTTTGGGTTTAGCTATATAGTTCGTAGACCCCGACGTTGTTATGGTTATGTTCTCCACGCCTATATAATAGATCAGCTGTCGTGTCCTCGATGCAGACATATGACCCGCCTATGTTAATTCGAGATGTTCATCTCACAATGTAGGATTGAATGACCTACTATTGAATGATCAATTCACATCAGTATTTACAAATGATAATGGTAAAATTCCAAATCATACATTAAAAACAGAAAATACTATAAATGATATTATATTCACTAGATAAATGGTTAGAAAATGATTATGTAAACTTTCTAATTCGTGTACAATTCCGCCATATGAAATACCATCGTATATCCTTAAAAAATGCTCATATAACTTATCATTACCATTATCTATAATATTTAAGAAATATATTGAAATTGGTTCATGTCCTATAAAATTGAAATATAGTTATATAACACCGATTTTTAAGAAAGGTGATCCCTCTAGAAAATAAAATTATAGACTAATTTCTATAACTAGTATTATATCTAGATTATTTGAAAGATTAATTAAAAACACATTACATTATTTCTACTGAAAAACTCACTTTTATCAAAGCATCAATTTGGTTTTATGAGTGGTAGGTCAGTAGAGTTACAATTATTACTGTGTCTAAATAAATTGACCTCTGCCATAAATGCAATATCAATATCAATATCAACAAATATATTGATATTGTATATTTTGATTTCAAAAAAGCGTTTGATAAAGTCTCGCATATAGGATAAAACTACTAATAAAATTAAATATATAGGTATAAATGGTAATATATTAAAATGGATCGAATATTCGAAACATATATGTTTCCTAAACAATAGGAAACAATCTGTAAAAATAAATCACTCGTATTCCAAATTCAAAAATGTACTATCAGGTATACCTCAAGGTATATGCCCCAAGGTTCAGTTATTGGACCTTTACTTTTAATAATTTTCATTAATGATATAACTAATCTATTCACTGATACAATTAAAATAGATTTATTTGCAGATGATTCTAAAATACATCTATAATATAATAAACTATCGGATAGAAAACTGATGCAATTAACAATTAACTCATTTCTAACATGGAGCAACAACTGGAAACTTGATATAGCACCAAACAAAACAAATCTAATGTCATTAAATAGTATTCTAGTATAAACATATTATATAGAAAACAAACTTATTAATAACTGTATTTCAAATAAATATCTATGTATAATAATTGATAATTGTATATACTTTGATAAGCATATAATAGAGTGTTGTATAGGTGCTCTAATGACTATTAATAATTTATTTAGATGCTTTATAACCAGCGATGTTACAATGCTTTTAAAGGCTTATATTATATATGCTCGGCCTAAACTAGAATTTTCCGCAACTGTTTGGAATCCTGGTATTAAAGCAAGACATTATAATCGACTAACCGACAAGCTCGAAAGTGTTCACAAGGAGGCTATTTGGTACTCGTAGACTAACATATACTAGTTATAATGAACGACTAATCTACCTTGGACTTAAATCTCTCGAATTACGGCGTATTCACAAATATATTGATTTTCAAGCTAGTTAATAATCTATGCAAGGTTGACTACTATATACTTTACCAAGACACATTCTATAACTATAGGTCATGACTTAAAACTCCTGGCTAGTAAGTTACGAACAAATGTACATATGAACTATCTAAATAAACGTATAATAAACATATGGAACAATCTTGATTATGAAACAGTTCATTCTCCATCTTTGAATTGTTTTAAATCTCGTATAAATAAAATCAATTTTAATAGATACTTATCTATTATGCGATCTATCACTTAATTTATTGTCATATTTATTATTATCTTATAACATGTAGTCGTAGCTTATAACACCTAACCGCTCCATATAATTCGTAAATTAAATATATTTATGTAAGATATATCATGTAAATATGATCTAATTCTATCTTAATCTAATGTATTGTGAATATTTGATATTTATTTTATATATATTAATTTAATTAACTTACTTATTTTCTATTGTTAATTTAAATGTTTACTGTATACTTTAATATTTATATTTATGAATTATCATGAATAAAATTCAATTCAATTCAATAATAATATTAATAATAATAATAATGGGACTGGTATATATAATAACCTGGTCTGAAAGCTAGACGATATAATGATCTAGTTGACAAGATAGAAAGGGTTCAGCGAGTATTCACGAGAAGATTATTCGGATGATGTGGATTGTCATATATTAGTTATAGCGAACGTCTTAATTATCTCACAATCATTAGAATTAAGACGTTTACATAAAGATCTAATAATGAAATATAAACTAATTCATAATATGTGCAATATCGATTTATCTAATATATATATATATTAATTATTAATTATTATATTACTATATATGTTTATTTTGAGTATACCTAATCCATTACAGACAAACTCTCGTATTCGTGGCCATGGAATAAAATTCGTGGCTACAAATTATCATACACATATGCATATGAATTACCTAAATAATCGTATATTAAATGTGTGGAATAATCTAGATAATAAAATTGTCCATTCACAATCATTAAACTGTTTTAAATCACGTATTGTCAAAATTATTTTCAAAAATTACCTATAAATTATGAGACTTAAGTCTTAGTAATTACTATCTCATAATTATTTATTTTTATTATTATATATATATATATATATATATATATATATATATATATATATAATATATATAATATATATATGTAATGCATATTATGTATATATTTATATTAATTATTTTCCGGTACATATAATTCGTCGTACTATTTTAATGATTTATTATTATTATATTTTTATTTTACGTTTCGTTATCGTTTTGCGTTTTACTTATTTTATTTTTTATTTATTTGCTTACTAATCATATTATATGAATATAATTCGTATTAAAATTAATTCAATTCAATTCAAAATAATAATAATAATAATAATAATAATAATATTAATAATAATAATAACAAATATAATAATATATTAAATATGATAAATGAAGATATTGATATAAGAAAATGAATACACGAGTAATACTAGCTGATATGAAGTGACAACTAATCTTATACGTGAATTCACCCTACTTACACCCACTGAACAAAGGTACTCGAGAGATTTTATGTTCAGCTCTATTCTAAAAATTGTTAGCTTTATCATTTACATTTTTTTTAATTGTTTAGTATTCAAAATAGTGATGATGTATCCAATAAACTGATTTTTGGTTAAGTTAAACCTCCCCCTCTATTAATTTTAGAGGGGTATACCCCCCCCCCCCCCGCTATAGTGGACTCACCCTATCCGTTCCGACGCCCCTAATCATGGTCACTTTAAAATGTTTGCAAGCATGTCATTCTACTATATATAGTTGATAATATCGTATAGTGTATATCGTAAATACGCATATACACCCACATATATACATATTCACATATAATACTATAATAGTATATTTTATATGTAGCAATTATATAATATTGGTATTAATATAATAATTGAGTATATTAATGTATAATGTACATATATACATATTCACATATAATACTATAATAGTATATTTTATATGTAGCAATTATATAATATTGGTATTAATATAATAATTGAGTATATTAATGTATAATGTATATACATTTTAAGTGTATTCATTATTGTTATATTAATAATACTTGTAAATATATAGGTTATATATACCTATATGTATATTTATATAATTATTAATATCATAAAATATTATTAGTTTTATATAATTACAATTATGTTAATTATAAATATAATATATAGATAATTCAATCTAACGTATGCAACCCAAAATACAATTGATACATACATATATATATATATATATATATATATATATATATATATATATATATATATGTATACATAATAAGTATATTAAATAATATGTATATTATAATCAATGAAAGTTTACATGTTGTTAATAATAAATATATTTATTTATAATAATATATATATATATATATATATATTATTATTCCTATAGGAATAATATAAAAACCTGGTTTTGATTGGCAGAGACTCGATAACAATGCAATAGTAAAAGGACCAGCATAAATAGATGCAGTATGATTATAAACAAGGACGGATTGACCAACGCTCATGTCCTCTAGCTTTATATCCACACGATAAACTATTGTTCTTTAGTAAACATATATGTATATATATATAAATATATATATATAAATATATATATTTATATTTATATATATATATATATATATATATATATATATATATATATATTTATATGTATGTGTATGTCCTATATCTATAGATAGGTATAAAGTAAAACATATATATTATGCTTTAAGAAAATGTGTTCTTATTTCTACAAGGACAGGGCATATTCTGCTAATACATATTGATTGAATATTTCATTATGCAATGCAATTATGGGTGCAATTATCGTATTGCATTTTGGTCCAGTATTATATATTATAAATTATGAATTTGATATATAATATATATAGTATATATAGTATACTATATCATTTAAGCCGCACAATATACATGATATAATACATATATGCCATAGTTACTATAACTTATATTACCATATATGACATAATTACTAACTTGAATGGGGAGGTGTCGTAAACCGAATAATATAAACTATTGCCCGATGTTTTAATACTCGTAGGTTCCTCGGTCAGTTTTAATAATAATTTAGTTTCATTTAAATTTGAATAATAATAAATTTCTTTTCGACCTATTTAGGTATTGTGATATTTATGTATTAACGTTCGGATTTAGTTTATTTAGTTTTATTTTGGGTGTTTGTTTAGGTTTAGGTATGGGTTTTATTTAATATGTACTATATTTTATTATAAGTATACTTATAATATATACTATAATATATTCTCTAGTATTTTCAATATACTATTTTGTAAATATAAATTATTTATTAATGTAAACAAAATAAAATATATCCATGCATCAAATATTAGGCTATTATAATATGATTAAGTAATTAAGTAAATATTACTATAGTATTTAAGTAAATAAGTAAATTATTAAAATATATAACGAGGGTTGTCTTATTTTAGCCTACTAGTTTCATAAAACTAAACATACAATATATTTGATACATCATGCACAATATATTACCATTTAAATAGATTATTGTTGTAAAGTATATATACTTTATACATATATGTTTATTAAGTATAATTGTTACATTTATATATATAGGGAAAATTCTCCGATTAGCGACCCCTAAATGATTATTTGTAATAACTTATTCAATATTAAATATATTTATTTGAAAGTTTTTAATTAAAGTAATATTATGGCAATGAATAATGTGGCTATTTTAAATTTTTGATATAATTATATTTACAAGAATAAACAGAAGGATCGGTAATCGGATACCTGTTCCTAATACCTACCCCCTTCTCATATTACTGACCCCCTAAAATAATCGTGGTATAACTAATTTTATTATTATAATATCCAATAAAAATAGTAGATATACATACATATAATTAATTATAACATTCAGGCAATTTATTTTTTATTAAATTTATGTTTTAATAGTAGGTATTAAATGTAATATTAAATTTAAATTAAAACTTTATAGTAATTATATTAAAATAGTGTATATTATTATTTAATATTTAGTTATTAATCAGTATGTATATAATCGAATGGAATCATGAATCCTTAATCTATGTCAATGATACACAAACAATTTATGATATATATTAAAGTAAAACTTATCTATTTTAATTGGATATTATAAATCACATGGGGTCGGTATTAGGTTAATTTAGGGGGTCGGTAATAGGAAAATCATATGGATTGCTATAAATAAGATATTTTGGTTAATAATTATTCAAATTGAATTATTTTTATGATGTTTATAAACATTTTATTGATCTACAATATTATGCGCAGTATTAAGTATTCTTTTAATTAATAAAGTATTTACAATGATTTTAAAAATGTTATTATTCAAATATTTAAAAAATAAAAACAGAATATTACATTTGATCAAATAACAATTGTAGGATTGAATATTTATTAAAACAAAATACTTATTCATATTTATCATTAAATTTCTAACAGTTCATGTATATATAATTTTTTGATATCTATTATAGTTACTGAGATACGAGAGGGGGTCGGTATTAGGAGGGGGTCGGTAATCGGAGACTTTCCCCTATATAAATCATGTATATATGTAATATTATATATTTCCAAGTATAATATATGCTACTAATTTGGACGTACCCGTCTAGTGTATATATGTGTGGTATTCGTTAATTAATACTTGCAGATCTTACGTAATTTCATATAATATATATATATATATATGATGATGATGATTATGATGATATTAGGTTTATTTGCACTAAAATAGGGTCATATATATACAGATATTAATGAGTGATATAATACCATTATATATATCAAATGCGGACTAACTTCGGACAGTCCAGATCGCTATTGTTCCTATGCTGGTCAAGTGATCACCTCCATTCGAAGACCTATCGTAGCTCATTATCGCCTCGTGGGCATTCATTCCGACCGTTCTGGTCAGCTTGACCATACTCGAAACAACTATGAAGAAGATCACGTTCCTGTGGGAATATTGCAGGTTTGTAGGTTCGCTGTACACACATGTGTACGGTGTAGGGGAATTATGCATTATGTCAATATTGTTCGATAGCAGATTATTTTAGAGATTGATAATTGTGTAAATAATAAGTTTATTAATGTATATACGATAACATATTATCTATATGATACATATATATATATATACAGTAAAACCTCTCTATAAGAAACTATTTTTTTACAGTACTTTTTTTCTTATAGAGAGGTTTTCTTATAAAGAGGTTTTTACTTTTCCAATGATTTTAAGAATTCATTTAGGACCTATAATTGAAAATGCACTATATATAGTGCATAGGGTTATATATAACCTATATGTTATATATATATATATATATATATAGTATATTTATTTATTTTTATTTATTTAGTATTAATCAAAAGAATAGTTTAGAAATATGATTTATTTTAAAATAACATTTATCAATTAATGTTAATAAATCTATGGATATACAATAACAATTATTAATTATTTTTAATTCATTTCGAGCCATTTATGTAATATAAAATATTTGTAAGAAAAAAAGATCTTATATAATAAATAATTTCTATAATTTGTATCAATATACAATACTTCTATTTATATATATAATTATTTTTTATATTTTGTATACAATAAGTTTCTTATAAAGAGGTTTTTCTTATATTTTTCTTATAAGATTTTCTTATAAAGAGGTTTTTTAATGTGGAGAAGGTTGAATTCCAACCAAATGTGTGAAAAATGTTCTTATGAAGAGGTTTATTATAGAGAGGTTTTACTCTATATATATATATATATATATACATAAATATATTTGGAAAATAAAGATATATCAATCATAATATATATATATAATATTTATTTACACAGGAGCAGCTATCTCGATCATTGACGTGACTATTATAATGTCATTGTAAACACTGAATTCTTATTAAAATATAATTTATACCGTAGGTTTAAACGTCTATTTAAATCTATTTAATAAAATATTCACTAAATATATCTTTTATTTATTTCATAAATATCTTACTCATATTTTAAATTAAACTATAAAAATGAAATTCCATTTTAACTTAAGTTATATTGATTGATTGGAAGTTCAGTTACATACTTAAATAAATCATAAATGATTTCTCAAAAGTGTATATATAGAATACAAATAATAAAAGTAGGTAAATAGTATTTACTAAATACCATTAATAATAATAAAATAAAATAGAATAAACAATATGGAAATTAATAAATAAAATAATAATTACAAACAATATTAGTATTACAGGTTACAACCTGAGATCAATTGTTTTATTATATATCATGAATGTTTTATATGATTTTATGGATATCATATAGGGTGGGAGTGAATTCCATAGCTTGAGCTCCAAATTTGGATTTGAACCAATATAACTCAGTGCCCGAGTATTCATTTTTGATGGACGAAGAATAGGGATGATAGGGATGAGATTCATGGTTTATAAGAGATGAAATGGAAAATATTTGTACTAAAGAAACAGAAATATACGAGGGGAAATTCGAAGAGTATATTGAGGAATGAACAATAGATAGGGGAAAGTAACCTAATACGGACACTTTAACAATATATGGTCTTAACTTTTTATGACTCATTATTTTTATTCAAAAATTACAATATATTAATATTATATGATTATAGATAATATTGTGATTTTTAAATTTTATTTAATCTTTTAATTCCATAGATAACGGGGGTGTCCGTATTCGGTACTCATGTCCGAATACGGACACCCTGTGTTATAATACGGACACACTATATACCACTAGATAAACTATATATTATTGATGAATCAATCAGACAAATTACAATTACGTTATTTAAAATTAATTTTATAAAAAATATATTGTAATTTAATTAGTTAATAATTTATTTATTTTTATTATTTTTTAATTAATAATTCAATGTAAGTATCTAAATAATAATTTTTTTTGAATTAGTATTATTGGTGGTATTAATATTATAACGCACGCGATTTATATGTAAATCAGAATTGTTCATATGCTGCGCGCTGGTTGGTTATAGGGTGTCCGTATTAAGAAATTTAGGGTGTCCGTATTAGGAACTTGTATGACATCTAGATATATGCTTATAACTTAATGGATATTTGATAAAAAATATAGAAATTAAAAATACAATTTTTAGAATGCTTTATTTTTTAATAATATAGTGTATCGATACATATGTATAACCTTGAGAAGGTTTTAAGTTTACATTTTTTTTCATAAATTTAAAATCGTAATAAAGAAATCAGTTTATTGGATATATTAGCAATATTTTGTATTATTCAAAAATAAAAAATACTTTTTGAGACTATTTTTATAATTATGAATATTTTATTCATCAAACATTTTTTTGTAGGATTTATGGTTTCTGAGATACCGAGAGTGTCCGTATTCGGGCACTGTCCGTATTCGGTTAATTTCCCCTATAGAGTAAATCACTATCTATGATACTGAATTTACTTTCCCCTAGTATACGATAAGCAGAGCATTCGTTAAATAGAAACCATGGAGGTAAGTTGGTATGAGCAAGTAGATGTATGATCTCGAATACGTAGGTTATATATTGTACGGATTGATGAACGAATAACTCGATTTAGGGGAGAGAGAGAGGATAAAGTAAGATTGATAATGATTGAGGAACAGTAATATATACGTGAGAGGACAAGGGAATTAGGGTTTTAGTAAGAGATACAGTAATTGATTATCGTATATTTATAATTCTAAATAATTTACTTTTTATAACATTACAAATATAATGTATATCTATAATTTCAATGTTATCTTTCATTTGGAAAATATTTAAAAAATATGTTGCAGATAAAATTACAATTATTGTTATCTAAAAGTATTTGATTTTGTGTATTATATTTTAATTTTAAAATTTTAACATATATAAAAGTCGCATAACACATATTGTGAGTGTTTTATGCACTTTTAGTTATGTACATATTTATTACGTAATATTTCGAAAATCATTAATTATTTGTTAATATTTATAAAATTATGAATATAATGATTATAATTATGTAATATATTTTGTAGATTTAATTTACTATCAACTAATGAATGATCCCGTAGAAATTATATGATATGAATTATATTATATGTTTTAGAAAAGTAGGACCACATGGAGGTTTTTTTTAACTACTTTGCTCTACTATTATATCTCATAATTTATTGTTATAACTATATATATATATATATATATATATATATAATAATAATAATAATAATAATAATAATCAGAGTTTAGGCATTAGCCTGGATGAACGAAAAAGCATAGCTTATCAAGTCCTTCACCCAATGTGATTGTGGGGGGAAAAAATCATGTTAAAATATAAATAATATTAAATAAAATATTAGATTATAAAATAAAATTTCTATCCAGGATATCAGTAACAAAATAGTCCAAAAAAAATCTACCTAGTATACTTTAGTCGATAAAGGTGTATCAACTTGGAGGATTTGGGGTAAATATATATATATATATTTATTTAATTAGATAAATAGTACTATGTTGCCTGTATTCACAATCGTAATTGATACCATTCATACCTCCATCAAATACATTATAATATATATATATATATATATATATAATAATTATTTAAGTATATTTAATAAGTAACTTAAGGTATTATGTAACATATAGCTACATTGAACAGAGAAGTGTAACTAGTAACTAACGTTTCTCGAACGTAGGTGAACGAACACGTCGTGACTTTGAACTTGAAAACAAACGTAGAAAATGCTTCACTCTCGTATTCGTTGTAACATCTCACGACCGTGTAGTTATCTATAGTCAGTAAGTAACAGGTTCCGCTTAATATCGTCACTTGGTCACCACATATGAAGTTATCTTTATATGCGTGTGTGTATGAAGTTACATTTATTTAACGTATATATATATATATATATATATATATATATATATATATATATATACGTTAATAATTATAATATGGCAACAACAATAGAAAATAGGACTTATTAATGTTAAGCCCTTTAGAAGAAAACTATAAATATTATTATAATTAACAGGAAAAAAAAATATTATTAAAATTCTTCTAATAAATATTATTATTATTATATATTATACATAATTATATACAATTATTATATATATTGTGGGTGTTTGTATGTATGTATCATACATAATGTATGTACATCTATGATCTAACGTGCGTATTTAGATATGCAGGTGTATACATTTGTAGTCTGGCAAGTATTAAGTTGTACATTATAATACCCAAGGGTAGCAAAAGGGGTATATGTGAGACACGACTTCCTCGATTCGTTTCCATACCTAACATAACATGTTTGTAAATAACAATAATATATACCTATAGGTGTATACATATGACATAATTATTTATTAGAAGTTTGCGTTGTTATTTATAATAAAATAAATATATAATCATATATACTGGTTATTATTTATTCTAAATTCAATATATATATATATATATATATATATATATATATATATATATATATATATATATACATATATTATTGATTTTGTATATACAAGTATAATTATTGTTATTTTAGATTGTTTAATGTTGTATATTATAAATTATAATATATTTATATAATTTATTATATATAATTTGTTTAATATTTTAATAAAAGTTATATACACAATTTATATATTTTTTATAAATAGATTTTCTGTATTTTTAGTTATTTGATATTTATAAAATAATTAATTATTTATTAACATTTATAAAAGTATAAATGAATTTATTATGTAATATTTTTTTCTAAAAATCATTTATTATCTAACATTAGCAACCAGATAGAAATGATTTGTTCTGATTTATATTATATTTTTTATAAAATTAATTCTTCTTAATAGACTTAAGCTGAGTTTACACCAAGAATCCGTACGGTTTATCAGTACGGATAACCCGAACGGATTTAAAATCCGAGTATATTAACTTAATTTAGGTGTGAAGTCAATTTTAAATATTCAGATAAGTCCGTACGGATTTATTTATGACATGTTCTATACAATCCGAGCACTGAACGGAATTATGAAGGAATATGAGGAATTTGAACGCACGAAACACGGCGTGCGTTATACTCAGATTTTCTGTCCGGATTTATGAATGCTTTAAATATATTTTATTTTTAAATATATATCCGTGGGAATATCCGTACGGATTCTTGGTGTGAACTCAGCTTTAGCAAATGTGGAATTTTGTATTGTGTAATTATATTATGTAACGTACCTAACAGATATAGTGTATGCTTTTTTTCAGTGATATTTTGAGTTATTTGTTATATAAATTTGTGTGTGTACATAATTATTGTATTCAAATAAATCTGAGACTTTAAAGTAAATTACAAAAAAAACATAATTTTAAATCCTCTCTATCACTTTGGGTGGTGAATCACCACTGGTGTGTAACAAACTACGACTGTACTTATTACATATAGTGACAATGGATGTATTGTTTGAAAACATCCTACTACTGTGTCGGTAATATGAAATAGTGGAGAAACAATGTTTGTCCACTATTTCATATCATTTGTCAAACATACACTACGGAAGGGAGTTAATCTATAAATATTGAAACGTTTCTTAAATACATAGATATGCATCCATTATATAATTATATATATATATATATATATATATATATATATATATATATATATATATATATATATATTTATAAATGGATATATGTTATTTATCAATGTATCACATATATAAGTGGAATAAGCTAAGAGCTCTGGTGATAATAAAAGCTCCTTCCATTTAAATCTTCCGCAAAATTCTGAAGAAACATATTTTATTATAATTATGTTTGGTGTGTATACATTATAATGCATGTGAACGTTGCCTAAATGTGTATATATATATATATATATACGGCCGACCTTATTTGAACAAGGGGGTAGGTAATAAACTCCATGTTTAGATAATAAACTATATTGCTTTGGCTCCTCGCGCCACAACCTGGTAATCACGTCGGCAAGTGGGCTAACATTGCCCCTGGGGATTAGGAGAGGAGATAGGCGACATCTAGTATAATAAGCCTACAAAAATAATTAACAACAAGTACAAGTACAATAACACAACAAATATTGCAAAATCGGTCGTGGCCCAGACAAACAACGAGAGTGACAAATTAACCACTGGAAATAATAATAATATTAAAAGAATCAAACTACCCGAGACCAATACAACTATTGGAACTTTGAATGTACGGACATTAAGACGAATCGGAAAACTTGAAGAACTGACGAAAGAACTGAGCATATAAAAATGGAATGTGGTAGGACTTGCTGAAACAAGTTCACTAGGTACTAGTGAAATAACAACGAATGAAGCAATCAATCAAGCAATACGCTGAAATAAGGTAATTAACTTGGAATTGATAATATACCAAGTGAATTAATCAAACACGGGGGTATACCCCCGTAGAATTATAATTCTATTATACATATTCTCACGTTCTGTAAGAATGTATTTTATAGAGTGTATCATGATGGACTATGGTCATCACTGCACACGTTTGGAATCCATAATGAAATCATTGTGATGATCAAATCACTATACGACAACTCTACTAGTACATTCCTGATCAATAATACTCAATGTAAACTTTTCAAAACTACAGTTGGAGTACGTCAAGGTTGTCTACTGTCACCAATACTCTTTAATGTCGTTCTTGAGGAAATCATGGGCAAAATACAGTACAACTAGGGGAGGAAAGGGGGTAGTAGCCGAGGACGTAGTAGTGGCCGTTTTAATTAACGCTTAAATGGTGCTTGATAGGATAAAAAGTTCTATGTACAATATTTAGATAATCAAAATATCTATAATATATAGTACATTTTTGTTTTAAATAATAATTAATTACTCTAATTTATTATATAACAATTTGTTGTCAAATGTTGACAAAAAACATGATTATATATATGTATTCTTATTTATGTGTAAGAGTATGTGTATATATAATTAAATTATTGAATCAAATAAGGTGCGTATGCATCATAAATATAATTATTTAATATTACATAATTAAAAATATATAAATCGAATACATTACGAGACACCTATCGCATTTTCTGGTACTAGCGGCCACTACTAGAGCCTTGCCTTATGTTAGTGCTTTTTTTAATGCCTAATCAAACGTTTAAATTATTAGGTTAAACATTTTATATATAAAAGTGAAATCACAGTATTCTAGAACTATATGATTTATAGTTAATTCACAAAAATAAGAGCCTAAAATTCAGTATTTATCGATATATTCGAAATCTTCTGAGGTATATTAATTATCGGCCACTACTCCCTTCCCTCCCCTACTCGTCATAAATATCAATCGTCGGTAATAAATTATGAAATTTAAAGTTTGCAAACGACATTGATCTATTAGCAGGTACAAACGACGAACTTCAAGAACTGACAAATCTACTGGCTAATAGTGCCACTAGATACGGTATAGAGATTATAATCTACGTAGAACAAATTAGGGTAGAACAAATTAAGGTACTGGTGAATAGTAACGATACATCAATACATGAAAACATCTCTCTTTATGGGAATAAACTAGAGGAAGTGAATAAGTTATTAGAGCCTATAGGCGCAAACCTCACAAAAGATTGATCTTGTGAAATAGACATTTAGACAAGATTAGCTCTTGCAACATCGGCTATGATGAGCCTATATACCATATGGAATAGGAAACATATAAACTTTAAGTTAAAGTATAATTTTACCGTTAACTTGTATAGTATACTAACACATGGTTGCGAGACATTGACGATCAATTCAGTTATGTATAAAAAAAAGCCAAGCATTCGAAAACAAGTCTCATAGGAAACTGCTCTGGATAAAGTATCAGGAAAGAAAGACTAATGTATATGTACATCACAAGATTATTTCCATAATCTGCAACTACGAAACTCTCCCACATACAATTAAACGACGCTAGATAAAATGGTATGGACAAATATCCAAACATGACGGCCTATGCAAAACTATAATTCAAGGCATGGTCGAAGGAGTACGTAAATGAGAACGCCCGAAAAAGAAAGGGTAGATAACATTTCAGATTGGACAAAGATGGATATTAATAATTTGGTAAATATTGTATATGATCGAGACGGATAGAGAAAATATGTTTAAAAGTCAAATGTGTTAATTCCCACTACGCTTTACGAGTCACGGGAGTAAAAGTAAGTAAGTAACATTAAAATTCGATTTCACTTTAGAGAATTGTTTCTATTATTATTTAAGTATATAATATATTGTTATTATTATTATACTATATACTAACATCACATAGACATACCAACATACACATATATATTTATTGTTGTTTTTTATTTTATTTTGGTGGAGTCATTTCATACCATCCAGGAACTTAGATGATTTATTTATTTATAACAATTTGACTCTATAGAGCCATACTATAATTTCTATTAATTTCGAGGCAGCTTTCATGTTAAGGCATCTATGGTTTTAACGAGAGTCGATCTTTTATGTATACACAATTAATAAGATCACTTCTAAATATTATTATAATACCTATATTAATGGTCCGGACGGGGCTTGAACTCGTGTCATACTGCTTGTGTGACTGATGCCTTAGCCAACTGAGCCACACAGACAGTTCAATATTATGTATATTTATATATAAATATATATTATATAATATGAAATCTAACCGGCAATCGTAATAATAGTAGCAAGAGTTGCACGCCACGTATGTTCCATTGAGTCCGGTGCAAGAACTTGCGCAATCATCCAGTGTCATCGTTTGCTTATTATATTCTTTATTACGTTGAGATTTTAATTAAATATACGCATAAACTCGATAGTTATACATAACTATAATATTTAATGATGTTTAGGCGTATTGAAATTAGTTGAGTTTGAATATTTTATATTTGGAAAGTTTGATAATTTGTAAGAGGGATATGTAAACTTATTAGGTATTAAATTATAAATATGGTGTTTGATAATGTGTTATAGTGTGGGTGATTACTACGTTGTTAGTTATAGCGAAAAATAGTATAGGCATAATATTGCTTAGCTTTTCACGGGAGTTTAGTTAGTAGTAATCTGGGTCTATTAAATTAAATTTATTTTCTGAAACATCATTATTGGTTGTTACTAAAATTAACTGAAATCGCGTGTATAATGATACATGATGATAATGCTCTTGTATTTATCAAGAAATTAATAAACACCAAATCAAAACACTAGCATTTTTTGGGACTATTTTTATTGTATTCAATATATATATATATATATGTATTCCCCAAAACATGCGTTACTACTATCTATAACTAAAATGTATCCATTACAATTAAGATGCATCTTCTCCACAACATTTTCTAATAATATTGAATCCACCATAATAAAGATCAAGAACCATAATGCTACTGACAACTATCCTCCAATCATAGTTACCCCACTTATATCTGTTTTCTTATGTTTTTTTCGTCCGCTACATATATCTCACATATCTAAATTCCTATATGCGTACGCCGTACACTTCGATATCTCCCTCCGATCCTGTTCCACTATATATTTTTAAACTTTACTCCAATTATCTATGTCCAACCATCTATAATATTATATCATATTCCTTAAATTCCGGCACTGTCCCTTCTATTTTTAAACAAGCAATAATAATTCCGATTCTTAAAAAAACTTCATTCGATGCCTAATCTCAATTATCGCCCAATTTCTCAGCTGCCTTTCGCGAGTTAAATTTTGGAAATAGTTATATCTCAACCGCCTATAATCTCCATATTCCTTATAAAAGTGGTTTTCGCCGAGGACACTCCACAGAAACATAACTACTAAACGTAATTTATGTCATCAATTCTACCCTTAATACTAATAATTGATGTCAACTAGTCATGCTGGACATATCCATTGCGTTCGATACGCTTGATTACCACAGTATAGTGTCCCGTCTATAACTGATTGGAGTTAGAAACTTTGCCCTCTCATGGTTTACTTCATATCTATCTGACCGTAGTAGCAGTATACAAATATATAATTATGTGTCTTCCCCTTCTCCTATGAAATATGGTGCTCCCCAGGGATCAGTACTCTATCCTTCACTTTTATATCCACTACCATCCATAATATCTAAATATCTATTACCATCTATATACATATGGCATACGACTATATATGTTTCTTCCCACTAATTCATCACCAGGTCTATATAATAAACTCTCCAATTATGCTAATGACATCAACAAATGATTATTTCTAATAATCTTCTCCTTAATGCCTCCAAAACAACATTTTTCTCCATATCCTACTTACTTTCATCCTTTTCTTATTGGTAATAATGTAATCTTTCCTGATCCTACTGCACCCAACTTAGGTGTACTTTTTGATTCTAATCTTTCCTTTCCTTCATATTACTGCCATCACTAAATCTGCAAATTATCATATTTTTATAATTAGAAAAATATGAAAATCAATTACTGTATTTCTTACTAAAACTCCAGTTAATTCCCTTATACTATCACGTATAGATTACTGTTCCTCACTCTTCATCAATCTTCTATTATCCTCTATCTCTCCCCTAGATCGAGTTATTCGTTCATTAATCAGTACAACATATTACCTAAGTATTCGACATCATTCATATACTCCCTCATACCAACACTTACCTCCCTGGTTCCTATATAACAAACACTCTGCTTATCGAAAACTATATATTGTTCATTCCTAAATATACTCTTCGAATTGCCCATCCTATATTTCTGCTTCTCTTGTACAAATATCTTCCCTTTTATATCTTAGAAACGATGCATCTAATCTTCTATTTACTCCTATTCTCCATCACTCAAAAATGAATACTCGGGCACTGAGTTATATTGGCCTATGCTATGGAATATAATCCCACAATATACTAGATCCATAAAATCGCATACAACATTCAGGAAATATATACAACAATTGATCTCAGGTAGCAACCTCTAATACTAATATTAATTTCCTTACGGTTTATTCTATGTTATTTTATTATTATTAATGGTATTTATTGTTTTACCTACTTTTATTATTTGTATTCTATATATATATATATATATATACACTTTAGAGAAATCATTTATTTAAGTAAACTTTCAATTCAATTAAATTCAATTAAATTTAATGTATATATTCAATATATATATATATATATATATATATATATATATATATATATATTGAATACGCTGTTAGTTAACCAACCTGCATTGACGATAAATCTATCATCTTTGTAGACCGCATCGTATATCACCATTGATGTATAGGTAGGGTAGGTTAGTTTAGCGAAGTATAGCAGTCTATCGCTAGTGTAAGGTGATGAACTTCCTGGCAGAATGCTCTCGAGGTAGTACACTGAAATAGGCACGTCGTGGGGACTTAAGGGGGCAACTTAAGGGTGTAATTTAAGGGGGTAACTTAACGGGGTAACTTAAGTGGGTAACTTAAGGGGGACTTAAGGGGGTAACTTAAGGGGGGCTTAAGAGGAACTTAATGGGCTAACTTAAGGGGGACTTAAGGGGGTAACTTAAGGAGTAACTTAAGGGGGTAACTTTAGGGGGTAACTTAAGGGGGTAACAGCCGATATAATCGTTACTTAGTAAAACATACGTAATTCGTAAACTATTATATTATAATTTAAAATTAACATCGATAAGATTACATTTTATATTTATATACTCTATATTCGTGTGATGAATTATGTAATTTTGTAATTGTTGGTATTAATAAAACCACTACTTTTATGTCAATCGTTCGTAGGTTAGGGATTTAATTTTACAATCCCATTGAAACTTTTTGAATTTTAATAACTACCAATTATAAAATTCAAAAAGTTTATCTAATATTTTATATATAATAAATTTTTCTTTACATTTATAATATACTTATTTATTAAGACATTACATATAATTAAATATTTCTTATATGTATCATTTTATCTGAAATTGTATATTAAACGAGATATTCGCATCGGACGAAATATCATACATATATATATATATATATATATATATACAAAATAATTATAGATATAGTTTACGGTAACAGAGATTCTATGTATGGCGAAAGGGTTACCTATTATAATCTATAGATCACGTGAAATTATATATCCTAGGGATTGTAACGTTACAATACATGTGCGAATTATTGTAGGGGTGACACGCATGAATGCACGGTAAATACTCATAGGATTAAGATTGATCATATATATATGTTAATTTTGAATAGCCTATAGGCTATTCAAAATTAATAGATTATAATTATAATTATAAATAAACTGAGATTTATTGTTATACAGTCAAAGCTCGATAACTCAACATTGACAGGACGGAGTTTTCATGTTGAGTTAGCGAGTATGCTGAGTTATCGGATGTATACATTAATGACTTAATTAATGTTTTGTTCACATAAATGCATTCAAAATAGTACTCGTATGATAATATAATAATTGTAATTGTATTTTTACGTTTATATATTTATATCCATATATTATTAAATAAAACGTTGTTGAATAATGTAGGTTGAATTATATTTGTTGAGCAATGTAGTGTTATGTGTAAAATTACATGTAAAAGATACGAATCCAACAACATATATTTGTGATATTTTGATTTTTCATAAATGTTGAGTTATCGGATGTATATTTACATGTAATTTATAGGCTAGGATTATAAAAACGATGTTGAGTTATATGTATGTTGAGTTATATTTGTTGAGTAATAGGGTTTTTGTTAACATGTAAAAGATACGAATCCAACCAAATATTTTTTGGATGTTGAGTTATCGGCAATGTTGAGTTATCGGAATATTGAGTTACCGAGCTTCTACTGTATATACTTTAAAAAAAATCATACACATTTTTGTTCTCAAGTATAAGGTTAAACCCAGTGAAGTTTAAAATATACAAATATATAGTAGTATATAAATTGTACTATATATAAAATAAATTATGAAAAAGTAGGCTTTTAAACCTTTATAATGAATATTTGAATTTAAAATATAATACATTTCAATTTAATATACTATTTAATATTTATAAAACAAAAAATATAAAGAATACAATTATTTGTTAATTATAATTATATATCCTGCAGGGATATATCCTGGAAATTTCTAGTACTTATCTATAATTTCAAAAAATCCTAGTTTTATCAAAGTGAAAATATGTATTAAATATAAATATATATATTTGTTATATTAACATATTAAACTTACTTTATAAAAAATAATCCCTATATAAAATATGTATTGCAATTTTAGTTGTTTTTGGAAACAAAAACATATTTTTTTTTAATTCAAAAATTCTTATGAATTTATTTATATTTCAAAATTATTGTTTAGTATTAGCAAAGGGCTTTGTTATTAATATCAATATCAATATGTTATCGTTATCGATGGTTACATTTGAATAACAATTTGAATGTTCACACCATATTTCAAATTTTATTAATAATTTGTAATATTTGTAATACTTAATAATATAAATACTTATTATATAATATCTGTTATTGTAATATGATATTTTGTTATGAAGATCACCCCTAATGATCACCCCATTTTCTCAACTTGGAATATCTATATCATTAATCTATATATTACCATACATGAAATGACCTACTAAACTAATATACTAACGTGTATCACGAATTATTGATATTAGTTATGTGTACTAGTGTTTACTATTATTAATAATTATTCAATTCATTATAAGTGCTTGTAAACACGATGCTTTAAAGTCTATTATAATATAATTATATAATTATTATTTTATACTTATAATATAAATGTATACACTCGGAATTATACACCGATATATAATTATATATCGGTGTACAATGGCGATATGTATAAGTTTATATTATAATTATAAAATAATATAATTATATAATTATATTTGATTGCGGCGATTTCAAACTTTGCGTATTCGGAGTGGTAGTCAGGAAAACGGGAGTCACGTAAGTGAGATTACCCTGGCCCGTCACGTGAACCCTCACCACATAGATAGCGGAGTCGGCTACGAAATACAGCGGACACACGGTACCGTCCATAGCTCCTCTGACCAGTGGTGGCTGTACGACCACCGCGACCAGTAGTAATAGCATCAACCGCATCTGTATACGGGTGGGCGATGCGAGTACCGCCGTTTTAGTTTACAGCTTAATATATTGTATATTAATTTATATGGATTAACGAACTACTATATTCTCACACGCCCATATTCATTCACACTAATATATTTATATAAATATATATATATATATATATATATATTATATATTCTAAACCAAATACCTCCACTCGATGTAATCCTTCCCAAATCATAACCGACCCCTTACCCTCCCAATATACTACTGACCCCTTACTATCCTAAGCCACTACTGATCACTTATCCTCACCCTTACAATTTAAAAATAGTGCATGACTCTCAGTTAGCTTGCCACTCATTACTATTAGGTCCCTAAGATCTAATTTACTATTACTAATATCCTACCTGACATATTCTACAATTAAATTAGTTTATATTACTGACACATGGATATCTCCAAATGACTCCAATATATTCACTCTCTTCCATGATATCGGATACTCTCTATTTATTTCAACTCGTATTAAATGCCGTGGTGAGGGGTTGGTATATTAGTTCACTCTGACCTTCCATCTCCTGCTATTATCAATTATATAAATTACAGATATCTTGATTATGATTGTCATGCCTCGAAACTTAAATTAATCCTCCTTCCACTGCCGTATTCCATTGATTCACTCAATTATACTCTATATTATTTGATTGCAAAAGTATCCCCTTTAAAAACTAGAACTATACATATTCATTCAATATATCCATGGTTTTCCTCTGAACTTTTTTCTTTCATACGCAACCTACGTAAGCTTGAATAAATCTTCCACAGTAACCCATCTATTAGTAACCTCTTAATGTTTTCTACATATCGCAAGTTCTATAAATCTTAAATCTCTAAATCCAAGTCTGATTTTTATATTAGTAAAATAAATAATCTCGCATCCAATCCCCGTGCTTCTTTCACCCTTACTCGTAAGCTTGTCTCCCCTACAATGCCTGTCAATATACCTCATATACCTAATATTGTAAAACATTAATTATGTTATGAATTCGCTAATCATTTTACTGATAAAATTCAACGCACCTGCACTTCTATTTCATCTCTCCTACCAATTAGCTCTATTCCGTGCATCTGTATTAGTAAACCAATACCATACTATTTAAAAAAAATCTATATACCTTCTATTTTCACAATATCTAATCTTATCTCTAAGTCTTCCTCTTCTTATTCTTCTGACCCATGGGTTAATTCCAATTAACTAGCTGCCTTTAAAAACTAAATTATACTCTACCCCCTATATTCTTGATATTATAATTATTTCCCTAAATGATGGTATTTGTCCAACTTCCTTTAAGCATACTATAATTACCCCTATACTAAAAAAACCTTATTTGATCCTAATATAATTACTAACTATTATCCCATTTCTCAACTTCATTTCTCAGCAAAATTCTGGAACGAATTGAATTGATTTATAGCTAATAACAATAACAATAACAATATATCAGAGTGAATTTAGACGAGGACACTCAACTGAAATTGCGCTACAAAAAATACTAAACAATATATACTCTACAGTATCTCCATCTATCTTCTGCCAACTTATATTATTAGAACCCTCGTGTGCTTTCGATACATACTTTATATTACTTTGACAAGTATATAATTATGAAAATTTGAACTTTATTATAAAATAATTGAAAATAAATATGTATTATTTTGATAATAATTCACCATATATATATAACATATATATATATATATATATAACTATAGTTATATACTAACTTTTATATTAATTCATGACGTGAGGTATTCGAACAGTATACCTATATATACCTATAGGTTTGTTTCAGAAGTGAGGTGGATACGTTAATCTTTTCACAAATGAAAGTCGTGTTCGCATTTCGAATGGAACGGTGCGAATTATAATACTTCTAGAGTTGATAGTTACGCACGCATTAGTAATCGATAAGTATAATCTAGAAAAGTGATGTTATTGTTTAATAATTAATCAATCTGATTTCATATTCACTCTATTAAGTTAAATCGGCGAGCGTGGCGAAATCGTATACGACACCGACCAAGTGTGTGATTTCTATTGTCTATGTTATATTGATTGTGTTATAATCGATAGTAAATAATCAATAGTATTAGTATTTTATTACACCGATCCGATACACGTTCGTAATAATGACAATAAAGCCCACAATTTAAGTGTTGTATAACATATGTTATTGCATAGACATCGATGTGATCATGCATGCATAAGTAAGTAAGTAAGTAGGTAAGTAGGTAAGTAAGTAAGTATGTAAGTAAGTAAGTAGGTAACTAAGTAAGTAGGTAACTAAGTAATTAGGTAAGTAAGTAAGTAGGTATGTAAGTAAGTATGTAAGTAAGTAATTATGTATGATGTATACACGTGTATGATGAATAGAAACTATAAATAGATAAATAAAGTAAAATAAAAATAATACAATTATTTATTGTATATATTACTATATTAACAATTTAAATAATTTCATAAATGTATTTTGAAAGTTATATTACTTTTCATATTTCTTGGAAATTCATTCTACAGACTAGGTAATACAACTAAAGGATCTTTTTATTATTGTTTTTTCTTTATCGAATGAGCAAAATCATGACACTATATTGAATAAGCGAATTTCTCTTTATTTCCTTGATAACGTTATTTTTTGGTTATTTGGTTCGCCAAATGATGAGTTATATTCATTTAACAAATAACCTTAATTATATCACGATTGGAGAATATTGCTAACAATATGATAATATGATAATTTCCAATTATGTATTTATGTTATCGAATATTTTATCACGATATCTACTTTATCATTTATATTTTTTTTGAATTAATAGTAATGCAATTACAATTACGAAATCTAGATAAAACTAGTCAATATTCTAAAGTCATGGTAGAATATACAGTTAAATATGTCCTTATTTTGATAATATTAAACGCTTTAATTTTCAGTTTACAAAATATATGAGGTGTTATCTTACTTACTTATAAGTATACCCAGCAAACAATATATTCGACGCTTTTGGACGCCATGCGCTTAAAAGTTCCAGAATTAATTCGTCACTTTGATGACAATTTGCACCCAAAAGCGTCGAATTGTTCTATTGTACTTTGGACGCTGTTGCGCCCAAAAGCGTCGAATTTGCGTCGAATTCAATATCGATTCGGAACTAAAGCGCCCAAAAGCGTCGATAAAGCGACGAATTCAATATGATTCGGAACTGAAGCGCCCAAAAGCGTCGATAAAGCGACGAATTCAATATGATTCGGAACTGAAGCGCCCAAAAGCGTCGAAAAAGCGACCAATATATCGATTCGGAATCAAAGCGTCCAAAAGCGTCGATAAAGCGACGAATTCAATATGATTCGGAACTGAAGCGCCCAAAAGCGTCGATAAAGCGACGAATTCAATATGATTCGGAACTGAAGCGCCCAAAAGCGTCGAAAAAGCGACCAAAATATCGATTCGGAATCAAAGCGTTCAAAAGCGTCGAAAAAGCGCCCATAAATTCTCAAAAGCGTCCAAAAGCGTAGATAAATTGTTTGCTGGGTAGTCCCTTGACCGGTTGATCGTAGGGGGAATATGAATCGTTGCAATAACAGTTCTTCTCCATCAGTCACGGTTCCGTGTAGCCTCTAGTAGTTGGATCAGTTCCATTTCTGACCCCCCAATTCAACTCTATTATCCATCATGTTTTTCTGGGTCGTCTTCTTCTTCTTTTTCCATCAACGTGCCAATATGTTATATAATAGTAGAATCAAACATTATAGGAGAAGATTCATGGTTTAGTAGTGGTATTAATAAGTTTAGTTTGGATACATTTCCGATTAAGTTATTAAACATAAGCCATCTTCTAATGTTGTTAACATAATCATATAACTTGTTAATTGTATTACAATGTTCAATTATTTTCCGGTATGATTGTATTTAAACTGCATAAATGACATAATGAATATTTGATACTGCTTGTTAAAGAAAGAGGAATAATATATATATAGTCTATATAATATAGATAATAAAATAGGTCCTATAATAGAGCCTTAATACTTAATTATATAGCGTATACGCTGTAATGTTGTACTGTATACAATTCAACAATTTTATACACTATATAATGTACACTGTACACTGTACAGTGTACAGTATACAGTGTACACTGTATACTGTAAAGTATACAGTAACTATCTAATATGTGAATATACTCCTATTATGTTTATGGAATATTTTCGTGTAGTGAAATATTAAATAATCCAGTCTAAAGATGAACCACTAGATTTAATGTTATCAAATATAACAATATAATCTAAACTAACAAATGCGAGAGATCAAGAAGTATTAATTGTACATTTTCAGAATTATTTAATAATATCATCTGATAGCCTAAGTAATGTAGTTTCTGTAATATGGCCTGGTTTATATCCATTTAGGTTTTCATCAAAAAGATATGTATGGAACAGTAAGTAATAAATAAATATATATTACTTATATGATTTGTTTACTTATAATGTATTCAATTATCTTACCCAGTAAAGGTAATTATGATATACATTTATAAATAGAATGTGTATTGTAGTCTAAATTTGCTTTTTTAAATAACCGAGTTATTTCAGCATAAATAAATACATCAGAAAATATGGAGGTATAAATAGACAAAGTAATGATAGAACTGTAATATGAAGTTACAATAGTTGTAAGTAGGTGTATTATGCTATAACCTCATATCGACTAATTGAAGTGGAAGTAAAACTGAATTGATATATTTAAATTATTGATACCATATTGAATTACTATTATATTTTAAACGCTAATTCGAATAAGGAATTCAGAAAATATGTCTTTAGGTAAGTTAGGTAAGCTTGATTTTTGCTTCCTACCGTTTCGATTATTTGTAACACTAATGTATTGTCGAGAGCAGGGGTCGAGCTAATATGCAGTCAACGCAAAAATGGGAAGTCAATAATTTATTTGAGCAGTCAATTTTTCAATTTTTAGTAATAATATTTGTATTATTCTAATTAATTTGAGGCAATATGTAAGATGCATACCATTCGGGGAGTTTCCCGATATTGTTACATTACTAGGCACAAAATATAACCAATAACAACAGATTGTGTTGTAATATATAGAAAAAATACCATTATGAAGCATCTAAGTTCTGAATATCATAAAAAATGTATTATGGCTTAACAAAAAAAAGATTGAAGGGATAAAACAATCAGATAAGACACCACAAGCAAACTACGTATCAAAGTAAAATAGTGATTTAGCTTATAAGATAGGATCTTTATTGATCATGGTGTATTATGATGCAAATAAGTTTGTTTTACCTGAATATTCTTTCCCTGCTAGAGCAGTTATGAATATGATGACATATCAATTTAAATATAATTCTGATGATAATATTATTACGAATACCGATTTACAATATCTGAATGTTAAAGAATTATTATCCATTATATTATATACATACACTGTTAGAAGAAAATGGTTGTTAAAACTGAAAGATAAGGGTTGTCTGGTATGTCACGGTGGACAACCCTTTTAGGGTTGTTAAAAAATATTATTTAAAAACCTTATTTAACAACCCTTTCAAAATCCATATATAACAACCATTTTTAGATTAATAGATAACAACCCTTTTATAATTAATAGCTAACAACCCTTTTTAAATTAATAGCTAACAACCCTTTAATAATTAATAGATAACAACCCTTTTTAAATTAATAGTTACCCAGCATTCAACTTACATCAATAACTTAAGTTCAACTTAAGTTATGAACTTAAGTTCAACTTAAGTCGATGGTAACACATAAACTTAAGTTCAACTTACGTTCATAACTTAGGTTCAACTTAAGTTCTAAACTTAAGTTCAACTTAAGTTGTTGATGTAAGTTGAACGTAAGTTTATATGTAAAATAACTAATAGTATATTAGCGTATAAGTATTACCATAGCAAAATATTAACTTATATATTATAATATATTATATAATTTCATTTAAGTTAGATTTAAAACTTAAATTCAATAATATAATCATTTTAATATTGAATACAATATTTAATCAATATGCAATTGATATATATTAAATATTGGGCAATTATTTCACATGATTTCTATTTGTATTATCAATATAATTATGATTAAAATTGTAGTTCACAAGTCTCGTGAATTAGATTTTGATAATATATTAAAATACATAGGATTACTTAAATAATTATAGGTTTTAAAATAATATTTTATTTATTAAAACAGTATAATTACTTAAATAATAATTTATAATTAATTTGCATAGATAAAAATTAAATCAATATTTCAAAATAATTAAAAAGTATAATATTTTATTCTTTCTATAATAAAATAATTATATGAACTTAAAGCTTATTACCCTATAGGGTTGTTATTAAAAATGAAAGTAAACAACCCTTTAATTTTTGATATTGACAACCCATTTTATTAACAACCCTTTAATATTTGAAATTAAAAACCCTTTTTATTAACAACCCTTTAATATTTGATATTAAAAACCCTTTTTATTAACAACCCTTTAATATTTGAAATTAAAAACCCTTTTTATTAACAACCCTTTAATATTTGATATTAAAAACCCTTTTTATTAACAACCCTTTTTTAATAATAGTAAACAACCCTTTTTATTAACAACCCATTTATTTCTGATATTAACAACCCTTTTTATTAACAACCCTTTAATATTTGATATTAAAAACCCTTATATTAACAACCCTTTTTTAACAAGGGTTGTTATTGAAATTATAAGTAAACAACCCTTCTTTATTAACAACCCTATAATTTTGTAGAATAACAACCCTTATTTTTAACAGTGTATATTGAAAAACTACAACAACAAAATAAAAAATGCTACTGCAATATCTCTTCGGTCAGACGGTAATGTAAATAGGACATAAGTATGTTGATAAGATATACACACTTGCGAAATTAATAGATAAAGTTGGAAACGAATCGCTTATATGTTTAACTTCGGAACGTAAAGCTCGTGGGATATTTAACACAATGATTAAATCAATGTAAAATCTACTTGGAAGTAACGTAACAAATTTAATAATGAAAGCGGTTTCGTCGTTTGTTACAGTTGGTACATCTGATTGGAGAAGTTCAGCGAGCCCGTAGCTCCTCTACTTACAATATTGTGTTGTGCACACAAGTTAAGTCTGGCATGGAAGGCAGCAAGAAATGGTAGAATGATAAATATGGAGTCAGGTGCAGATAGTTAAAAATATTGCAGAGTACAATAACCTTATTATTTGCTCTTTTCCAAAAATATTTGAAATACGATCTATTATGCTTTATGACCGATTTAATAATTATATTCTCTCGATATCAAAAAAAGATGCAATCCGATTCGACTATATCGTATACGATATGTGATATTCATTAACAACTTAATAATATTGAGGTTTGTCATATTTATATATTTAATATTGCAGAATAGAATGCCTATAGCCCCTGCTATTCAGAGTAAAATAAATAATGTTTCATAATAATGTGTAACTTTAATAGATTATGCTGAATACATTATTAACAACGATTTAATTGGCGGATGGGTTACTAAGTTAATCGAACCAATTGACAAAACCAATAGTACTCATTACTTGAAAGGAATTGATTTGAAGATAACAAACAAGCGTGAAGTAATACATAATTTATATGTATCTGAAATGAGAGATATATCTGCAATAAAAGTAGAACTAATAAAAACTTTAGTAAATATTCTTAAGGAGCGATTTACAACAGATATTTTCATCAGATATTTTCATATTTTCAAAACTTGAACATTTTATTAAATTAAAAAATTCTTTTAATTCGTCTTAAAACGTAAACATAAAGCAAGTATACTTACCTATAGGTAATACCTACATACTTAGATAAGTAAATATTGTTCTTCACATTATTTATGTATTATATTTCCGTTAATTTATACAATTATAATAAAATGTTATTAATATAAATATATTTTTGATTTATTTTTAATATCTTATATATATTATACAATTATTTAAATATTATTAACATATATGTTAGCTATATATATATATATATATATATATATTTATATATAGATTTTCTATATAGAATATGATTTATGTACAAAATAAATATAATATTACATTTATTATTTATCTGTTATAAATTAATAATATTATTATATTTATATTATAATATTTTAAATATCAATTTATATTTAAATTGTTTAATTTATATATATAATCATATATCATAAAATATGATTTATGTACAATATAAATATAATATTACATATATTATTTATCTGTTATAAATTAATAATATTATTATATTTATATTATAATATTTTAAATATCAATTTATATTTAAATTGTTTAATTTATATATATATAATCATATTCAGATATATAATGTAATAGTAATTATATGTATATACGTTGACATCAACAAATTATATAAAATAAATATAAATAGCGAAAAATCATACAATTATACATTAATATATTATTTGATAAACATACATTATAAGTTTAATTATCTATAGTTTTATGTATGTATAATGTAAAGTAATAATAAGTTCTTCCAAGACCAACATGATTTCTTCAGATTCCCACATATATATATATATATATATTAAGGTTTATAATAGATACATTAAGGAACCAGACAAATATTAATAGTATAGAGATCTTCGAGGTACAAAATGGGTTCTTCTAAATAGGGAACCATAGAGTGCTTCAAAGAACCATTAAAAAACATTAATAATATGGAGTTCTTCGAGTTACCAAATGGGTTCTTTAGTTTTGCCACCAATAGGGAACCATAGAGTGCTTCAAAGAACCATTAAAAAACATTAATAATATGGAGTTCTTCGAGGCACCAAAAGGGTTCTTCAGTTTTGCCACCAATAGGGAACCCTAAGGTTCTTTGAATACTAAAGGTTCTTGATTATAAGGTTCTTGGAAGTTCTTAAAGGTTCTTCTAGAAAGGGTTATTTCAAAGAACCCGTCTATGTGGGTTCTTTGAAGAACTATCAGGGTTCACTATAAGTAGCAAACTGAAGAACCCCGAAAGGTTCCCCGAAGAACTCATAGTTTTAAGAGTGTAGGTAATACCTACATACTTAGATAAGTGCTGATTTGAACTTAATATTAAGTATTCTATATAAATTATCCTTACAATATAACGATTTATTATTGCATTTAGAAATTAATATATTCAGAAAATAAAATATTCGTGAACTTTTTATAAAGCTATCAAGGTAGGAAATGTATGAATCCTATGTATGAAATAGACATACAATATACCTAATATAAATTTATTATTTTCTAGTAGGTAAATGTCTACATTATGTTGTACATATAGTATAGTTATGTGCGCTAAATCACGCAGTGCCGATGTATAGAGAATTATATATGCACATAATTTGCTTAAATCTGTACATAGAAATAGAATGAAAATAGAAACTGAGATTAATCAATTCATTAATAAATAATTATTTATTCATTTAATTATTTATTAATTATAATATGCCAGATCTTGAAAATTGGAATCCAACACCTGCGGTATTAGCTTGGCTAGTTATTTAATTAAAATTCATTAATAATATGTTAGCCATCATTTAATGAAATTCCAGATTAACGAAATCATAGACAATTGTTAACACGATACAGAACATGCATGGTAAAACCATCAATGTAAAGAATCTTTATTTATATTGATGAATAAACAAAAGAGTATTTCAATGGATTTTATTCTGGTGTAGTAAAACATAAAGGAGAAGAAGAAAGTGAAATTCCGTTTAACAATAACATTCTAAAAATAGCACAATAAATAATAAACATAAACCCTTCATCTTTAAAATATATTTTGTAGTCATACGTTTTTACTGTAATTATCAGTATTTCAACTATATATATATATATTAATATATCTACCTATGCATTATAATAATTATATATAACTATTAAAACTATAAAATATTAATTGATAAATTATTATTAATAATTATACATTTAAATGTAGTCAATATTATTCATTCATTTTTAATTCTTAAATACAACTTCGACAATTCGGTAACAATTATAAAATATGTCAGATCAATATTTAAAAAATATTCTTTCATAGTACCTGGTTATACGATTAAGTTTAATGTATGTATGTATATATATATACATATAGGTAATGTAGTTAGTTTAGTATTATATTTATATATATATATATATATTTTTTTTTTATTTTTATTTGGTAGAGTCCTTTCATTCCATGCAGGAACTTAGATGAAGTTTTGCACTAATAACCATATGGCTCTAATGTCCCTTCGAAGCCGCTCTCATGTTAAGGCATCCATGGTTTTAACGAGAGCCGATCATTTATGTATACACAATTATATAAGAACAATATATATATATATATATATATATATTGGTTGTAACTTACAGCCTTGCGTAAGTGTAGTTGTCTATTTTAAGTGATCACGTGATATCGAATGTGTGTATGACGTCATCACGCTGTCGGTGCGTGTGCGTGACGTAACACCTCTGATGCAAGCTATGATACCCGCTGATTGTGTTTAGTGGTCACTCACGCGCGACCTTTATTCTTCAGGTAATGCTCGCATACATATCATTGTAAGTAAATAGTATACTTTTTAAATATATATATATATATATATATGTTATTGTTATTGTTATTTTATTGTGGTGGAGTCCTTTAACCATCCAGGAACGTAGATGAGGTTTTCACTTATAACCACGTGTGGCTCTAATGTCCCTTCGAAGCCGCTCTCATGTTAAGGCATCCATGGTTTTAACGAGAGCCGATCATTTATGTATACACAATTATATAAGATAACTTGTACTTAATATGTTAAGACCTATAGGTATATATATATATATATTAAGACCTATATATATATATATATATTAATGTTCCAGATTGAGCTTGAACCCGTATCATATTGCGTGTATGTCATAAACCAGCAAATCCTTAATGTGAAACCCACTTTTAGGCAACGGAGCATAAATATCTAAATATTATTTCTGTATATTCTACCAATTAATATATATGCATAAAATATCAAACAGGTTAGTATCATTATTAAATAAAAATACCTATTATATAATATTATAATATCATATAATCGAATTCCTTTAAATACCATTAAATCGTATATTGTTTATTTAGAGATATCGATATACGTGTGTACGCGCACGTAATTATAAACGCATTACTAACGCTCCACTAATCGGGGGTTCACGTGTATGCGCGATCAGCTATTAAATAATGAACACGTGGTTATATCACGTGCATATCTATAATCACGTGGTTTCCGCCCACAATCATACGCTAATGTGTGTATATATATACGTATGTATACATGCGATGACGTAAATTCGGCAACAGCAGCCGGCCTCGTGAGTATTAATTAGTCATCACCTAATATCTATTATCACGGCACTACGAGGAAATCTACCGTCGATTATAATTACACTAACGTAACCATATGTATATATATATATATATTCCGATATAAATAATAAAAATATAAATAATCCTATGTCATATATATATGATATATCATGATGCTGCAGCACATATGCTGACCTATGTCTGGTGTGAACGAACTTTGTATACACATTATATATATATACTAAAGCACACTCTCGTCCAGCTATATATGACATGTATGTATTATAATATATGACATGTATGTATTATAATAAAATTAACTAAATAAATATATTGACAGACGACAATATTCGAGAAGTTTTTTATTACGCCGATCATGTATAGGAAAAACTGGAGCAAAATAATGATTAGGTAAATAAGATTGTTGATGTTTTATATATTATAATAATAAAGGAATATATATCTATAGATAAGGTTTAAGTATAGTTTGTGTGGTTGATGGAGCTGGTATCATGAATAGGGGAATTATAGAGTGTGACATCCGAATTTATAAATTATCTGGCTTAGAGATGTCTTCGAAATAAATTTAATAGAGCAATAGATATATCAGGACATATAGGGGAAAGTCTCCGATTACCGACCGCCTCCTAATACCGACCCCCTCTCATATCTCAGTAACTATAAGAGATATCAAAACATAATATATACACGAACTTTTAGTAATTTAATGATAACTATGAATAAATATTTTGTTTAAAAAAATATTTAATCCTACAATTGTCATTTGATAAAATGTAATGTTCTGTTTTTACTTTTTAAATATTTGAATAATAACTTTTTTTAAATCATTGTAAATACTTTATTATTTAAAAGAAAACTTAATACTGCGCATAATATTGTATATAAATAAAATGTTTATTACAATTATAAAAATAATTTAATTTGAATAACTATTAACCAATATATCTTAATTATAGCAACCCATATGATTTTCCTATCACCGACTCCCTAAATTACCCTAATACCGACCCCATGTGATTTATAATATCCAGTCAAAATAGATCCGTATTTTTCTTTAAAATATGTCGTAAGTTGTTTGTGTATCATTGATATAGATTTAGGATTCCTTATTCCAGTTAATTATATACATACTGATTAATAAATAAATATTAAATAATGATATACACTATTTTAATATAATTACTATAAAGTTTAAATTTAAATTTAATATTACTATTAAAACATAAATTCAATAAAAAATAATTGCGTGCATATTATAATTAATTATAGTTATGTATATCTACTATGTTTATTGGATATTATAATACTAAACTTATTTATACCACGATTATTTTAGTAGGTCGGTAATAGGAGAAGGGGGTCGGTATTAGGAACAGGTATCCGATTACCGACCCCCTGTTTATTATTGTAAATATAATTATATCAAAAATTTAAAATAGCCATATTATTCATTGCCATAATATTACCCTATTTACAAAATTTCAAATAAATAGATTTAATATTGAATAAGTTATTAGAAATAATTATTTAGGGGTCGGTAATCGGAGACTTTTCCTTACTACTTGATATATATATTGCTCTAATAAATAGTATTAGCCATTCTTCTCATCAATATTTTCTACATAACATGCATGCACCTAATAGGTTTATTAGGGATAATAGTAGAAACTCGGGAGAATTAAGAGTATGTCTTGGTATATTCGTAAGATTTCGGAATATATATAAAATGTATATCAATTATATAAATAAATAACGTTTACCTATGTATGTACGGCGTACACTATACGTACATTGTACGTCGACATTGTCATAAATAACCATTTATTATATAGTGAATATGTCTTTTTGAAGTGTCTTCAATTACTACAGGATTTCATAATCGTTATGATATCACAATCCACGTACATAAATTGTAATTTATAATTTTTCCAATATTTAATTGTATTTACATATTTACAAAATAATGTATTACATATAAATATTGCTTTATACACAATTTTTTTTAGATAAATAAATATTTTAAATGATGCGAATTAATAAAAGAATGGAATTGTTTTACATTTTATAATTATTATACCCACTTACTTAATTTACAAATATATAGCGTTCGGTCCATAAAGTGGATAACACTCTAAAGCTTGAACTATTCTATATATATAACTATTGTATCGCTCTATAATCTCTATTAATTTCTATCAGTTTAGAATGTTGTAATACATCCAAATAATTATTAAATGTACATATTTACGTTAATAAATCATTATTTTATGTAGATTATCATCAGATAAATACATATTTAAGTAGTAAATAAGTCAACAATAATACAGGCTACAAAATTCCTCGGCAGTACATATATTTATTAATGTAGAGTAAATATTAATATTGAACCAATAATCAGGGAAATCCTGCCCATAACTATATATGCCTACAAATACAAATACAGGGCATCTCTGGGCCTTTATATAATAAGCAAAGCTTATTATTATCCGTTGAAAAAAAAAGTAGTATAGTAACACACAAAATTAACTATTGAGTATTGTATTGTATTTAAATTATAATGGTAAAATATAAGTATTATAAAACTTTAAAACAAAAAATTAAAATATTTAAAATTTGTAACTAAACTAGGGATGAATAAGATAATAAATTGTTCAAGTCTGAAACAACATAATATGATCATACATGATCTTACCCAATACATAATACACTACAATCATAGCTACACTTGCCCGTATAATAACATATTTTCAATGTTAATACACATGCAAACTAAAAAAAGCCGAGTTATATCCATTAAATCAAACCCTCTCATCGATTGAATACAAAACTGAATAATATTCATATCATTAATCCAAATTTAAAATAGATAAAGTGTATTGAATCATAATATTAAATTTAAATAACCACATTTAGAATATGATGTATTATTATTATTATTATCAGATTTAGGTTTACACCAGGGTTTTTGTAGAAGCTAAAGCTTATCGAGACAATTACCATTAATTTTAAAGCAAGTCCAAAAAAACTATATAAATAAAATATTATAAAATATTAGATGACTTCCTGTTTACATAGATACAATACAATGAATAAAATAGAAAAATAATATAAATTGTTTGAACTTGCCATAAAATTATGAAATCATCATTTAATTATTTATAAATAAATAACTAAAATAAATAATAAGTACTATAAAATAATACACTAAATAAAAATATAGATGTATTAGTATAAATGAAAAAAATGAAGTAAAATGAAGTAAAACTGAATAAAACTGAATAAAACATAACAAAAAGTATATTCAGAAAGATAGTAAGAACTGTATGTAACATTTTTATTTGTATTTGTATTTGTATTTTTTATTTTTTTTTTTTTTTTTCATAAATTTATTTCAGTAAATAAGTTTTAGAAATTTTTTAGTAATACTTTAGAATAGTGTAATGAATGTAAAATATTTTTATAAACTAAAATGTTAGTTTTAATTACTAATTTTTATATAAGTGTCAATAAAGAGAAATAAAACAACGAAGTATGATCAAATATAAAAGACATAAGATTCAATAAAAAATGTTTATGTAATTAAAAATAAAGTCAAATAATATTATTAGTCAGAGGAAAATAAAAAATACTAAAAGGTTTTTTTTAATTTTATTATTTTTATATAAACGTCAATACAAAAAAGAAAGAAAACAAGAAAGTAAATTCAAATATAAAATGCAAGAGTTCAGTAAAATAATATTATTAATGTCGGGGAAATAAAATATTGTAAAATAAAACACTCAAAATTATTAATTTTTTTTAATTTTTATATAAACGTCAATAAATTAAAATAAGAATAAAATGTGGATATTAGTATAAAATGCAATATTAGATAAAATTCATGATAAAAGATTTAAAATTAGAAAAATGAGATTTTATTGGTTTAATTAAAATATGATGGCATTAATATATAAATTTTACTGTACTCATAATTCCATATTCAAATTTAATCATTATTAAATAACATATAAAATAGTAATTGGTAGAAATAATAATATAAAAAAGTATATATACTTTATAAATACAAAAATATAATATAAATATAAAATTAGTCAATAAAATAAGAAATAGTGATAAATAAAATAATATAAAAAAAATTAGTAAAACTTTAAAAACATTTTGTTGACGTCATTTTTATAGTATGTGTATATATATTTTTTGTTGTTGTTATTTTGTTATTTTTATTTGGTGGAGTCCTTTCATCCCATCCAGGAACTTAGATGATGTTTTCACTTATAACCATATATGGCTTTAATGTCCCTTCGAAGCCGCTCTCATGTTAAGGCATCCATGGTTTTAACGAGAGACGATCATTTATTTATACACAATTATATAAGATCACTTCTAAATAATATTTTAAGACCCATTTTATAAAATTAATTAATGGTCCGGACGAGGGTCGAACCCGTGTCCTACTGCTTGTGTGTCTGACGCCTTAGCCATTGAGCCACACAGACAGTTATATATATATATATATATATATATATATATATATATATATATACACACACACACTAAAGTAGACTATGCATAAGTTATATATATATATAAATTATGTTATATATATATATAAATGTATAACTGTATAACTATAGGTATATTTAATTATATGTATAAGTGTATACACGGTATACGGTGAAGCTAGCGAATAGGGTAATTGGTATATGAAGCGAATTACGGTTAATATTTATTTAATTTAATTGAATGACTCTTTGTGCCAGAGAAATCAATCCGTGAAAGTAAAATAACAAAATGAAATATAACGGAACATAATCGATAACAATAAAATAATTAATAATAACGAACAATAGGAATACATAAATTACTCAACGTTAAAATAAGATATAAATATTTATAAAAATAGTTATCAGGGAATAATACAGTGGAAATATATTGGTTTTAAATAGATATTTAATGGTTGGTGGATTGAGTAGAGCGTAGTTTATGTTGTAGTTTGTTCCATAAATAGGGGCCGATATATGTCATGCACGAATATTAGTGGAATGGAGATAAGTTTAGAGGATATATGTAGAAGGTAAGAAGTAATAGAACGGAGAGGGATACAATGAGTGGGATTGGAAATAAGTAAGATATATATTCAGTTCGGTTGTGGTGAAGAGAGTTATGAGTTAGTAAAATTACTTTAAATATGACTCGACATTTAATTGGTCGATGTAATTTCTTTAAAAATGGAGAAATATGTATTTGAGAGAAACGATCACTTTAAAAAATGTATCGTACAAACGCATTCTGTAGTATTAATATTGGTTATATATCAGATACCTATTTTCAATAGCTTATGGGTTGACAATAGGTTAAGGGTGCCTTATTCATTGTTATTAACCTACAAAGTGTAAAATACACGTTTATGTATATATTAGTAAAAACTACATCATGATGTAAATGATGCCGAGCCGATATTTTCATTTTCGGAAAAAAAACGAGCCCAGGCCGAGCCGAGACTCTAGCCAAACGAGCCCGAGCCGAACCGAGAATTTAGCAAAAATAGCCCACGCCGAGCCGATACTTTAATCAAATGAGCCGAGACTCTAGTCAGATGATCCCGAACCGAGATGAGACGCTTAAAAAACATAATCGAGCCGAAATGATGCTTTTTTGAAGTTACATTTTAAACATAATTTTTATATATTTATCCATATTTGTATTAAAGTTTCTTATTTCATGTGACATAATATTTTGTTTATAAATACTCATATGTTCGTATATTATACGAATATTTTAAAAATTTACAAAATATAATCGTAAACCTATAATATATATTATATAGTTTTATTTAATACAATGGAAACTTCTGAAGATTCTTTTGTTGTGTTGCTTTTAATTTGAGCTAGAATATGTGGTCTCCTTACTCTCAGACTTGAATATGGCTTTATTAATTAATCGAGGTATGTCGGTGTCTTTTATATGCAAGATATGTAGTTACCAGTAATTTATAAATAATATGGAAATTAATTGATAGTAGGTGCTGTTTTCGCATCAGTTAAGTTATACTGATCGTATCGTCTATTGATGTTGGTGCTAATTTATATAATACGCGTATGACGATCGAATTATTTTATTTAATGGCAATAACTGATAAGCAGTTAAATTAATTAAAAGTATGTTACAAATTGTAACTTGCAATAAATTATTTACATGTATTACAATTTATATTTTTTCTTATAATTCTAATATTATTTCTTTTTGCGTTTATGATTCTGGTAACTGACACTGAAACTATATTTAGCTTATGAAAACTGAGACTAACACTTAAATGATGCCTTTAATAAGCATGAGTTAATAGCGATGCATTTTATAGAGACTGAGACTGCATCGATGCTTTAGGTAACCCATGCTGAGACTTAAACGATGCTATTGTTATTTACATTGAGACCGCATCGATTCTATATGAATTGAGACTGAGACTGCATCGGTGCTTTAGATTTGAGCATCATTTACATCCCTAGTATATACACACATACCTACACACACATGTATACACCTATACATTGTACAGTGTACAATGTATACATTAGTGTATACACTGTATGTATATTTATGTATATGTATATGTGTAGTTATAGGTATATATGGATGTATGTATGTGTGGGTATAGGTGTAGGTGTAGGTGTACGACAAATATACATTCACCTATACACCTACCTATAACTACACATATACATATACATAAATATACATATATTCATAAACACATACATACACATACACCCACACCGACCACACACACACACACACACGTCCTCGCGTCATTAAAGGTGACACCTCTACACGATTCGGTGACAACTGACGAGTGACGCGCGACGTCACTAAATACCCTATCGACATGATGTTCAGACATTAACTCCACGTGCGGCCGCCACTCGTACTATATAAACTAGGGTAGCAATTAGTATATGTCAGTGATATCACGATGATAGCGCGGACGACATCTACATATGTAAGTATACACACACACATATGTTTTGTATCGTGTCGTTTTGTCTTACTGCTATCACATTTATATATTTTGTTTATATATGTCATATAATTATATATTTATATATAATTATATCTTTATTTATATATATATATATATATATATATAACCAGTAATTCAATACACTTTTGATCTATCTCTCTCTCTATATATATATATATATATATATATATATATATATAACCAGTAATTCAATACCCTTTTGATCTATATCTCTATCTATCTATATATATATATATATATATATATATATATATATAGGCGTGTAGTTAGGTATTTAATCGTAATTACAATTATTACGGAAATATTCTTATAATGATTATTATGCGACATTATTAATAGATAAATATGCGTAAGATAATAATAATTATATTAAAAATTTAACTATTTTATTTTTAAATAAAATACTATTTAAATATATATATACTTATAAATTATTTATATATATATATATATATATTATAAGTGTATATTAAGATCAATTCATATGTTAACAGAGCAACCAACATGCATGGATACAAATATATGTTATAAATCATATAAAGAATACTAAATATGACTTATAGTATATGAGAATTGAAAATAAATGTTTCAAATGTCGCATGTCAAACGTATTAGTAGTAGGTACTTATTTTAATTAATGTAATAATAATCTTTATTTATTGAATCACACATATAATAATAACGGATACAAATGGACCCCTCAAGAAGTCATAGACTTGTACATGTTATAAATAGCTGTGAGGGGCCCAGGACAATACAAAACAAATAATGTATATATCATACGTAGTGTACCTATTGAACGTACAATAGTAACTATGGTTACTTTCCCTGATGATGGATTTGATTCTGGTTGGACAAATCCATCTTATGTATAGGGGAAAGTATCCGATTACCGACCCCTAAATGATTGTTTTTAATAACTTATTCAATAATAAATATATTTATTTGAAATTTTGTAGATAGGGTTATATCATGGCAATGAATAATGTGGCTATTTTAAATTGTTGATATAACTATACTGACAAGAATAAACAGCTGTTTATCCCTTAGGGGATCGGTAATTGGATACATGTGCCTAATACCGACCTTCTAAAATAATCGTGGTATAAATAATTATTGTATTATAATATCCAATCAAAATAGTATGTATACATACATATAATTAATTACAACATGCACGAAATTATTTTTTATTGAATATATGTTTTAATAGTAATATTAAATTTAAATTTAAATTTAAATTTTATAGTAATTAATAATTACTAATTATATTAAAATATTGTTTATTATTATGTAATATTAAGTTATTAATCAGTATGTATATAATCGAATGGAATCATGAATCCTTAATCTATATCAATGATACTCTAACAACTTATTACATATTTTAAAGTAAAATACTGATCTATTTTTATTGGATATTATAAATCACATGTGGTCGGTATTAGGGTAATTTAGAGATCGGTATTAGGAAAAGTATATGGGTTGCTATAATTAAAATGTTTTGATTAATAGTTATTCAAATTGAATTAGTTTTATAATAGTTATAAACATTGTATTGATCTACAATATTATGCGCAGTATTAAGTTTTCTTTTAATTAATAAAGTATTTACAATGATTTAAAAAAAGGTAATATTCAAATATTTAAAAAGTAAAAACAGAATATTACATTTTATCAAATAACAATTGTAGGATTGAATATTTTGTAAAATAATATACTTATTCATATTTATCATTAAATTGCTAATATTTCATGTATATATAATTTGTTGATATATCTTATAGTTACTGAGATACGAGAGGTGTTTGGTATTATGAGGGGGTCGGTAAATGAAGACTTTCCCCTACATGCTTATAAGTTATGAAAGCGCTTATAATTTTCCCATCTTTCTGCATCGGTGTGTCAAAGTTGTACATAAATATAATAATATAGAGAGTAGGGGCGCTGCAACAGGGGAGACGGGGGATATGCCCCCCCCCCATTTTAAAATCTAGGGGACCTCCTATGTATTGGTCCCCCCTACTTTTATCACCAAATTTATTTTGATTGGTTACTCCCCCCTACATACACACCATAGTTCCAGCTCCCTTAATAGAGAGTATTGGTGACTTGTACAGGTTGAATTTCAACTTGAATCTTATATTATTACTAACCTACTTCATATTAAACATTATCATTGCATATATGAAGTATATATATATATACTACATTAGCTAATCAAATACGAAGTACATTTCTATAGATTCAATCAACTTACTTGTTTCCCCATTATATGTAAACATTTTGTCATCTACTTTAGTTATTATTGTAGATATACTGTATACAGTATATCGGTATACCGTTACTGTTTGCATTCGTTTAAGCCATTGACTTCACTATCGTATACGTTCCATATCATCTGAAGATACTACTAATCTAATTGTCAGCTATTGTGGTTACCTATGGTAGCTTATCTTTGCAATTGTGCTGGGTTTCCAACGTTACCCTATATCTTTGTTACGCCATTTATTCACCCCTATCCGAGATAGTTATTTATAAAGACGTTCTTTAAAGGCTTCGTCAATGAGTGGATTGTTAAAGTTATCTAAGTCACCTATAGGTATGTACTACTATAGTAGTAGGTTACGAGTGTAGTAAACCTTTTATGTTCACATAACTCAAATTTAAGTATTAAATCACGAATCAATGTCACTATAAATATCAGATCAGGGTAAGTTATTATTATTTATCTAATTATACTAGTATATATATAAGAAATGTTGTTCTTATAGATGTATTACAATAGTTATTATTATGTTAGTGGAGTCCTTTCATCCTATCCAGGAACTTAGATGAAGTTTTCACTTATAACCATATATGGCTCTAATGTCACTTCGAAACCGCTCTCATTTTAATGCATCCATGGTTTTAACGAGATCTGATAATTTATGTATATACAATTATATAAGATCACATCTAAATATTATTTAAGACCTATTTAATGGTCCGAACGGGGCTTGAACCCGCGTCCTACTGCTTGTGTGTCTAACGCCTTAGCCAACTGAGCCACACGGGCAGTTAACTATGAACTATAGTTCATAGTTAACTCATGCATGAGCATACAAGTGCTGTGTACATGTAACATTCGGAGACTATGTAATACAAACACAGGTATACCGATGACCTTCACTACATGACCTGCCTAACAGTAACGGATGTTATCATCATGCATGATACTAACATGGTACTACAGAGGAGACTTATTATTATCGTTTAATGGTGTTTAATCATGCATGATAATAACAAGGAACACAATATATATATCGTGTTCCACCACTAAACGATAATAATAAGTCTCCTCTGTAGTACCATGTTAGTATCATGCATGATGATAACATCCGTTACTGTTAGGCAGGTCATGTAGTGAAGGTCATCGGTATACCTGTGTTTGTATTACATAGTCTCCGAATGTTACATGTACACAGCACTTGTATGCTCATGCATGAGTTGTGTTGAAGTGGGTTTCTTCGATTAGTTCATAGCATTCTTTTATTTCCACAGCTAAATATTCAGTGTGTATGTGTATAATGTTAATATAATTATATTCATTGCATATATTACATATATATATGCTTTATAAGGCGTTTATTTAATTTATAATAAAATTATGATTTATTTCATATATATGAATATAGTCACGCCTATATCCTATTTACAATACATGTATATAGTTATTGAATACATGATGTATGCGTGTATCTTCAGATAGTATAAGTTAATACAATGTACCACGATGTCGTCATCGTAGACTATCGCTACGGGCTAAAGCTCTAGTGTTACGTAACATTCTAATACACAACAATAAGAGTATTGTAATCTATGTATGTTCGATAACGCACACTGCGTCGCACAGTGTGAGACACAGTGCGTCGCACATCTGAGACATATGCGTTTATGTGTATATGTATTTGATTGTTTAATTAACGTATACACTATTTTACGCATCGTTATATAAGTGATTTATGATGTATATTTATATATATATATATATATATATATATATATATATATATATACAGGCTATAATATATTTATAATATAACTATAATATATTTATTAGGTATACACACACACATATATATATATATATATATATATATATATATATATATATATATATATATATATATATATATATATATACCTATTTAATAATAACAACAACATCTGAGAAGTAAATTCAATTATATAACAACGTAAACAATAGTGCACACCTGCATGGCTATAGACAATAGCACACAACTACAGTGTACAGTGTATACACAATAGGTATACTATACGCGCTACATTTGTACACATATGTTAATAGCATGTCCATAATCAACAATTATAATTGTACATTACATTTTATAGTATATATACCAAAATGTATATATTTTGGTGTATAATTTCTACATGCACAATTCATTACGTACAAGCATGTCAACACACGAGCGTTCACACACACGCGCACACACACGCACACACACACGCGCACACATATGTATCAATACGATCACTATGATATATACCTACTACATTTGAAATGAATCGTTCCGTTGACCTCTCGTGTTGCCTACCTATCCCGTAACATGACGTAACATGACGTAACGTGACGTAACGTGACGTAACATGACGCAACGCGACGTAACACGACGTAACATGACGCAACATAACGTATCATGACGCAATACCCCCGCACACACACACAGATGTATTACTCAACACCCGTACGCCTACTACTATTCACGGGTTACGTCAGTGCTATCTACAACGTCCCGGGTCTGCGTAGCGTTGACTACCGGGAAGATGGAGACGTTGTACTGGCTGGTATATTCAGGGTGCACGGATACAGGTTAGGTGACTAGGGGGGGTGTAGGGGTGGCTAAAGCTAGGGGTATCGTTAGGGGTATCGTTAGGGATATAGTTAAGGGTAAATGTATACGTGTAAGCCCTACACTGTAGGGGTTGTGGGATATCCCCCTACGATATATATATATTTTTTTTTTTCGTTATTGTATTATTTGTATTTTACAGTTGTTCTTATATGATTTATATATTTCACAGTGTATATACATTTTGTATTTCACGGTTTATATATGTTGCGGTCATTCTAGTATACTAGTAGCCTATAGGCTAACAATAGGCTAACAATAGGCTATATATAGGCCTGTATAGGCCTATAGGCTAACAATACATTATTTGTTTAACAATGTGATGTTCGACCAGATATATATGCATTATTATTTATTCAAACGGTATAATTCTATAATAAGATAACACTATAATAGGTAAACTGTTATATTACGAATTAGAATATAAATAAAAAAATGAATAGTATTATATTTAATTATATTTATATACGAATTTGCTTTACAATTGTAAATTTAATTAATTATATACACCTTATGTACACTATATTTACACTTTTACCTACATGTGTATCATATAAGATAACACATTGACGTTGTTATAACCTGTAGGTTGACAAGAGTGGTGTATTAGTAAGCAGAAGTGTATGAGTTAGAATCACCATTGCGGCATAATTTTTATTTTATAATATATATAATTATGTTTTTTAATATATAAATATATATATATATAGAAAAATACATCTATGAATACTTAATATAATAGATATCATAGTTATTATTAATGAAAACCTTTATTGAATTTAAAATTGAATATAGTTATAGGTCACCTATAGATATTAAAGGTCATGACCTTTAGGTGCACCTATACTATATGAGTGGTATCCATAGAGTTGACGATCCATTATGTCGGGTTTAAGTTGGTAATGTGTCATAAATGGCGAAAGTTTTATTAAATATTAATGTAAAGTATAAGTATTATGTTAATAGTAAGTTAATCTTTAGTAATAATTATACTGTATTAGTAATGATTATCTCCTCATTATTAATCCTAATTATAATTCATAAATATCTGCAGATATACCAATGATATACCACTTTATACCCACATAACAAATGTTTGATAATTCAAAATTCATATTAAAAATACCACAATGTATATATATTTCATATTATATATATATATATATATATATATAATATAATAGTTATTATGAATCACTAATGGTTATCATAATTGTGTATTTACGCCTCGCAAATATTACGAGATCAATATCGAATGATGTTTCACTGAAGGCGATACGTTCCTTACACAATGTTATGTAATCCTTATATATGCTTAATTATTGGTATTTTCTAAATATATATATATATTTATATAAATATACACTTAAAGAAAATACCGATAATTAATTAAATATATACATTGTGTTTTATTGTTTTAGCACATATTAATCCTATATTATTACGATATTAATATGATATGATTATAATCATTAATAATTAATAATTATTATTAGTTATTGTGATTTTATAATCTATATAACAATATAATTATAACCGTTTTACTCATCCGCATGCTATTATATACTATTTTATGACATTAATAAATATATATATATTATATAATAGCAGACCATGTATCGTCTGATATGCATATATAAGTTAATTAATACAAATATTATAGAAGTGTTACATTAATACCAAATTCTTCTACGCGAAGAAGTGTGTGTGTGTGTTCTATAATTAGTGTAGGTTATGTAACATTACTGACATAATATATAGAGTGTAGACTATATAGTGTAGACTATATATAGTGTATATACTATATAGAGTGCATGTATACTATATTCTATAGAATATACTCTACATAATAATACATAACTTCTACAGAAGCTACTCTATATAGATGGTATAACCGTATATGGTTATTATTGGTAACGTAGTACTATTAAGGTACATATATAATCATTGTATACAATATACCGTATACGGTAATGCATTAAGTCATGTCCACATTTAAGCGCGAATTCGCAATTGCGAATATCAGCGCAAATATTCGAGATTATTTATAACAGGTATAAGAAATACGCGAATAATCATGCTTTACTATAGTAAATTACTATTAGTAATATATAGTTTGATATATAGATCAAACATGTTAGATATTCGCATAACGAATATTCGCGATGCTGGGTTTAATAACGCGAATATTCACTAGCGAGTGCGCGCTCCTCACGCTCCCGCTCCGCATCTTTACACACACATGTGTGCGGTATTGTTTACAGCGAGACCAAGCCGTGTTCAGATAAGATCTACTCGAGTAAGATGTTACAACACGTCGAAGCATTCGCCTTTGCGGTCAGAACTAGAGGTTAGACGAGGTCAAGGTTAACGCAATAGTCATCCTTCACTATATATATAACATATGGTATATTGATTAAATTGTTAAGTAACATATATATCGGGGTGATATTATCTTATTATTATTTCACATATATACACTATTGTGCTTTATACACTATTGTGTTCTATACACAATAGTATACTATAAGTAAACTTCTCACACAATTGTGCGCCACACACTATTATCACACACACACCCACCCATCCACCCACACCCACACACACCCACCCACACATCCACACACCCACACACCCACACCCACACACCCACACCCACACCCACCCACACCCACACACCCACACCCACACACACCCACCCACACATCCACACACCCACACACCCACACCCACACCCACCCACACCCACCCACACACACACTCACACACACACATAGGTACACCTATCCTACGTAAGTACAACCTCAGCATGGGCTTCGTAGCGGTGGACGACTGCGTGAAACCTCAGGTTACACACACCGTACTACGGGCACACACACATTACGCGTATGTAACCTTTAGTATGTATCACTAATCCAGGATTAGTAATGCTGTATAACAGACTGCGTGCGTATTACTATAGACCCATGCACAGATATCACAGATATCACAGATATCACAGATGTGACAGGAATCGGATAAGCGTACGCGCGTATGATGTTGTAACATAGCATGCCACCTATATGTTCTATAGCATGCTACGTATAACATGGTAGGGTGAAGTATACGATATATCCTAACACGGAAAGTGCCAGAATGCGGACACCCTCGCTATCACATAAACCATACACCATAACATATTCATAACTATATAGATAATCTAAATAAGTATTTTTAATTTTTTAATTATTTAAAATAATGTTGATATATCCAATAAATACATTTTTTTATTACGTTTTTTAATTTTTGAAAATAAAAATGTCAACTTAAAACCTTCTCAAACATATACAATGTATTAATATAAAATATAACAATATATTAATAATAACTAAAGCATATTATATGCATAATTGCATTCAGGCCCGTAGCCACAAGGGGCCTGCGGTGGCAAGGCCCCCCTGAGATCGGCTAGGCCCCCCCCAGATATTAGGTATACCTATAAGGCCTATAGGCCCCTAAAACTTTTTTCACATTACGTTTTTTTCATATAATATTTACTAGGTATTCAATTATAGTTATATTTTTATTTTATAAATTTATTTATATTATATTTATTTAGTAGAATGTATGTATTTCAGACATAGATATTATAGTGAGGATCCAATTCATTATTTATGGTTCTATAAAATATGTTCTTAAATTATGGTAAATATTAAAATAAATTTTAATAATTTAATTTCATCTGATCTCGGAAATGTGTGTCCTAAATATACAAGTGGTAGAACATCTTTTGAAAATAAATTAAGAATATTTACCTATAATATGTATATATATATAATATGTATTATAATATATTATATATATATACAAAATAACGCAAATGTAATTTATATCCATTTGTATATTATAGTACTTTCACAGTAAGTGGTTACAATTGGAATTCCGCTTTAAAAAAGAAAATGGTTTGATAAATGGTGCCAATCATGTGATTTCTTCTATGAATCGCGTAAAAAAGATCCAACTATTAATTGTCTATCAGTGCATTCTCCTAAAAAGTATTCTTTTCAACTTCTCAATGCTAGATAAGTACGAAATAAAGTTGGTTTTATTATACAATAATTATTGATTCTAATTTTTCTATTTCTGCTATTACTGAGACTTGTCTAACTATTGATGATTCTCCTCTATCTTACCAACATACCCCTATTTGTTTTTAAGTATTGCTTGCTAATAGGTTTACATCACATCGTCGTGTGGCCTAGCTCTGTTATTCTCATCGGAACTTAAGCTTATTTCGTCATATACTATAGTAGACATGTATACATGTTTCTCTTCATATGAAATTCTGATCTGTAATATTCAGTTTCCTTCATTATAATTATACTTATCTTCCTTCCGGTAGTAAATATTTTACAACACGGTTATTCTTGGTTATTTTAATATTCAAATTAATAATGAAAATCATGCTTCCTTATCTCTGAATACACTTATATTTGAGTATTCCCTGACGCAACATGTTTTCTTTACTATTAACACTAATAGTAATACTATTAACTTTTTTTTATATTTAGCTGATTCTAAATTAATTTCATATCCCACTCAAAGTTCTTTAATATCTGATCACTTTGCCATATTATTTGATTTGTACTTGCCGGTGATACAAATTAATCGACCTTATAGATCGTTTCAGAAAATCTCCTCTATTGATAAACCAATGTGTGTTAACTCTGTATTCCATCAACTTAACAACAGTAAATCTTCTGATTTGTCTACACTTTTTGAATATTTTAATTTGGTATTATCTCATTCGATTGATATTTGTGTACCATCCATTACTCTTATCAACCGAACTTATTCTAAGTTTTCCTGGTTTAATATTGAGCTACTTCTTCGTAGACTACAACGTAAATATGCTTCCTCTAAATTTGAATCTGATCTTAGTTTATTTAAAGTTTTCGATCGCTTTACAAGAAAAAACTTCTCTCTTCCAAATCGTCATACTTTACTGATATTCTCGGTAGTTATGTAATATCTTCTAAATAAGCTTATAAATTATCTTTCACCTTAGTAGGTAAAACCCATACCAAGTATCTTCCGGACCAACCTGATTTAGTTCTTTGTTCATTATTTGCAAATTTCGTCCAACAAAAAATGTCTAGCAATATCAATGTACTTCTACCATCAACTCGGCATGACTCCATCTCAATTTAATATCCTCTCATAATCACTGTTCATGTTTTTCGCTTCCCAAACATGACATTGTACTCTATTTGATGACATCCTTGAAAACCAATTCCCCCTTGATCATATTCCACTCAATCTACTTCGTTCATTATCACCATATTTTATTGGAATTATCGCATAAATCATTCATAGATCTCTTATATCATCTATTATTCCAAACTCAATGAAATAGTTATAGATTATTCCGATTTAAAAAATACAACTCTTGACCAATCTAATTTAGCAAGTTATCGTCAAATATCCCAGTTATCATGTCCAATGCTATTGTTGATATATGTCAAAGTACGTATCTTCCTCATCTTAGTACCGAAACTGCTCTTACTTTAATCATTAATGATATTATCATATATTTTGATAATAAAGCCCCATGCTATATAGTACTACTATACTTATCTAGTGATTTTGATACTCTCGATCACAATATTCTTTCTATTGGACTTAATGAAATTGGTATACACGGTCAAGTCTACAGTTGGCTTATGTATTTTATTTCATCTTGAACATTTTCAGTGAATATTAACTCATCGTTATATCCTCGTTATGTTAACATACATGGTACCAGGAAACCAAAGTAAGTGTATTAGGTTGCGATTGGTTGTATTTGGTTGTAATTGGTTGTAAAAATAGGTGTAACATAGAGTATACACCATTTATTTGTGTATTGGTGTAATACGTTGTATTTACACTCAAAAATACAACTTATAATTTTTAATAAGTTGTAAAAATAGGTGTAGAATAGTGTAAATACACCATTTATATTTTATAGTTGTAATTCGTTGTATTTACACTCAAAAATACAACTTATAATTCAAAATAAGTTGTATTTTTAGGTGGAGAATGGTTCATATGCACTATTTTTTATTTTTATTTTTCATTATGAAGTTGTATTTTTAGGTGGAAAATGGTGTATATGCACATTTTTTATTTTTATTTTACATTATGAAGTTGTATTTTTAGGTGGAGAATGGTGTATATGCAATAGTTTTTATTTGCTCACAAAGCACCCAAATTTACAACTTTTTAAATGCGCTATTTGCATACCATTTTTACACCTACTTTGGTTTCTTGGGGTGTTCCACGAGATTATGTTCTTGGCCCTATATGTTCATTATTTATATTCTTCCTATAAAATCAATTTTTCATAAATATCCTAATATTAACTATCATCTTTATGCCGAAGATCTTCAGATATATAGCCATTTCCTAATTCTAGTGATTTTAGTCTGATTCAAATATTTATGTTTAATTGTATTACTGATCACAATCATTGGTTCTATCATATCTCCATTTCCTTAAATATGACTAAAATTAACACTATCATATTATCAAAACACAGTTCTCCTCTATTAATCACTCATATTTTTCTACTATCTCTTAAAACTTCTCAATCTATCCTCGGTTTCACTATAACCTCTCATCTATAGACTGATAACTATTTTCTATATAATTTTAGAAAATCTCGTTATAAGCTTACCTTTGCCATAACTAAATGTTTACTTTACTCACTAGTATTAAGTAGACTTATCTACTGATGTTATTATTGTATACGTTACCTGTTAATCTGGTCCTACTGATTTTTTTAATTTTATTATATGCATATAAAGTTATATTTATATAATGTATAATATACACACACAGTGTATTTTTATTTATTGTTTATTTATACCCTGAGTAATTCATATTGTGTGTCAATATAAGTAATAGAGTATAATAGTAAAGTACTAGAAGTGATAGTATTACTGGTATACTAGTTTATATTCATTACATTTTATTCTTACAATTTGTGGGGGCCTTGCCCCCCCTGGTATAAATTTCTGGCTACGGGCCTGATTGCATTGTAACGTTATATGTGGAGTTCAATAATGTCAATAATCCACATATTACGTTACATCATTATCGCGACGCATAACCAGATCGCAATAATTATTTCAAATTTCACTCCGACCTATATATATATAAATGAGTATTATATATATGACCTTTATGGACGTGTACGCTATTCTGTAAAGACGCATGCGCGCTACGTGATGACTATGACATTATAGGGGAGATATGACATTATAGGGTAGATATGACATTATAGGGGAGATATGACATTATAGGGGAGACGCGGCCCACTGAAATGTCAATACGTGTAAAACACCCGTAGGTATAACAGACTTTATAGCCTGTATCGAAAGGTGATCATAACAATGATACTCGGTTATACAAGATAACTCCTTTAATACACGGTCGACGTGGGAGGTCTTACTATAACCATAACCAAAGGGCTTTTCTATAACCTTATAAGGAGCGAGGGTTATCTAGTGTCGGGAGTTAGTGGGTGGCACTTACACCAGACTCCTATAGTATACTATAGTATACTATACTAGTAACTATATATAGTTACTATAGTATACTACGACATTTGACTGCGAGGGTTACGATCAAAGTGGACATAGAGTTGAGGTGCAAAGGTTAAATTTTAAATGTGAAATTTATATAGGCTCATTTTGGGATGTAATGCAGCCTAAAAAAACAAGCTGGACAAAACTAAACCAATTAAACCAAATAACCCACAAATACCAATACAATATATATATATACATATATATGCCATTAACTCGTGTTTTAAATGTAACCTCTAACCCCCAACTCGTCCTTTTTGATCGTCTCCCGACAGCGATACTCGTTACAAATGGTTTCATCTCGCCTATCTACAGATTAGACTTAGTGTAACTATACTGCATACAATACAATACTCGTACTTGTAGATTAGTCATCAATATAACTAATATACGAACACTCACGAGACCGTGATACGTCATTCATTCATGTCAAGTGTGTTCATGTAACCTCATTCTTATGACATATGAACTATAGGTCATATATCTATATATGTATATTAATATATAAATTTAATTTTGAAAATGTAATATGGATATATAATATATAATATGAATATATCGCTGTTCTCATTCACTTAATGAATATGACACCGGCATCAATCTGAAGTGACCCGTGAAACATGCACGTTTCAATGTAACGCTTTTTGGAAAATAAATAGAAAAAAACAATTAAATTAAATTATTTATATGTTACCTATAAACTAATTATATTCTATTATAATCATACACTTATAATATAACTATATAGTTATATAATATAACTATATATATCTATATAACTATATATAAACCTACACACCTGCGTATACGTATTGTACACTACTAAAGTACCCATGGTCGGTTTAGGTTATTTGAACCCCCCTCCCCGCCCCCCCCCCCCCCGACACACAGTTAGCGATGGCCCGCAGTCTGCAGTTCATCAGACCAACGGTCAACTTGACCGTTACTTCGTACGACCGATACCCTCCGCTAGACGTCGCCGGTGTAGTCAGCGGTAAGTGATCACGTGATATCGAATGACGTGTGTGTATGACGTCATCACGCTGTCGGTGCGTGTGTGTGACGTAACACCTCTGATGCAAGCTATGATGCCCGCTGATTGTGTTTAGTTGCCACTCACGCGCGACATTTACACTTCCGGTAATGCTCGCATATCATCGTAAGTAAATAGTATACTTTTTAAATATATATATATATATATATATATATATATATATATATATATATATATATATATATATATATATATATATATATATATATATGTGTTATTGTTATTGTTATTTTATTGTGGTTGAGTCCTTTAACCATCCAGGAACTTTTATTTAATAGTATATACTATTAAATATTCCGTCCGGACCATTAAAATAAGTCTTAAAATAATATTCAGATGTTATCTCGTATAATAATGTATACATAAATATTCGGCTCTCATTATTAATAAAGTATATACCTTTTTAAATATATATATGTTACTTTTTATTATTTAAGATAATACTTTAATTAATATTATTTAAATATATGTATACAAAAACCTAGAGTATTGTTGGTGTTGAGATAGGAAGTTAGTTAAGGAATGGGTGAGTGAGAGTAATTAAAGAAAGTGATCTAGAAAGTACAATGTTATCAGTTTAGTAATATTTAACGAAAGAGAATTACGGGAAAACTAAGAGATCGAATCATTAATACAGTTAGCAATTGAAATTTGAATTATGTCAATATTAGAACAAGGTGGGAAAAAAATTATAAATTCGTAAGTCATCTGCAAAGATGTGATAATGAATATATGTGTATTAAAAAAAATACAATTAATGTGAAGAATATATATAATAAAAAGAATCGGACCCATGGGTTTACCCGAAGTATACCGCATGACTGCAGTACTTATCCTCGAGGTACGCCACAGATGTGATCAAATGGAGCCGACAAAGATGACTTGATCTTTACCGAGGATATTCTATTAGATACAATCGACATCAATCAGTTGTGAACTTGTACATGAATTTCACGTAGACGGTAATAAAGAATTCTATGATTTAATGTATACGTTGATATATCAAAGTCACTATAGTGTATATAGACAGATCAAGAATATTTTCGTATACATTATATTATATAGTGTAGTATTATATAATATTATGGTATTATATAAATATAGCAATATATCACAATTATTCAAACTATATATATAGGTCCGTATCGCAATGTATGACAACATTTCCTTGAATTAATAAACAAATCAATATATTTACACCGCTATAGCGAAGGGATTAAAGTATTGTTCATATTTAAATAATATCATGCAATATATATATATATATATATATATATATATATATATATATAACGCCAACTGAATAGCGCATTACACATATGTGTGTTTGTGTATTTGTGTTAATAATGAAAGTCTCGCATGCCCCGAGCAATACCTATATATATAGGTACAATGTACAGTTGCAATGTACAGGTATAAGATACAGGTACATGATACCTATACCTATACATGTTATACCTATACCTATACCTATACATGTTATACCTATACCTATACCTATACATGTTATACCTATACCTATACAGGTACGACTAGCTCCTCCACAATGGCCGCCGCCAGTTTGCTGTCTCTGTACATGAAACCCATTCTAGCCGTCATAGCCACTTCCGATAAGGTCATCGTTACGTACAACCTATAGGTAGACCAGTATACCAGTAGTTCACTAGTAGACCAGTAGACCACTAGTCCAGTAGACCACTAGTAGCCGACGGTTACTCGTAATGCGTAGTGTATAGTGTATACGTGTTATAAAGTGCTAGGAATGTAGCTGTACGACTGTGAAAGGACGTGTGTCCTTGGATGCATTATAATCACTTTATCTCGCGATAGTAAAGTATTGTCAGTTATATTTTCTAGTATTTAATGCGAAATTAATAGTTTAGTAATTAATAGTTTTAATTAATATTAATTCGTGTACGAATGCCTATGTATTGTTGTATTTCTATAGGATGTGCATATACACATATTGATATATCAATTTATTTCTTAATTCGAGGCTTCGCCCATAATTAACCCCATAATTAACCCCGTAATTAACCCCGTAATTAAACATGATATAAATAAATAAATATTATTCTTAATAACGGGCGTCATGCCTGTGTATTTCTCCGGTAAACGTTCACTTATTGTAGATACATTAATATATGAAAATATATATTAAACCTTAATTAATTTATTATATATATATATATATATATTATGTATATATATATATACATAAATTATAGATATATATATATATGTGTTATTTATAAATAATGGACACTTAATTAGTTATAGATAGTAACGTGAGGTACTTATGTATACCTAATAGCCCGTATATGTAGACATGTGTACCTATAGAACTACGCGTCACACGTATGACGTAACACTCAGCCTCGCTATGACGTCATCGCTGACCCCTATGACCTCCCGCCGTACAGTTATCCGACACGTCACGGTACCCTTACCTAGTGCGGAACACCCCTTCGGACAAGTACCAAGCCCTCGCTATCGTGGACATCGTGTCCTTGCACCGCTGGAACTACATCAGCCTCCTGTCATCGGAGGGCAGCTACGGGGAAGATGGCGCTAAAGTAGGTCAACTATTGTATCGTAACGCCCCTTAGCGCGCCTAAAGTAGGTCAACTATTGTACCGTAACGCCCCTTCGCGCGCCTAAAGTAGGTCGACTATTGCGTAACACTCTTTAAAGGGGCAAAAGTAGGTCGGCTATTATATCACATTCCTTCATAGGGCTAAAGTAATTCAAATGTTGTTCTGTAACGTCCCTTAACGGTGCTAGTTAGTCAAATATTACAAAAAAAACCTCCTGAAATGGGCTAAACTAGGTCAAATATTACGTAACATTCCTTCATAGGGCTAAACTAGGTGACATAGTGTACCGATATATCAAACATCGCATTTATACTAAGGCTTGTTAATTACGTATACTTATATTGAGAGTTTTACGAACTATATTATTTATATATGACGTAAGCGATATTCTTAAACGACGTGATAAGAAATGATGTCCTATATATAGGATATGTATGTCCTATGTATGTCCTATGGCATACGTACACGTCGTAGGGCAACACTTCTACGCAACAACACTCGATATGTATACCGGGTATGCATTGTAATGTTTGCACCCGTGAGTTTGTCGTTTACATGGGGCACCGGCGGTAAAGTATACTTTAACTATTGCACTATTACCCCTATATAAGGGTACAATTTCCCCTATATAGTGTCCACTATTACCCCCCTATATAGGGAAACACGTGTTGTAGTTGGCAGTACTGCCTCGCAGATATATAGGTATAGATATAGGTATACCTCGCTCACGTGGGCATATATGTGAGTATAGGTGTGAGTTTTGTAGAATGTTAGATGGACAGGTGGGCATCTATAGCTATATACCTATATATATATATATATATATATATACCTATATATATTAACGTTTTATCTGCGCAATGTATTAACTGGTTGTCAACCTATGTGTCTATATCTAAACAACTTTCCAGCTACAAAGGGCGCATCGCTACACTTCTATTGGGACCAGTTATAACTGGTAATTAGCATCGTAACTCGGTTGTTACCTGTCTCGCGAGAGGCCCGGGTTCAATTCCCAGGCGAGGCAACATTTGTGGGTGTGTATGGATATGTGTGTGCACTCGTTGTAAATGTGTGGGCATTATGTGCAATCATGTATGTATATATTTATGTATTTATGTATTTTTGTATATATTTATGCGTATATTTATATATATATATATGTGTTTAATTATTAGTAGTATATTATCAATACTGTTCATGATCATAAAACAACACATTCATACATCATTTGAACAGTTTGTTACTGAATACGCCCAAAAAAGAGGAATATGTATTTACTACACGGCTGTCATATCTCCGTCTAAAAATAGATTTGCGGAAATCGTTAGGCATATCTTCAAAGACACTCGATCAAGAGTTGTGGTTCTATTCTTACAGGTTATTACATAGAAAATATGTTATATATATTATTAAAAATCCATATATATTATCAAAAATAGTCTTTATATTATATATATTTGTATTCAATTAGTAGATGTTTAATTATATAGTATTTTTATTTATAATAATTTATTTTTAAATTATTATAAATAATATCAATATATTGATTTATTGCCTTATTTGTAAAACTCCCATAATGTGTAAACTGTAAGCGTTGGAAGTTTTGTCATCGACCGTGATTATAACTTATTAATAACTACAATTATTATTATAATAACAATAAGTTAACCCTACTAATAATAATAATCTAATAATAATAATTAAATCAATAATAATAATAATAATAAATCAATAATTGTTATTATTATTATCAGATTTGTGCTTTTACTCCGGGTAATCGTAGAAGCTAAATCTTATCGAGAATTATTGATGATAACGTTAACTAATGGTAGCGATGAGGTGCGATAGGGTGCCCTATAGGGTGTAATGATGATAGTATGTTATTTAAATAAATTATAACTAGTTTCCGGTTTTTAAATTTTATTAATATTGTAATTGTGATCGTGTTGTGAAACGGTGCTTCCCAAATATCACAAACGACATACTTGTAGTTTGTGCTGAGTGATAATGGATACCATCTATAGAGAAAAGTCGGCAATTACGTGTGTTGGGAATACATTAATTATGGAGAGGTTCAGCGGTAGTAAGGATGTTATATAATAGAAGGACAGTTGTATAGTTATTAGCCTGGTAGCTCGTAGGCCAGTTTATTATAGTTTAAGTTTCGATATAGGTGCGAGGTAGTGAGTAGGTTTAGGTATGAATATATTGCTGATTGGTCTATTGATTAATGGTCAATGTCAGCAAGTAAATATGGTTTATTCAGGTTAGTGTCTAACTTCAGCAGTATTTTCGGGAAATTACAAGTGATTAGATGAGGAGTTTAGTAATTGCTGAGTCGATATATATATAATAATAGTAAGGTTTATTGACTCAGTTGAAAACGATAGATGTTTATATGCGTCAAGTTGAAATAATAAAACAAATAAATAATTACACGAATAATAATAAATTTAAAAAGAAGAAATTATAATGATAACATAAATGAATATGTCTACATTTAAAAGTAATAAAATATGATAGGGTCCGTAATTCATCGGGAAGACTGTTCCATTACATCGGAGCAGCAACAGTGAAAGCAGCATCTACATATATAGATGAGACAAGCGGTACAGATATATATATATATATATATATATATATATATATATTGTATACATACAAATAGCGGATATAAATAGACCCCTCAATAATTCACATACATGATATAAGTAGTAGTATAGTTACTATAGTTAATATATTAAGGGTCATGACAATACAATAGAAATAGTATCATTTCATGTGCTTTACTTTACAGTTTATAAGTTATTGATAAGGTATTTTAGTATTTATTATGTTAGGTAATCTATGTTAAAAATGCATCGATTTTATAATATTATTTCGTTGTTGTTGTTGTATTTTTTGTACTTTTTCTTTTACGTATTATTATTGTTATTATTAATGTATATATTTGATATTAATATTCTTGTAGTACGTATTCGTGTACACCATTATTATTATTATTATATATTTTTTTATTTTATTATAATTATAATATTTTATGTTATTTCAATAGTTGATATTTGTGTAATAAGGATATTCTTAATACAAGCTACGTATAGCTTATGGATACCCTTCCGGATAGTTATTCATTATTCAGGATAAAATATTCATTTGTATTGATACATTAAATACGAGAGAAAAACATGACCTATGATGTATGTTGAATAGTTCTAACTTCGGCTTGTTTAGTAACAAGGGGTTTTACGGTAAACAATTGAGTATCGACTGTAGGTACATTTCTATGTTATAGTTATAACTATATATGCCAGTATACCTATATATACCTACATACTATATATATATACCTATATAACTATATATACCAGTATACAATTCTGTGTAATCTGCGTTTATTATATATAATGCACAATGGGGGGGAAGTCGTTAATGACGTCAGTTAATGGAAGCGTTAATCACGTTATAAACGTTAGATAATGGTATCGTGTCAATTACGAACATTATCGGTAAACATCCGGAACTGTGATCACGTGGTAGCCTCGCTGTGGATATTGCGTTCGTGCTAATGTGTAGGTGTATCCGTTACGTTAGGTGTATGTACACGGTGTGTACCTAATGTACACAATGTATACATAATGTATACATAATGTATACATAATGTATACCTAATGTATACCTAATGTGTACCTAATGTGTATATAATGTGTATATAATGTATACATAATGTGTACTTAATGTATAAGCATGTACATTATGTATACAAATAGGTATTAGTAACAACGTATAATGTAAAGAGTATTATTAGTATGCATTATTGCGTAATGGTAATTACGTAATCACCTATTACGTAATCGACTATTACGTAATCAACTATTACGTAATCGACTATTACGTAATCGACTATTACGTAATCACCTATTAAGATCAGACCGCACAGAAGAGTTAACGTAGCAGTTTAACGATATATCAAAACGTGTATTAATTATTTAATAATAACCTATTCGTGTGTCAATGAATGAATTCATAGCGTACCACACTGTATACCGCGGTGTGTGCGGTGAGGTGTGCGGTGTGTGCGGTGTGTACTTTATTATAGCAAATACTCACTCACATATCTATATATAGATATTATAGGTATCCTATAGGTATACTTTCACATTTGTATATATATATATAAATATATATATATATATATATATATATATATATATATATATATTCCACTTACTAACCTATCCCTAAATTCCCATATAGCTAATATATCTAAATCAGCTAACTACTACCTCTTCAAAATTCGTCGTATAAGAAAAGACTTAACCCGCCCTCTTACAACTGTCCTCATAAATGCACTCGTCCTCTCTCGTATCGACTACTGCTCCTCACTACTATATCTTCTCCCTAATACTTCATTATCCCCTTTAAATCGTATAATTCGTGCATCTATACGAACCATTTTCTCAATAAATCGATTTGACCATTCCATTACCGACTCCCACCAACTTATATCCAACTGGTTCCCTCACAAAAAACGTTCCCTCCTACACCTTCTATCACTCGCTCACATTATAGTATACTTCTCCTCCTTATTTAATTAAGTCAGTGGAATTCCCTACTAACTCTAAGACGCCCAGTGGGCCTCGCCCACTGACTTCCTTACGATCAAATGCTGACATTTCCATAATTTGCCCTCGTGTCTCATACCTGAAATACCATAAACGCGCCTTCAGTTATATGGTTCCATCCTTATGGAATTCCCTCCCTGCCTCTATTAGATCAATCCATTCATACCCGTCCTTTATTACACACCTCAAAGCTTACATATCATCGATGTAATATATTCACTTATTGAATCATACAATATTACTATTTTTATAAATTATAATATTTTATCGTTTTGTTTATTTATTTATCTATTTATTGTTTTCGTTCTATATTGTTATATGCACCTACGAGAGGTGGCCACATCTATGATAAGTGCTAATAAACCTTATCATCATCATCATCATCAGCTCCCTCCAGCATAAATTACAAATACTTTCCTTAAAAGACAGAGCCTTCCTTAAGTCTGTTTCATTAGTTCACAATCTTATCTATTCAAATACATCTAATATATTATCTGAAAGGATATCCTATTATCGACCACTCTCATCCCTTAGATCTGCCAAGTCTGTAAAACTAAATTTACCTAAATATAACTATGAGACCATTATGGGTAGATCTTTCTGTGTGTCAGCACCTACCAACTGGAATAAACTTCCTACAAAATTACGTTGTGAGATTAATTACAATATTTTCCGTCGTAAAGTAAAATTGTTTTTACTTCATTAATATTAATATTGTTTTATATTTATTTATCTAAATTATTTAAATCAACATGTTATATTTATTTATTTTTATCTGTTTCATTTTTATCACACACTGTTGAGTAATGTAATTCGTTTTATATTTTTACGGTGTTTAAATAAACAATCAAATCAAATCATATATATATATATATATATATATATATATATATATATATATATATATATATATATATATATAGATGTATTGATGGCTTTAATGTGTATTAATATTGTTATTGTTATTGTTATTTTTATTTGGTGGAGTCCTTTCATCCCATCCAGGAACTTAGATGACGTTTTTCCCTTATAACCATATATGGCTCTAATGTCCCTTCGAATATATTTATATACTAATATATTAATTATTCTATAAGCATCTAAATAATAAATATATGCCTGTATATCATGTTATATGTATACTATATATGATATACCTATGTATACCTATATATATATATATATATATATATATATACACATTACTTATAGAGATAGATGTAAAAGTGTAGTTAAAATTAAAAAAGTAAATAGTATACAATACCTACACACACAAACGCATACATATACACACACAAATGCACATACACAAATGCACACATATATAAATATATATATATATATACATATATATATATATAATAAAGCAACCCTATTCTGGTTTAATAACTGTTCGTATTGCCGGTAAGTCTCGTATCTTGTTTAAGGTACTGATACCGCTATCGATAATAACACAGTGCCACGGATAACGCCATAACTTAATACTATTACTAATACTATTACGAGTGACACACTGTATTATATACTATGTAGTATTCAATAATATAGTGTACCTCACAAATACAAATTCTAATTACATGCACGTATGCATAGTTATATATGTGTATAGTATAGACTATAGTCTATAAACTATAATCTATAGCATATATACTATAGTATAGTATAATATAGTATTTAAATAAGGTAATATACTACTTGTACCACTAATTAAGAAGAGATGGTAGGCTTTAATTGTGTTATATTAGTATATAAAAAAGTGTACTCGCTTATGTCACCACTAGGGATTAACATTTCCAAATTACGATTCCGAGTAGGTTTCGAGTAAATGCGAGTAATTGCGAGTATGTTTCGAGTAATTCAGAATTTACATTTAAAAATTAAACTATGTTAATATATTAAATATATGCCGAATTTAAAAATGTATTATTATCGAAATACATATATTGAAACTGAAACCGTTTCGAAACCATTATCTTTGAAACTGAAACCGTTTCGAAACCATTATTTTTGAAACTGAAACCGTTTCGAAACCATTATCTTTGAAAATTAAACCGTTTCGAAACCTTATAATTGGGTTTCATTCCCATCACTAGACCCATCTCCCTCACCATATCCGATCAATTGACTCAACTGTAACATTCAAGTCAAATCCCAAAACATACCTTTTTTCCCAATAATACATTGACAGCACTTCCGAAAACTTCAATAAAGAAGTTGATGTAAGTGCCTAAACAAATTAAACCTAGGTAACAGGTAACAGGTAACCTCTCTTATATGATATATACATATCACATACATCACCATGTACTAATTGCATTAATGTGTATCATTTGATCAGACTTGGTCAAGTATTATCTAGGACTACCTATCTAGGTCGTAGTAGATCCGAGGGACAAAATAGTTCATATAGGTCCTAGTATCAACATACTTGTAACATATAACTGTGATACTATAGTTGCAATAGTATTCTATATATCTAGACTTTATATTCCGTATACGGATTTAATTCATATACTAAATATATATTATAGTATAGTATACTATACATATATATATATAGTATATATGTATGTATATATATATATATATATATATATATATACATATACTATAATACCGTTCTACTTATAAGTATCACATTAAGTTTCATAAACGATACTATCAGTTATACAACATATAATAATAATAATGTATTCATTGAATCAAGTATATATACTATATATATATGATAATGATGATGATGATATACGGCACTAAAATAGGGTCATGGGGTCATAGGGTCAAAGACCCCTTCGCTCGTGCGGGAGAAAATAATAATAAGATAATAATAATACAATAACAATGTAGTAATAATGCGTTGAATATAACACGAGACGAAAATAATAAGTTGGATGATTTAATTATTAGATTTAAATATAGAGGTAGAGAGAAAAGAAGAAGTATGATTTATAAATCTTTTGTGTGATCTAATAGAACGAATGGTAGATGAGAGAATTCCATAGGGTGGGACCGGAATTTTAAAAGCTCTAGAATTTAGGGAAGTGTTACTAGAGTTCTGGGAGATAAGGATGGAGCATTTTGGTAATGAAGAGAATGTAATATTGTACGTTTTTTAATTAGATCAGAGATATAACTAGGGGTGAAAGAATAAATTAATTTATGGATTATAGATAATATACGTAATTTACACCTGAGGGAGAAGGGTAGCCACATACGTATATATATATATATATATATATCGAATACAATACAAATAACGTATACAAATGATCCCCTCAAGAAGTAATACATTAAGTTGATAAAGTTCAAACAAATGTGTAATCGTTATCGTATAGTTATGAAAGTATCCTTCACTCGTGTGTAGACGCGTTACTGCGCGTATTGACCCCCCGATGACCTTTGCCCCCATGACGTTGACCCCGCGCTGAACTCTCCCCCACAGGCTAACGACGGTCGACAGCTTATAGAAGAGATGAAGAGGGTCGGCGACACAGATCATAGACCTATCTTCATCATCAGTGACGGGGTGTCCCCTAGTGCTGATATCAACGCGTTGCTGGCCGAGTATACCGTCAACTCGTTCTTCATTGATGTTTGTTACCCGTAGTAGTGGTAGGGGTAGTGTTAGGGGTTGGGGTAGTGGTAGTGGTAGGGGTAGTGGTATGGGTAGGGGTAGTGGTATGGGTGGGGGGTAGTGGTAGTGGTAGTGTTAGTAGTAGTGGTAGCGGTAGTGGTAGTGATAGGGGTAGTGGTAGTGCTAGTGGTAGTAGTAGTGGTGTATATGTGTGTATGTACTAGTTTGTGACAATGGGTATTCATATGTAAGTAGGTATCAATGCTTGTGTATGTCGGTGTATACGTGGCTATATAGGAATCACAATACGTCTGCGTATACTAATGTATGCATATGGGTGTATATATACCTGTATGTATATGTTCATTGGTATATGTGTGTGTGTGTATGTGTGTATGTGTGTTTATGTATGTATGTGTATTTGTGTGTGTGTGTGTGTGTGAGTTTATTTGTATTGTATGTGTCAATATAGGTATATGTGTCAGTGCATGCCGTAATACACCGTCATATATATACAGTATATATATATATATATATATATATATATATATATATATATATATATATATAGTATATAATATAGTATATAATATAGTATATGTTATCAAAACCGTATTAACATGTGTTTAATTTACACGTGTCAGACACTTTCCGTATGTATCATATAAACACTACTATAATAGTCTATCTATAGATATTAATACGTGTTCATTGACTCCATAACTTAATCTCATAGATGTATACTTAACCAGGTAGACTATATCGTAATCCTAGCGACCTAATTCAATAGCTGGAGGCGACATCTACCGTGCAGTTCAGGAACTATTTCGAATCTTTAAATCCAACCGTTAACTCTCACAGTCATTGGATCCGAGAATTATTAGAGGAGACATTTAACTGTCGGTTAGGAAAGTATTGTTATAAATACGCACACACGCGCGCACACACACAGACGCGCGCACGCACACACAAGCACACGCACACACGCGCACACACACGCACTCACGCACGCACACACACACACATACATACAGGTTGAGTTTACAAATATATTGTGGTTAAATAACACTAATATACATAAAGATAATGTACGGGAAAGTCTCCGATTACCGACCACTGAATGAATATATGTAATAACGTATTCAATATTAAATATATTTATTTTAAATTTTGTAATTAAGGTAATATTATGGAAATGAATAATGTGGCTATTTTAAATTTTTGATATAATTATATTTACAAGAATAAATAAGGGGTCGGTAATCGGATACATGTGCCTATTACCGATCCCCTAAAATAATCGTGCACGATACCATGGTATAAATAAGTGTAGTATTATAATACCTAATACAAATAGTAGATATACATAAATATAATTAATTATAAAATACAAGCAATTTATTTTTTATTTAATTTATATTTTAATAGTAATATTAAATTTAAATTTAAACTTTATAGAAATTATATTAAAATAGTGTATATTATTATTTAATATTTATTTATTAATCAGTATGACCTATGTATATAATCAACTGGAATCATGAATCCTAAATCTATATCAATGATACACAAACAACTTACGATATATTGTAAAGTAAAATACGGATCTATTTTGATTGGATATTATAAATCACATGGGGTCGATATTAGGGTAATTTAGGGGGTCGGTAATAGGAAAATAAAATGGGTTGCTATAATTAAGATATATTGTTTAATATTTATTCAAATTTAATTATTTTAATAATATTTATAAACATTTTATTGATCTACAATATTTTGCGCAGTATTAAGTATTCTTTTAGTTAATAAAGTATTTACAATGATTTAAAAAAAGTTATTATTAAAATATTTAAAAAGTAAAAACAGAATATTAAATTTTATCAAATACAAATTGTAGGAACACATATTTTTTAAAACAAAATTCTTATTCATTTTTATCATTAAATTACTAAAAGTTCATGTACATATAATTTTTAAAATGAAACTTTGCTTCTTTTATTTTATTTTTAATAAAAATAAAATTGAATAATTATTTTATTATGTTTTATTTGTATCTGAATGAATATGATGATATATGGCACTTCACATATTGGCAGGATGTTTCGAATCAATAAAGCTTATCGCTTTAATCGTTCCGCGTTAGACTTTATCTATAAACTGAATGCATGTATTCATATATAAAAAAGTCCCCTATCACTGACCCCCTAGTATCTCAATAACTATAAGGGATATCAAAAATTATATAATTATTAAATATTAGTTATTTAATTAATGATAAATATGAATACATTTTTTTATTATCAAAATATTAAATCATAAAATTGTAGTGATAAATGTAATATTCAGGTTTTATTTTTTAAATATTTCAATAACTTTTTTTAAATCATTGTATATAAATTATTAAAAGAAAACGAAATGTTATGCATAATATTGTAAATCAATTAAATGTTTATAAAAATTATAAAAAATAATTTAATTTGAATAACTATTAATCAATATATCTTAATTATAGCAACCCATATGATTTGCATATTACCGACCCCCTAAATTACCCTAATACCGATCCCATATGATTTATAATATCCAATAAAAATAGATCCGTATTTTACTTTAAAATATGTCATAAGTTGTTTGTGTATCATTGATATAGATTTAGGATTCATGATTCCAGTTGATTATATACATATTGATTAATAAATAAATATAAAATAATAATATACATTATTTTAATATAATTACTATAAAGTTTAAATTTAAATTTAATATTAATATTAAAACATAAATTCAATAATAAATAAATTGCGTGCATGTTGTAATTAATTATATTTATGTATTTCTACTATTTTGATTGGATATTATAATACAACAATTATTTATACCACGATTATTTTAGAGGGTCGGTATTAGGCACACGTATCCGATTACTGATCCCTAGGGGATAAACAGCTGTTTATTCTTGTCAGTATAGTTATATCAAAAATTTAAAATAGCCACATTATTAAATGCCATAATATTACACTAATTACAAAATGTCAAATAAATATATTGAATAATTAATAACACATACTAATTTAGTGGTCGGTAATAGGATACTTTCCCCTATATATATATATATATATATATATATATATATATAATGAGGTATATTACTTAAATAAATAAACGAAGATCGACAAAGTACACCCATTACGGTATACATGGAAATGTATATTAATATATTTTTTACAAAACTAAATATAAACTCAGCAATCCAAACTAATATGACCAATACTATAAGAAAGACAATAAATGAAAATAATGTTAACGTTGAAAAAAATAAATCCATAATACTGTATAATGTTAAAATGGAAAATGATGACAATTTCGAAACAAGAACAAGTAATGAATTAAATAAAATACATGATATACTGAAAAATACTGAATGTGATTATAAAATAACTAAATACCATAGAATAGGAAAATATGATGATAAAGCTAATAAAATAAGACCAATAAAAATAACATTTAATACAGAAAACGAAAAACAAGACATTATAAATTCAGCACATAAATTAAAAAATACGCAGTATAGTAAGATTAGTATATCACAAGAATATACAAAAGAACAATTAATAGAAATACAAAAGCTCTCCATAGAAGCTAAAGGTAAAACAATCAATGGACACAAATTTGTGGTAAGATGTTCAATAAATAATACATTCAAAATAATAGAATTACAAAATAAAAATGAATAACTCAAAAGAAAAAAATGAATATATAACAACAAACAATTTTAATAAAATAAACAAAAAAATAGACGAACATAATCTAACATTTATACATCTAAATATACGAAGTCTTAATCACAACTTTGAATACTTGACAGATTTTTTAAATTTATTAACAAAAAAACCAGAAATAATTTGCCTTTCAGAAACCTGGCTAAATAACATAAATAATAATAACTTAAATATACCTAATTATAAACAGGTAATAAATAATAGACATTGTCAAGATAAGAGACGAGGAGGGGGAGTATGCATATACGTAACTAACAACCTAACATATAACATAGTAAATGAACTAACATTTAATATAATAGATTATCTAGAAATAGTAACAATAGAAATAATACAAGAAAGTGATAATAAAAATATAACAGTATCATGTATCTATAATAGTCCATTTAACAAAATAGAAGAGTTTAATACAATATTTTATGATAAATTTCATAAATTCATCAACAAAAAACTTATAATAATGGGGGATTTCAATATAGACACGACGAATAATATAAATTCAAAAATAAACCAACTAATGCACCAATTAGGACTAACACCACTTATACATTCAAATACAAGACCAATATACAATACAAATACAAACTTAATAATTGACCAAATCTACACTAATATAGATACAAATTTCATAGGAAAAAGTGGTATAATACAAGAACAAATAACAGACCATCTTCCAATATATGCAAACTTTAACTTAAATAACAGATTACTGAAAAATAAAACATTAATAACAACAAGAAAAATTAAAAACAATAATATTGTAACATTTATTAAAAATCTATTACAAATAAAATGGGACACTGTATATAATAACAATAATGCAGAAGATGCCTATAATATTTTCTACACTCAATATATAAATATAATAAACAAACACTTTCCCATAATCACTTCAAAAGTATCATCACAAATATTCTCTAAAAACTGGATAACAAATAACATAAAAAGAAAAATAAATAAAAAACAAAAACTATTTAACTTATATCTACAAAGTAAATCAGAATTAGATTTATACGTTTATAAATCTTATAGAAATAATTTACAAAACACAATAAAACAAGCAAAACAAAAATACATTAACAAACAAATAAACGATAACATAACATCGAAAGAACATTGGAAAACAGTAAATAATATCATTAATACAAATGTAAATAAACACAATATTACATACATTAAAGATAAAAATAATAAAAACACATTTGACTCAAGTAAAATAGCAAATATATTTAATGAACAATTTATTAATAATGCACAAATTATAAATGATCAATTTAAAAATCAAAATATAATAAATCCTGTAGAAATACCAAATATAAATAATTCTATATTCATAGAACCAACCAATAAACAAGAAATAACTTCAATAATAAAAAATAGTAAATTAAAAACCTCATTAGATATAAACCTAATTAACATGAAAATTGTAAAAATATCAATAGATTATATTTCATCACCACTAACACATATTTTTAATTTATGTATTAGTGAAGGTATATTTCCACAAAAAATGAAAAATTCCATAATAAAACCCATATATAAAAATAAAAACCAATACGAACCATGCAACTACAGGCCCATATCAATACTATGTCAAATTTCAAAAATATTTGAAAAAATAATACATCAGAGATTTACTTCATTTTTTCAAAAAAACCTAATTATATCTAATACACAATACGGATATACTAAAAAGCATAACACAACACATGCTATTTTAGATTTATATAACCATATATTAATAAACAAAGAACAAAATAAATCAATAAATACTCTATTCCTTGATCTAAGCAAAGCATTTGACACGCTAGATCACAACATATTAATAGATAAATTATATAAATATGGAATAAGAAGCAATTCGCTACAACTTATCAAAAGCTACCTAAGTAATCGAAAACAAGTTGTTTTGATAAATGATAAAAAATCACAAATATTATGTAATAATATTGGGGTACCACAAGGATCAATACTTGGTCCTCTCCTATTTATAATATACACAAATGACCTATCATTACTATTCAATAATAACCAACAAGTAAAACTTATAGTATATGCTGATGATACAGCAATAACATTTACAAGTGAAAACAATGAAAAATTAAAATATACCATAGATAATATGATTACAAAAATAGAAAAATGGTATACATTTAATAAACTTAAAATAAATATCAATAAAACTAAAATAGTCAATTTTAACTCGAGAAAATACAGTAACATACATCTAAAAATAAATAACATATCAATACAAAATGAAATAGAATATAAATATCTAGGAATAATAATTGACAAAGATATAAACTTTAAAAATCATATATTTAATCTTAATAATAAATTATCGAAAATACTTTACTCAATAAGCAGATAATCAAAATACATTAAGACAAAACCAATGATTATCATATATAACAGCCTATTCCTGCCACACATAATGTATGGAAATATAATATGGGGTAATATTTATAAAAGTAATCTTACAAATTTAATTCTCACACAAAAAAAAATCATAAGAATAATAAACAAAACCAAATATTTCAGAGAACATACAAATTTGCTATTTGAAAGGAATAATATATTAAAACTCAATAGTTTAATAAAATATAACACGCTAATATACATGCATGACCATCACAATAATAATCTACCACAAAATATTTATAACATACATAAAAAACACGAAAATAAAAATAAAAATAAATTAAGGAAATCACCTATCTACAAAATACCTTATACAAAAAAAAGTCAACTAATAAATAGTATCCTAACCATGGGACCTAAGTTATGGAATAATCTAAATGGAGATATCCAAATTATAAAAAACAAAAATTCATATAAAAAAAAATAAAAAATCAACTCATTGAGATACAAAAAAAAATTAAAAATTAAAAAAAAATTAAAAAAAATAAATTATATAAAAAAATTATTATTATTATTATTATTATTATTATTATTATTATTATTATTATTATTATTATTATTATTATTATTATTATTATTATTATTATTATTATTATTATTATTATTATTATTATTATTATTATTATTATTATTATTATTATTATTATTATTATTATTATTATTATTATTATTATTATTATTATTATTTTGATGTTTATGTTTTTAAATGATAATAAAATATCTTATAAAACATAAGAAGAAAACGAAATGAAAAAAAGTAAAGTAATTCAACAAAAAAAAACGTTCCGGTGATGGTGATGCAGGCGACAGCATAGAAAAGATAATTATCTTCATCTGAAGCCTTTTAGAGGAAACAATAATATAATGAATTTAATAATTCACATGATATATATATATATATACAACTTTCTTCTAATAAATATTATTATTATTATTATTATTATATTATTTGCATATCCCATTTTAGATATACAGACCGCATAATAATGTGATAGTAACATTGTGTATTGGGAGCCATGCAAATTCTAGTAATATATGTCTATATACATACACATATATACACCGAATTACTAATATGATCGTATAAGATACATCTCATAATAATAATCGTCAAATAATATGTTATCGTTCTGGCGACGATATATTTCTTAGAAATAATAATCGGTAATTATACAATTATGTTGTCTACATGTGTATGTCTACAATTATGTTGGTAAAAATGTGATAGACAATAGTAGGTAATATGTGATAACAACAATAATAACTACTATAATTGCATACTATATTAACTTCACTATAGTGAAGTATTTATACTATATATAGTATGCAATTATACGTTATTACGTAACATAGTACACCAAAGCCCTTAGCCCAAAGCTTTGGTAACACTATAGAACCAGCATTACAACATGACAACTGTACACGTGCATGTAATATATTATACACTATAGTATATATATATATAGTGGTGCCTTCTCCTGTAGATTAGGTATATCCGCTGATATATAGCGATACTTGACAATAGTAACTATAGTTATATAGATGTGTGTGTGTGTGTGTGTGTGTGTGTGTGGTCACTAGTGGTCAGTATGCTGTGGTCAGTATCCACTAGTCCATAAGTCGTACGTTGTATTTGTCACGGAGATTTTCCTATATGGGGTTATTTTTTTATATTAAATATATATATATATATATATATATATATATATATATATATATATTTAAGTTTATATACTAAATATATACTATTAATTTCATTTCAAAATATGCATTATTGAATAATTATTAAATATGCACCATATAAAATATTTACAAAATTGTGATGCACATTTTTAATAATATCATTATTTTAATCAAAATTTGAAAAAAATAAATTTTATTTTATTTTTATTACAATATCATAAACATACAAATATCATTATAGTAGTATTATAATACCTCCTTTCTCGTGCATTTTCACACACATATTTAAATAGTATAGACATCTATTTGTGTATTCAATTTAGCATATATGACATTGATATGTGTTTTAAAAATGAAGTTATGTTTCTATGTTATATTTCTATGTGATCTTAAATTGTTGTTACGTTAGTTAATGAGTACAAATGAAAAGTGATTAGAAAATGTAATCAAATAATTAACGGATAATGCTCCGAAATAAAACAATGATCGATCTGTGCACGCGAATGACATAGGGTAACATGGGAATTATTCCTTTTAAGCTTTTACTTTAAAGTGTGTTTACTACATTGAGATCAGACAGGTAACTCAATAATAGGCCAGTTACAGTTTTGATTTGATATATATATATATATATATATATATATATATATATATATATATATAATAGATACAGAATACATTGCATACATTTTACATTTTTTGGTTTATGTACTACGAACTGTACTTATAAAGCAATCGGCCGATCATATAGAAGTTAATATTTCAGATTAAATAAATGTGTGCTTCAGTAGATTTTCATAGTTTGGAGTCGATGGTGTAGTACGAATTGGTATAGGTATAGTGTTCCAGGAGTATGGGACGGATATTGGCCAGGCGCGAGTGTTAGTTGAATGTAAGTTGTTATGTTTGAATGACCCGCAGGACCTGCAGGACCTGCGGCGCAGGTACACGCGGGTACTATGGTACACCGTAAAAAGTAAACGTTCTTCAGACACTTTCAGAGTCTAATGAACGTTTAAAATGTAACCTATAGGTTTATAAACGTTTATAAACGTTCTTGAAATACAGCTGTATAAAGAACCTTTATCATAATTGTAAAACGTTCTTTAGCCAATTTCAGAGTCCGATGAACCTTTATCGAATGAACGTATTACTAAATTCAACATAATCGTTCTATACACGACGTAAACAACGATCACGAGTGTGGTCAGTTACCTCAACGCGCCCTAACTATACAACAGGTACGGAGAGGCTTCGGACGTTAATGCGGACGACGGAAGTGGGGGTGGTAGTGGAGGGGGTGGCGACGGGGGTGGGGTACCCGGGTTATGCGACAACTCCACTACCACCGGAAACGTGTCCGGGTACGAACCGCTGCATAAGAGTTCTTTGTTCGAGACTTCCGTCGTAACGTTCGCAGTGGCGATCGCCAGAATGATAGAGGTTATGTCCTATGACGTGTCCTCGATTGTAGACCCGTATTCGAGTGTACGTATTCTAAATATTCCTATTCTAATACATAACATACCATTATATTACTCGCTGTAACCTACATAATAGTTGGTATCGTAGCATTAAGGGCATATCGCAGCACGCACGCCACAGTGTATTGAGATAGCAAATAATGGGTCGATTCAAAGTTAGGCTTATAAGCTGTATACAGCTTTCAATTCGATGAATTGAGCTAGTTTTTTTTATTATATTAAATATATTCACATACACAATCCTATACCATAAAATGATTCATAATATATATATCATTCATATCGTAATATATACCGTAGCATTTAGCGTGACGTAATATATTCTCCGTCTTCTAGGACAGATGTAAACCGATGCTAGGGTCACGTGCTGCTCTGAGAGACTGTCTCCGAGATGAACAACTCGTTCACTACCTCCGTATCTCTTCGTTGGATGTCACCGAGAGATACTTTATAAAACAGGTGTACTATAGTAGTAGTAGTAGTAGTAGTAGTAGTAGTAGTAGTAGTAGTAGTAGTAGTAGTAGTAGTAGTAGTAGTAGTAGTAGTAGTAGTAGTAGTAGTAGTAGTAGTAGTAGTAGTAGTAGTAGTAGTAGTAGTAGTAGTAGTAGTAGTAGTAGTAGTAGTAGTAGTAGTAGTAGTAGTAGTAGTAGTAGTAGTAGTAGTAGTAGTAGTAGTAGTAGTAGTAGTAGTAGTAGTAGTAGTAGTAGTAGTAGTAGTAGTAGTAGTAGTAGTAGTAGTAGTAGTAGTAGTAGTAGTAGTAGTAGTAGTAGTAGTAGTAGTAGTAGTAGTAGTAGTAGTAGTAGTAGTAGTAGTAGTAGTAGTAGTAGTAGTAGTAGTAGTAGTAGTAGTAGTAGTAGTAGTAGTAGTAGTAGTAGTAGTAGTAGTAGTAGTAGTAGTAGTAGTAGTAGTAGTAGTAGTAGTAGTAGTAGTAGTAGTAGTAGTAGTAGTAGTAGTAGTAGTAGTAGTAGTAGTAGTAGTAGTAGTAGTAGTAGTAGTAGTAGTAGTAGTAGTAGTAGTAGTAGTAGTAGTAGTAGTAGTAGTAGTAGTAGTAGTAGTAGTAGTAGTAGTAGTAGTAGTAGTAGTAGTAGTAGTAGTAGTAGTAGTAGTAGTAGTAGTAGTAGTAGTAGTAGTAGTAGTAGTAGTAGTAGTAGTAGTAGTAGTAGTAGTAGTAGTAGTAGTAGTAGTAGTAGTAGTAGTAGTAGTAGTAGTAGTAGTAGTAGTAGTAGTAGTAGTAGTAGTAGTAGTAGTAGTAGTAGTAGTAGTAGTAGTAGTAGTAGTAGTAGTAGTAGTAGTAGTAGTAGTAGTAGTAGTAGTAGTAGTAGTAGTAGTAGTAGTAGTAGTAGTAGTAGTAGTAGTAGTAGTAGTAGTAGTAGTAGTAGTAGTAGTAGTAGTAGTAGTAGTAGTAGTAGTAGTAGTAGTAGTAGTAGTAGTAGTAGTAGTAGTAGTAGTAGTAGTAGTAGTAGTAGTAGTAGTAGTAGTAGTAGTAGTAGTAGTAGTAGTAGTAGTAGTAGTAGTAGTAGTAGTAGTAGTAGTAGTAGTAGTAGTAGTAGTAGTAGTAGTAGTAGTAGTAGTAGTAGTAGTAGTAGTAGTAGTAGTAGTAGTAGTAGTAGTAGTAGTAGTAGTAGTAGTAGTAGTAGTAGTAGTAGTAGTAGTAGTAGTAGTAGTAGTAGTAGTAGTAGTAGTAGTAGTAGTAGTAGTAGTAGTAGTAGTAGTAGTAGTAGTAGTAGTAGTAGTAGTAGTAGTAGTAGTAGTAGTAGTAGTAGTAGTAGTAGTAGTAGTAGTAGTAGTAGTAGTAGTAGTAGTAGTAGTAGTAGTAGTAGTAGTAGTAGTAGTAGTAGTAGTAGTAGTAGTAGTAGTAGTAGTAGTAGTAGTAGTAGTAGTAGTAGTAGTAGTAGTAGTAGTAGTAGTAGTAGTAGTAGTAGTAGTAGTAGTAGTAGTAGTAGTAGTAGTAGTAGTAGTAGTAGTAGTAGTAGTAGTAGTAGTAGTAGTAGTAGTAGTAGTAGTAGTAGTAGTAGTAGTAGTAGTAGTAGTAGTAGTAGTAGTAGTAGTAGTAGTAGTAGTAGTAGTAGTAGTAGTAGTAGTAGTAGTAGTAGTAGTAGTAGTAGTAGTAGTAGTAGTAGTAGTAGTAGTAGTAGTAGTAGTAGTAGTAGTAGTAGTAGTAGTAGTAGTAGTAGTAGTAGTAGTAGTAGTAGTAGTAGTAGTAGTAGTAGTAGTAGTAGTAGTAGTAGTAGTAGTAGTAGTAGTAGTAGTAGTAGTAGTAGTAGTAGTAGTAGTAGTAGTAGTAGTAGTAGTAGTAGTAGTAGTAGTAGTAGTAGTAGTAGTAGTAGTAGTAGTAGTAGTAGTAGTAGTAGTAGTAGTAGTAGTAGTAGTAGTAGTAGTAGTAGTAGTAGTAGTAGTAGTAGTAGTAGTAGTAGTAGTAGTAGTAGTAGTAGTAGTAGTAGTAGTAGTAGTAGTAGTAGTAGTAGTAGTAGTAGTAGTAGTAGTAGTAGTAGTAGTAGTAGTAGTAGTAGTAGTAGTAGTAGTAGTAGTAGTAGTAGTAGTAGTAGTAGTAGTAGTAGTAGTAGTAGTAGTAGTAGTAGTAGTAGTAGTAGTAGTAGTAGTAGTAGTAGTAGTAGTAGTAGTAGTAGTAGTAGTAGTAGTAGTAGTAGTAGTAGTAGTAGTAGTAGTAGTAGTAGTAGTAGTAGTAGTAGTAGTAGTAGTAGTAGTAGTAGTAGTAGTAGTAGTAGTAGTAGTAGTAGTAGTAGTAGTAGTAGTAGTAGTAGTAGTAGTAGTAGTAGTAGTAGTAGTAGTAGTAGTAGTAGTAGTAGTAGTAGTAGTAGTAGTAGTAGTAGTAGTAGTAGTAGTAGTAGTAGTAGTAGTAGTAGTAGTAGTAGTAGTAGTAGTAGTAGTAGTAGTAGTAGTAGTAGTAGTAGTAGTAGTAGTAGTAGTAGTAGTAGTAGTAGTAGTAGTAGTAGTAGTAGTAGTAGTAGTAGTAGTAGTAGTAGTAGTAGTAGTAGTAGTAGTAGTAGTAGTAGTAGTAGTAGTAGTAGTAGTAGTAGTAGTAGTAGTAGTAGTAGTAGTAGTAGTAGTAGTAGTAGTAGTAGTAGTAGTAGTAGTAGTAGTAGTAGTAGTAGTAGTAGTAGTAGTAGTAGTAGTAGTAGTAGTAGTAGTAGTAGTAGTAGTAGTAGTAGTAGTAGTAGTAGTAGTAGTAGTAGTAGTAGTAGTAGTAGTAGTAGTAGTAGTAGTAGTAGTAGTAGTAGTAGTAGTAGTAGTAGTAGTAGTAGTAGTAGTAGTAGTAGTAGTAGTAGTAGTAGTAGTAGTAGTAGTAGTAGTAGTAGTAGTAGTAGTAGTAGTAGTAGTAGTAGTAGTAGTAGTAGTAGTAGTAGTAGTAGTAGTAGTAGTAGTAGTAGTAGTAGTAGTAGTAGTAGTAGTAGTAGTAGTAGTAGTAGTAGTAGTAGTAGTAGTAGTAGTAGTAGTAGTAGTAGTAGTAGTAGTAGTAGTAGTAGTAGTAGTAGTAGTAGTAGTAGTAGTAGTAGTAGTAGTAGTAGTAGTAGTAGTAGTAGTAGTAGTAGTAGTAGTAGTAGTAGTAGTAGTAGTAGTAGTAGTAGTAGTAGTAGTAGTAGTAGTAGTAGTAGTAGTAGTAGTAGTAGTAGTAGTAGTAGTAGTAGTAGTAGTAGTAGTAGTAGTAGTAGTAGTAGTAGTAGTAGTAGTAGTAGTAGTAGTAGTAGTAGTAGTAGTAGTAGTAGTAGTAGTAGTAGTAGTAGTAGTAGTAGTAGTAGTAGTAGTAGTAGTAGTAGTAGTAGTAACCTGTAACCTGTAACCTAATGTTTTAGGCACTGCCATCAACTTCATCAGAAATTTTCGGCCGTGCATTAAATGTTGACTAGTTGTTATTAGGATAAGCCAAAGAGAAAAGATATGTCTTAAGCTTATTTTTGAATAACATGGTTGATTGAATAGAACGAATGTTATAAGGAAGTCTATTCCAGGCTATAGGTGCAGATATTGAGAAGGCTCTCTTTTGTTTTATGGATACATTACGCAAATCTGGTATGACTAGAGTATACTTGAGGCAAAGTCGTATTGGGCGTGATGATGTATAGGGAGTAAGTAGAGTATGTAAGTAGTCAGGTTGGCTGTGATGAGTGGCATGATGGGTTAGCATACATATTTTATATATTATTCTGTATTTAATTGGGAGCCAGTGTAATATTTTCATGTAAGGTGATATGTGTGTTCTAGAGAATTTATTTATATTGTATATGAGTCTGACTGCTGAATTTTGCAAAAGTTGTAGTTTATGTAGTAAATAATCCGGTATACCATTAATAATCGAATTACAGTAATCTAATTTAGGTAGAATAAGAGATGTTATAAGTAGTTTAGCAATTTCAGTGGATATTGAAGGTCTAATAATTTTTATAGTGTATAATATAAAATTTACTGATTTAATTATATTGGAGATCTGATGTGTAAATGATAATGTGGTGTCTAATATAATTCCTAGATTACGGGCTGATCTGGAGTAAGGTATACAATCATTACCAATATATATATTTGGAATAGTGGACTTATTTGATAAAGAAATATGGAGTGCAATGGTTTTTGAGCTATTCAGTGAGAGAGAGTTTGAGTTTAGCCATGTTCGTATATCCTCAAGGCAGTTGTTGAGTATAGGTATATCTTTAGTAGGGTCTTTTAAAATCATATATACTTGTAGGTCATCTGCATAGGAATGGTAGCCAATATTTGGATATTTATTAAAAATATCAAATATTGGGATCATGTATATATTGAAGAGTATTGGTCCGAGAACAGATCCCTGCGGTACACCATGATGGATTGACCGAGGTGTGGATGTCAGAGAATCAATCTGAATAGAAAAATATCTATTTTGAAGATATGATTTGAACCATTCAGTAGTAGTAGTAGTAGTAGTAGTAGTAGTAGTAGTAGTAGTAGTAGTAGTAGTAGTAGTAGTAGTAGTAGTAGTAGTAGTAGTAGTAGTAGTAGTAGTAGTAGTAGTAGTAGTAGTAGTAGTAGTAGTAGTAGTAGTAGTAGTAGTAGTAGTAGTAGTAGTAGTAGTAGTAGTAGTAGTAGTAGTAGTAGTAGTAGTAGTAGTAGTAGTAGTAGTAGTAGTAGTAGTAGTAGTAGTAGTAGTAGTAGTAGTAGTAGTAGTAGTAGTAGTAGTAGTAGTAGTAGTAGTAGTAGTAGTAGTAGTAGTAGTAGTAGTAGTAGTAGTAGTAGTAGTAGTAGTAGTAGTAGTAGTAGTAGTAGTAGTAGTAGTAGTAGTAGTAGTAGTAGTAGTAGTAGTAGTAGTAGTAGTAGTAGTAGTAGTAGTAGTAGTAGTAGTAGTAGTAGTAGTAGTAGTAGTAGTAGTAGTAGTAGTAGTAGTAGTAGTAGTAGTAGTAGTAGTAGTAGTAGTAGTAGTAGTAGTAGTAGTAGTAGTAGTAGTAGTAGTAGTAGTAGTAGTAGTAGTAGTAGTAGTAGTAGTAGTAGTAGTAGTAGTAGTAGTAGTAGTAGTAGTAGTAGTAGTAGTAGTAGTAGTAGTAGTAGTAGTAGTAGTAGTAGTAGTAGTAGTAGTAGTAGTAGTAGTAGTAGTAGTAGTAGTAGTAGTAGTAGTAGTAGTAGTAGTAGTAGTAGTAGTAGTAGTAGTAGTAGTAGTAGTAGTAGTAGTAGTAGTAGTAGTAGTAGTAGTAGTAGTAGTAGTAGTAGTAGTAGTAGTAGTAGTAGTAGTAGTAGTAGTAGTAGTAGTAGTAGTAGTAGTAGTAGTAGTAGTAGTAGTAGTAGTAGTAGTAGTAGTAGTAGTAGTAGTAGTAGTAGTAGTAGTAGTAGTAGTAGTAGTAGTAGTAGTAGTAGTAGTAGTAGTAGTAGTAGTAGTAGTAGTAGTAGTAGTAGTAGTAGTAGTAGTAGTAGTAGTAGTAGTAGTAGTAGTAGTAGTAGTAGTAGTAGTAGTAGTAGTAGTAGTAGTAGTAGTAGTAGTAGTAGTAGTAGTAGTAGTAGTAGTAGTAGTAGTAGTAGTAGTAGTAGTAGTAGTAGTAGTAGTAGTAGTAGTAGTAGTAGTAGTAGTAGTAGTAGTAGTAGTAGTAGTAGTAGTAGTAGTAGTAGTAGTAGTAGTAGTAGTAGTAGTAGTAGTAGTAGTAGTAGTAGTAGTAGTAGTAGTAGTAGTAGTAGTAGTAGTAGTAGTAGTAGTAGTAGTAGTAGTAGTAGTAGTAGTAGTAGTAGTAGTAGTAGTAGTAGTAGTAGTAGTAGTAGTAGTAGTAGTAGTAGTAGTAGTAGTAGTAGTAGTAGTAGTAGTAGTAGTAGTAGTAGTAGTAGTAGTAGTAGTAGTAGTAGTAGTAGTAGTAGTAGTAGTAGTAGTAGTAGTAGTAGTAGTAGTAGTAGTAGTAGTAGTAGTAGTAGTAGTAGTAGTAGTAGTAGTAGTAGTAGTAGTAGTAGTAGTAGTAGTAGTAGTAGTAGTAGTAGTAGTAGTAGTAGTAGTAGTAGTAGTAGTAGTAGTAGTAGTAGTAGTAGTAGTAGTAGTAGTAGTAGTAGTAGTAGTAGTAGTAGTAGTAGTAGTAGTAGTAGTAGTAGTAGTAGTAGTAGTAGTAGTAGTAGTAGTAGTAGTAGTAGTAGTAGTAGTAGTAGTAGTAGTAGTAGTAGTAGTAGTAGTAGTAGTAGTAGTAGTAGTAGTAGTAGTAGTAGTAGTAGTAGTAGTAGTAGTAGTAGTAGTAGTAGTAGTAGTAGTAGTAGTAGTAGTAGTAGTAGTAGTAGTAGTAGTAGTAGTAGTAGTAGTAGTAGTAGTAGTAGTAGTAGTAGTAGTAGTAGTAGTAGTAGTAGTAGTAGTAGTAGTAGTAGTAGTAGTAGTAGTAGTAGTAGTAGTAGTAGTAGTAGTAGTAGTAGTAGTAGTAGTAGTAGTAGTAGTAGTAGTAGTAGTAGTAGTAGTAGTAGTAGTAGTAGTAGTAGTAGTAGTAGTAGTAGTAGTAGTAGTAGTAGTAGTAGTAGTAGTAGTAGTAGTAGTAGTAGTAGTAGTAGTAGTAGTAGTAGTAGTAGTAGTAGTAGTAGTAGTAGTAGTAGTAGTAGTAGTAGTAGTAGTAGTAGTAGTAGTAGTAGTAGTAGTAGTAGTAGTAGTAGTAGTAGTAGTAGTAGTAGTAGTAGTAGTAGTAGTAGTAGTAGTAGTAGTAGTAGTAGTAGTAGTAGTAGTAGTAGTAGTAGTAGTAGTAGTAGTAGTAGTAGTAGTAGTAGTAGTAGTAGTAGTAGTAGTAGTAGTAGTAGTAGTAGTAGTAGTAGTAGTAGTAGTAGTAGTAGTAGTAGTAGTAGTAGTAGTAGTAGTAGTAGTAGTAGTAGTAGTAGTAGTAGTAGTAGTAGTAGTAGTAGTAGTAGTAGTAGTAGTAGTAGTAGTAGTAGTAGTAGTAGTAGTAGTAGTAGTAGTAGTAGTAGTAGTAGTAGTAGTAGTAGTAGTAGTAGTAGTAGTAGTAGTAGTAGTAGTAGTAGTAGTAGTAGTAGTAGTAGTAGTAGTAGTAGTAGTAGTAGTAGTAGTAGTAGTAGTAGTAGTAGTAGTAGTAGTAGTAGTAGTAGTAGTAGTAGTAGTAGTAGTAGTAGTAGTAGTAGTAGTAGTAGTAGTAGTAGTAGTAGTAGTAGTAGTAGTAGTAGTAGTAGTAGTAGTAGTAGTAGTAGTAGTAGTAGTAGTAGTAGTAGTAGTAGTAGTAGTAGTAGTAGTAGTAGTAGTAGTAGTAGTAGTAGTAGTAGTAGTAGTAGTAGTAGTAGTAGTAGTAGTAGTAGTAGTAGTAGTAGTAGTAGTAGTAGTAGTAGTAGTAGTAGTAGTAGTAGTAGTAGTAGTAGTAGTAGTAGTAGTAGTAGTAGTAGTAGTAGTAGTAGTAGTAGTAGTAGTAGTAGTAGTAGTAGTAGTAGTAGTAGTAGTAGTAGTAGTAGTAGTAGTAGTAGTAGTAGTAGTAGTAGTAGTAGTAGTAGTAGTAGTAGTAGTAGTAGTAGTAGTAGTAGTAGTAGTAGTAGTAGTAGTAGTAGTAGTAGTAGTAGTAGTAGTAGTAGTAGTAGTAGTAGTAGTAGTAGTAGTAGTAGTAGTAGTAGTAGTAGTAGTAGTAGTAGTAGTAGTAGTAGTAGTAGTAGTAGTAGTAGTAGTAGTAGTAGTAGTAGTAGTAGTAGTAGTAGTAGTAGTAGTAGTAGTAGTAGTAGTAGTAGTAGTAGTAGTAGTAGTAGTAGTAGTAGTAGTAGTAGTAGTAGTAGTAGTAGTAGTAGTAGTAGTAGTAGTAGTAGTAGTAGTAGTAGTAGTAGTAGTAGTAGTAGTAGTAGTAGTAGTAGTAGTAGTAGTAGTAGTAGTAGTAGTAGTAGTAGTAGTAGTAGTAGTAGTAGTAGTAGTAGTAGTAGTAGTAGTAGTAGTAGTAGTAGTAGTAGTAGTAGTAGTAGTAGTAGTAGTAGTAGTAGTAGTAGTAGTAGTAGTAGTAGTAGTAGTAGTAGTAGTAGTAGTAGTAGTAGTAGTAGTAGTAGTAGTAGTAGTAGTAGTAGTAGTAGTAGTAGTAGTAGTAGTAGTAGTAGTAGTAGTAGTAGTAGTAGTAGTAGTAGTAGTAGTAGTAGTAGTAGTAGTAGTAGTAGTAGTAGTAGTAGTAGTAGTAGTAGTAGTAGTAGTAGTAGTAGTAGTAGTAGTAGTAGTAGTAGTAGTAGTAGTAGTAGTAGTAGTAGTAGTAGTAGTAGTAGTAGTAGTAGTAGTAGTAGTAGTAGTAGTAGTAGTAGTAGTAGTAGTAGTAGTAGTAGTAGTAGTAGTAGTAGTAGTAGTAGTAGTAGTAGTAGTAGTAGTAGTAGTAGTAGTAGTAGTAGTAGTAGTAGTAGTAGTAGTAGTAGTAGTAGTAGTAGTAGTAGTAGTAGAATAGTAGTAGTAGTAGTAGTAGTAGTAGTAGTAGTAGTAGTAGTAGTAGTAGTAGTAGTAGTAGTAGTAGTAGTAGTAGTAGTAGTAGTAGTAGTAGTAGTAGTAGTAGTAGTAGTAGTAGTAGTAGTAGTAGTAGTAGTAGTAGTAGTAGTAGTAGTAGTAGTAGTAGTAGTAGTAGTAGTAGTAGTAGTAGTAGTAGTAGTAGTAGTAGTAGTAGTAGTAGTAGTAGTAGTAGTAGTAGTAGTAGTAGTAGTAGTAGTAGTAGTAGTAGTAGTAGTAGTAGTAGTAGTAGTAGTAGTAGTAGTAGTAGTAGTAGTAGTAGTAGTAGTAGTAGTAGTAGTAGTAGTAGTAGTAGTAGTAGTAGTAGTAGTAGTAGTAGTAGTAGTAGTAGTAGTAGTAGTAGTAGTAGTAGTAGTAGTAGTAGTAGTAGTAGTAGTAGTAGTAGTAGTAGTAGTAGTAGTAGTAGTAGTAGTAGTAGTAGTAGTAGTAGTAGTAGTAGTAGTAGTAGTAGTAGTAGTAGTAGTAGTAGTAGTAGTAGTAGTAGTAGTAGTAGTAGTAGTAGTAGTAGTAGTAGTAGTAGTAGTAGTAGTAGTAGTAGTAGTAGTAGTAGTAGTAGTAGTAGTAGTAGTAGTAGTAGTAGTAGTAGTAGTAGTAGTAGTAGTAGTAGTAGTAGTAGTAGTAGTAGTAGTAGTAGTAGTAGTAGTAGTAGTAGTAGTAGTAGTAGTAGTAGTAGTAGTAGTAGTAGTAGTAGTAGTAGTAGTAGTAGTAGTAGTAGTAGTAGTAGTAGTAGTAGTAGTAGTAGTAGTAGTAGTAGTAGTAGTAGTAGTAGTAGTAGTAGTAGTAGTAGTAGTAGTAGTAGTAGTAGTAGTAGTAGTAGTAGTAGTAGTAGTAGTAGTAGTAGTAGTAGTAGTAGTAGTAGTAGTAGTAGTAGTAGTAGTAGTAGTAGTAGTAGTAGTAGTAGTAGTAGTAGTAGTAGTAGTAGTAGTAGTAGTAGTAGTAGTAGTAGTAGTAGTAGTAGTAGTAGTAGTAGTAGTAGTAGTAGTAGTAGTAGTAGTAGTAGTAGTAGTAGTAGTAGTAGTAGTAGTAGTAGTAGTAGTAGTAGTAGTAGTAGTAGTAGTAGTAGTAGTAGTAGTAGTAGTAGTAGTAGTAGTAGTAGTAGTAGTAGTAGTAGTAGTAGTAGTAGTAGTAGTAGTAGTAGTAGTAGTAGTAGTAGTAGTAGTAGTAGTAGTAGTAGTAGTAGTAGTAGTAGTAGTAGTAGTAGTAGTAGTAGTAGTAGTAGTAGTAGTAGTAGTAGTAGTAGTAGTAGTAGTAGTAGTAGTAGTAGTAGTAGTAGTAGTAGTAGTAGTAGTAGTAGTAGTAGTAGTAGTAGTAGTAGTAGTAGTAGTAGTAGTAGTAGTAGTAGTAGTAGTAGTAGTAGTAGTAGTAGTAGTAGTAGTAGTAGTAGTAGTAGTAGTAGTAGTAGTAGTAGTAGTAGTAGTAGTAGTAGTAGTAGTAGTAGTAGTAGTAGTAGTAGTAGTAGTAGTAGTAGTAGTAGTAGTAGTAGTAGTAGTAGTAGTAGTAGTAGTAGTAGTAGTAGTAGTAGTAGTAGTAGTAGTAGTAGTAGTAGTAGTAGTAGTAGTAGTAGTAGTAGTAGTAGTAGTAGTAGTAGTAGTAGTAGTAGTAGTAGTAGTAGTAGTAGTAGTAGTAGTAGTAGTAGTAGTAGTAGTAGTAGTAGTAGTAGTAGTAGTAGTAGTAGTAGTAGTAGTAGTAGTAGTAGTAGTAGTAGTAGTAGTAGTAGTAGTAGTAGTAGTAGTAGTAGTAGTAGTAGTAGTAGTAGTAGTAGTAGTAGTAGTAGTAGTAGTAGTAGTTACTATAGTATACTATAGTATCTCGATTATTATTGTATTTATAAAAATGCCTGTGTGGCTTAGTGGCTAAGGCTTCAGACACACAAGCAGTAGGACACGGGTTCGACCCTCGTCCTGACCATTAATTAATTTTATAAAATGGGTCTTAAAATATTATTTAGAAGTGATCTTATATAATTGTGTATAAATAAATGATCGGCTCTCGTTAAAACCCTGGATGCCTTAACATGAGAGCGGTTTCGAAGGGACATTAGAGCCATATATGGTTATAAGTGTAAACTTCATCTAAGTTCCTGGATGGGATGAAAGGACTCCACCAAATAAAAAATAATAATAATAATAAATAATATCGTATGCAATATCGTTTTCCATATCACTTGTCATATCGCAATATATATATATATATATATATATATATATATATATATATAACTTATACTCAGAATATAATTATATTTAATATAATGATTATAATCGGTATTCAAAATATACAAAATTTACATACGAATTAAATTTATATTTCTTTCTTAATTTTTTTCTAATATATCTTAATTAAGCAATATCTATCGAATATACATTATTCCCACTTTAACGAGTCTAGTATCTTTGCAGCGAGGTTAGAGGTCATATAAACACGTGACTCGTGTAGTCTGTAATAGATAACAGCGCGCTCTACACAATAGATTATATAACAATATATTACATAACAATACCTTATGACAGGATTTAATTCTTTAATTTTTATTTCGTATTATCTTTGTTTATATCTATAACGTATTTGTATTTTATATCTATAATGTTATTGGTAGAACATATGTATACTTTATACGTTCGATGAATGATAGTTCGACTACGTATCACTCAGATGCAGGCCTACAGTACGACTGCTGACGATGACGTCACTCCGGTTACGTCATATCGAGCCGTACAGGTGGCGCTGTGGGACGTGCGTACGGAGAACTTCATCTTCGACAACCACACTAGAATCACGTGGAAACAACACGGTTAAAGACGACGATGTTATAGTAGCTATAGATGTGGGCATACGATGTAATAGCTAGTTACGCAATAGTTGTGTTTATAATTCTGTATAGGTGGATATTATGTGTACACTATTCTGAGATATATATATATTTTTTATTTATTTATATATAGTTTATTGACTACAAAAACAATGTGTGGTTATAGGCGTCGTTAGATAATAAAAAACAAAAACAAAAATAAATAGAAAACGAATAATAAAATAAATATATATAACTGCCTGTATGGCTCAGTTGGATAATGTGTCAGACAAACAAGCAGTAGGACACGGGTTCGAGCATCGTCCGGATCATTGAAATAGCTTTTAAATAATATTTAGAAGTGATCTTATATAAGTGTGTATAAATAAATGATCTGCTCTCGTTAAAACCACGGATGCCTTAACATGAGAGCGGCTTCGAAGGGACATTAGAGCCATATATGGTTATAAGTGAACACTTCATATAATTTCCTGGATGGTATGAACGGACTCCTCCAATAAAAATAATAGTAACAATACATATATATATATATATATATGTGTTGGGACACAGTGTGTGTAATATACATGGTGTATATACATACATGGTGTATATACATGCATATTTCCTATAGGAAAAGCAGCGACAGAAATCCCAGATTCTACTTGTTCTTTGCCTTGCGAGAAGAAACAATTCAAAATCCAGCTAGAGCTGATGTGTTGCTGGGAATGTAGGTTTTTATCTTAACTTACACACATATACACCTTAATATATATATATATATATATATATATATATATATATATATATTATATATAATATATATATATATATATATATAGTAGTTATAACAGAGTAGTGTGTACCTTTATATAAATACAGTGTCCAGTTAATCTAGGAAAACAATCTATTATAGGATTATCCTAAGACAATATTAACATTACGGAGATAGCTAAGTATTGTCCTAAGATAATCCTAGGATTCTTTATTTTCCCAGAACAACTGGCTCCTGTCGTATACATATACTATATATACATAGCGTATAGGCTCTAAGTTGTACAGCCACGTGCTATATCGTACACCCACGTGCGATATCGTACAGCCACATGCGATATAGATACACTACAATACCTGCATTGTTACACTACAATACCTGCATTGTTACACTACAATACCTGCATTGTTACACTACAATACCTGCATTGTTACACTACAATACCTGCATTGTTACACTACAATACCTGCATTGTTACACTACAATACCTGCATTGTTACACTACAATACCTGCATTGTTACACTACAATACCTGCATTGTTACACTACAATACCTGCATTGTTACACTACAATACCTGCATTGTTACACTACAATACCTGCATTGTTACACTACAATACCTGCATTGTTACACTACAATACCTGCATTGTTACACTACAATACCTGCATTGTTACACTACAATACCTGCATTGTTACACTACAATACCTGCATTGTTACACTACAATACCTGCATTGTTACACTACAATACCTGCATTGTTACACTACAATACCTGCATTGTTACACTACAATACCTGCATTGTTACACTACAATACCTGCATTGTTACACTACAATACCTGCATTGTTACACTACAATACCTGCATTGTTACACTACAATACCTGCATTGTTACACTACAATACCTGCATTGTTACACTACAATACCTGCATTGTTACACTACAATACCTGCATTGTTACACTACAATACCTGTATTGTTACACTACAATACCTGCATTGTTACACTACAATACCTGCATTGTTACACTACAATACCTGCATTGTTACACTACAATACCTGCATTGTTACACTACAATACCTGCATTGTTACACTACAATACCTGCATTGTTACACTACAATACCTGCATTGTTACACTACAATACCTGCATTGTTACACTACAATACCTGCATTGTTACACTACAATACCTGCATTGTTACACTACAATACCTGCATTGTTACACTACAATACCTGCATTGTTACACTACAATACCTGCATTGTTACACTACAATACCTGCATTGTTACACTACAATACCTGCATTGTTACACTACAATACCTGCATTGTTACACTACAATACCTGCATTGTTACACTACAATACCTGTATTGTTACACTACAATACCTGCATTGTTACACTACAATACCTGTATTGTTACACTACAATACCTGCATTGTTACACTACAATACCTGCATTGTTACACTACAATACCTGCATTGTTACACTACAATACCTGCATTGTTACACTACAATACCTGCATTGTTACACTACAATACCTGCATTGTTACACTACAATACCTGCATTGTTACACTACAATACCTGCATTGTTACACTACAATACCTGCATTGTTACACTACAATACCTGCATTGTTACACTACAATACCTGCATTGTTACACTACAATACCTGCATTGTTACACTACAATACCTGCATTGTTACACTACAATACCTGCATTGTTACACTACAATACCTGCATTGTTACACTACAATACCTGCATTGTTACACTACAATACCTGCATTGTTACACTACAATACCTGCATTGTTACACTACAATACCTGCATTGTTACACTACAATACCTGCATTGTTACACTACAATACCTGCATTGTTACACTACAATACCTGCATTGTTACACTACAATACCTGCATTGTTACACTACAATACCTGCATTGTTACACTACAATACCTGCATTGTTACACTACAATACCTGCATTGTTACACTACAATACCTGCATTGTTACACTACAATACCTGCATTGTTACACTACAATACCTGCATTGTTACACGATACAATACCTGCACAGGTATTGCGCCTCCAACGAGATCATAACACGTAACGGAACTTCGTGCAGGCGATGCCCGGATCTACTTTGGCCCGACTACCGGTCTGCCACCACGTGTGAACCTATTATCGCCACCCACTATAGATGGTCGAATACGGTCAGTGGGTTTACTATACTATATATGCATATATAGTATTACCTAACGAGGTCGAACTTTCTCGACAAAATAGTATACATAAGAGTACACTATACTATATATATATATATATATATATATATATATATAGTTAATACAACCATAGGGTACTGATACTTTACATGTGCGAGAGAAGAATAGTAATGAATATAAATGGTCATTTATTGAATTAATTTTCTAATTTTACTTTTTCTTTATATTTTTCGTGTCATATTATTGTATTCCTAAAATGGATACCAGCAACACATATATATATATATATATATATATATATATACAGTCAGCTCCCGATAAGTCGGATACGCAAGGAACCGGGAAAAGTGTCCGACTTAACGAGATGTCCGACTTATCCGAGATTCAGAATATCATGCAGATAAGACATGAAATGTGCATCGCGAGTTAAATTGTTACCGAAATATGGAATTATGCAACAATCAACAACATGAAATATTGTATTCAATAATATTACTTACTAAAATTATAATATTCATTATTTAAACTTTAAAGAATAAAAATTTAAATTATTTAATTTTAAAGCAAACATTTAAGTTTTTTTTTTTGAAGTTTTTTAAAGCAAACATTTCTGACAATTTATAAAAATTCTGACTTATCCAGTATAAAAATCATAAAAATGACTATAATATGTATCCGACTTATAGATAAGTCCGACTTATCCAATCCAACTTATCCGACTTATCCGATTAATTTAACATGGAACTAGATAAAAATCCAACCAAACCAACTAAATATGTCCGACTTATCGAGAAGTCCGACTTACCGAGAGTTGACTGTATATATGTTTATATCTATTCAATATATAGGTTTACCATAATTATGCATACTTATGTAATTATACATAATTATGTATATTCCATATAGTGCATATTCTATACAAAATGTAATTTTATTGTGTATTATTTTCTGTATAATTTTATATATATTTATATACGTATATACACATATATATATATATGTATACACTGTATATTATAAATACGTGTAACAACATTATTTAATCGGTTGTAAAGTTGAGGTCACACTTTTTAATGTTCGCGCGAATTTGCGAATACTCACGGTTTTTTGTAGAACAACAAATTATATATATATTATTATTATTATTATTATATATATATATATATGAATATAGTGGGAAAACCGACTATTCAAATAAACAATGTATGTATTAAATATATTTTCAATATATTTTCAAATATATGCGAATTCGTATGTTTTGATCACGGTATCGCTATAAATATTACTATTATGAACACTTTTAAATCTCATGTTATCATTTAATTTCGATAACGTATTTAACATACGACAATTTCAATTTGTCTAATATCTTTGCTATTTTTTTGTAGAACAAAAAATTATATATATATTTTAAAATATATGCGAATTCGTATGTTTTGATCATGGTATCGCTATAACTATTACTATTATAAACACTGCTTAAAACTCATGTTATCATTTAATTTCGATAACGTATTTAACAGACGACAATTTCGATTTGTCTAATATCTTTGCTATTCTCTTGTGTCTCGGTCGCCATTGTTATATTCTACATCGTTGAACGCAAGCATAAACTGATTAAAGCTACTGGGAAAGAAATGGGATTCGTGGGTTACTATTTATAGAATATATATATATATATATATATATATATATTGTTATTGTTATTGTTGGAACTGCTCTTACAAACTTGGTATATGCATCAGTCATTACTAATACATTTTCTCGATTATCTGTAGATTTATCTAAAGTTACGAAATCTAAAAATAGAAGTTCTAATGGTCTACTAGCCCCTAGACTACCTAATCTTATTATCGGTTTTCTTACTATTCCCTTGGACCTACTACATACCTCGCATTCGTTGACATACTTTCTTACATCTTCATATTTACCTTTCCAGGTATACCAAAGATTAACCCTCGCCATGGATCTCTCAATTCCCTGATGTCCATTATCATCATGTATCCCTTCTAATACTTCCTTAATCAATGACCTCGGTAAAACTAAAATGGTATCTCCATCCTTACTATTCTTATATAATATTCCACCCTCTAACTTATATCTCTCTACTTTCTCCCCTTTCTCTAATAACTCTATAATACTTAGTAACCCGCTTTCCTGCATCTGTTTCTCCCTTAATGACTCTCTATCCATTTGACCTATTATTTCAATTTCATTCACAACCCCATCTCCTCCTACTTCTACATGTCTCATATCCAAATCTTCCTCATACATATTATTACTATCCTCTACCTCTGAATTACTATCCTGTTTTCTTGATAAGGCATCTGCTACAATATTTTGTTTTCCTGCTCTATATTTAAATGTAAGTTCGAATGGTGCTAATCTACCTATCCACCTCTGTTCTAAAGCCGAAAGATCCTTCTTATTTAATATGCAAGCAACTGCGCTATTATCAGTAATCACCTGACATTTAGATCCTAATAATCCTATATATATATATGTGTGTGTGTGTGGGTGTCTGTGCGGCTGTGTGTGTGTTTATATGCATATGTGTGGGTGTATATATGTGTATAGTATAATATAATATACTTGTGATGCACGTTTATAAATTATAATTAATCTATTGAATACTATAAATAGGAAAGGTTTTTAATTAATAAATAAATTTATAAACAGATATATCTGGTCATATCATATATGATCATACCATATATATATATATATGGTCAGAATAATGATTACTTATATTATAATTCAATTAACAATTATTATGTAATCATATATTAATATATTACTGAGTATGTGGGTGTTATTATATTGGTATATGCATATTTAGACATATGTAATATTTAAGGTAATAATAAATATATGGACATTTTTATTTGAATTTAAAATAAAAATATAATGGATCTCAATTATCGATGTATATCGATATAGACTAGTGGGTAATATTAATAATATATACTAAAATAATAAATAAGATAGACTAGTGTTATATTGAATACTATAAACAAATGTAATTATTTCAGCTAATAACTAGGACGGTATGTCCCCAAGGACATGCCCTTGATGTATCTCTTTATTTCATTCGTGAAACACTGTCCCATTACTCATTAACATCCCATTGGCTCCTATGACCTATACGATAACCTATAACCTCTATGATAACCTATAACCTCTAATTATATTCGGTACAGTTGTGAGTTACATGTCCGCAGTACAAACCCACTATAATCACGTGACATCTACGTTAACCTCTAACCCCTAGGTATATTCGGTATCCTGGTCAGCTACCTGTCCGCAGTGCTAATGGTCATCCCTCCTAATTCGGCGAATTGTTCGGCTTCCTTCGTTACCATGCAGCTAGGCCTGTCGTGCGTGTACGCCCCTTTACTTATGGTAAGTGCTGCAGTCACGTGACTATAGCAGTGAGTGTACGCCCCTTTACTTATGGTAAGTGCTGCAGTCACGTGACTATAGCAGTGAGTGTACGCCCCTTTACTTATGGTATGTTCTGCAGTCACGTGACTATAGCAGTGAGTGTACGCCCCTTTACTTATGGTAAGTGCTGCAGTCACGTGACTATAGCAGTGAGTGTACGCCCCTTTACTTATGGTAAGTGCTGCAGTCACGTGACTATAGCAGTGAGTGTACGCCCCTTTACTTATGGTAAGTGCTGCAGTCACGTGACTATAGCAGTGAGTGTACGCCCCTTTACTTATGGTATGTGCTGCAGTCACGTGAATATAGCAGTGTACGTTTGCTTCGTACGTATCCGGGAATGTATATGATACATGTACACTTTATATATATATATATATATATATATATATATGTATATATATATATATATATATATATATAATATATAATAGTAATTATAATAATAATAACTAGTAATTATAATAATAATAATAATTATTATTATTAATAATATAATAATAATAATTAATATATATATATGGGTACCACTATATTTAGTGTGAATAATAAAAGTAGTCTACTTCGATATGAGACACTATTAGATTATATATAAGGGGTAATTGTTTCGATAAGCAATACTATTTCTATAATTACCCTGGCATTGCCTAAATCTAATAATAATAATAATATATATATATATATAAACTTAAGTTAACACATCTATAAATAGAACTATATATAAACTTAAGTTAACACATCTATAAATAGAACTATATATAAACTTAAGTTAACACATCTATAAATAGAACTATATATAAACTTAAGTTAACACATCTATAAATAGAACTATATATACGTTATATACGTTTACGTAACACGTGAACAGAAAACCAACCGCATATACCGCGTGTTCGACTCGGCTAAGACGAGTGCACGTGTACCCAGATTCATCAAGTGGAAGTCGCAGATTATGTTCACGCTGATACTGATCTGTTTACAGGTGAGTCATGGTCACGTGGCCCCTACTTGTGTATGTTACTAACTCGCTTACTCGCTTGTTTCGCGATATACTAATATCTAGAAGTAATTCAGAAATAATCCAGAAGTAGTGTTTATAGAGTATTACTGATATATATATATATATTGATGATATATCTATATGATATAATAAAAAATAATATATATTATCATAATATACTTAAAATATTATATTAAAAAACAAAATGGATTTATATACAACAAATAATTTCTACTTCTGGATTATTTCTAGATTATTTCTACTTCTGGATTATTTCTAGATTATTTCTGGATTATTTCTGGATTACTTCTGGATATTAGTATATCCCGTTTATTTTGCGGTTGTTGTTTGCCAGACAGTAAAAGTTCTCCAAACATCACAGTTCATCAAACATCATGGATCATATATGATAATATATATATAAGATCATATATATATCATCATATATATCAGCTATAGCTACTCTCATCTCGCTAGCCAGTATATCACTTTCGCGCTCCAGATTCCTGATGTAAATTTCTGGTGGCCTTCCCGTCTTCTAGTTCCATGAGTATGTTCCCAATGAACTAGATCCGAAACAACCTTATTATTTCTACGTATGCAATGTCCAGCAAACTGTAAGCGTCGACGTCTGATCTGTGTAGATATTTTTTTACCTTGTAACTTTCTGAGACCAATGTACATATTTAATATCATTCGTATGTATGTAATTATATATATATATATATATATATATATATATATATATATTGTATATTTTTGTTTTTAGGTCATCTTATGAATTCATTTATTCATTTTGTAACTTAGATACAATTTTATTTACTTATAACCAAGTGGATATTATCATCAAGTCATCTCTCATCTTAAGACGTCATCTTAGGATGTACTGGTTTTAACTAGTATTATTGAGTATTTTTTTATATAATTGGAATTGAACATATTACTGTCACCACGCATTATCCTATTGATATACACAATTATTATATATATATATATATATATATATATATATATATATATATATATATATATATATATATATATATATATATATATATATATACATATAATTATATAATTATATACAACTCTAGTTATTGTACATTTCAAATATTCTTATCAAATCTTATTTCTTATAAGACACCTGTACTCACACACATGTTGCACACACACACTCACGCACACTCACACATGTTGAACGCACACACACATGCACACACGTCGCATACAGATAACCATAATTATGATAAGCACCGCGATATCCGCACCTCGTATCGACTGGATGATGAGAGTTCCCACTGTTAAGAAGGTTAGAGGGGTAATGGCGAGGGTATCACCACTATCACCACTGACCACTACTACTACTACTGCACTGAACACTACACTGACCACTACTACTGACCACTACACTGACCACTACTACTGACCACTACACTGACCACTACTACTGACCACTAATATATTGACCACTACTACTGACCCCTAATATATTGACTACTACTATAGTAGTTTACTGACCACTACACTGACTACTACTACACTGACCACCTAACATGTCAACACAATGACTATTTTCTCATATCTACCACTGGTCATCGTACCTACTAACGTACTTACATTATTACGCTAAACTGATTTCCTAATTGACCACTTGACTGACCACTCGACTGGCTAACACGTTAAGACGTCAGCCCTTCCACTAAGGACAGGACATGGCCACAGTTAACGATCTATAGTGTTGTATCTATCTGGTAATCACTAGATAAACATGTAGTTAATTGTAAATTAATCATAAGTGTTCATAAATATATATATATATATATATATATATATATATATATTTATATTATCGATTTAATATGAAATGTATAAATATAATTCCACAATCATATAATTAGTATACTATTACTGTATTGTATTATTATTAGTAGTCTATTACAATACGTTATAATACATATTGTTTATTACACTGGTATTATTATTATTATTATTATTATTATTATTATCAGATTTACATTGTAGTACCTGTAGGTGTTGTTAACAATGTCTATATTGTATGTCCTATAGGTATCAATTGAAGTAACATATTTTATATAAACTTTTTTAAATCATGTATAATTAAATAGTAATGACAATTCTGCATAACAAATTATTAATTAATGAAAATAATATTAAACTAAACAAATATGACGTCATTTAGCTATTAACCCCTTTATAGTTACGTTAGATATTCAATTTCTGTTTAAACTGGTAATTCATTAATACATTAATGTTAACTCATCATATACTTTTTAATTGATCATTTAATTTATCAATAATTTATAATGTATATATGTATGCATTACATTTACATATAAATATATTCTTAAATATGTTTATAATTAAAAAATGGTTTTAATTAGCGAACTATCTAGTTGATATTGACCTCGATCAAGTCATTTAGATATAGGTCATGTTATCACGACATAGTTACACTAGCTTACAGTACGTGTATGAGAGTGTACGTTGTACAAGTTGTTATAACAAAGGAATAATGCTCAATGACGAACATTGTTCGTAGAACAATGCTAATTACAAATGTTTCAATACATAAGTATTCCAGTTTATAGTTCTTTTTATAAATATTATTTGTTTTAGATATTTTACCCATATAAATGAATTATCTCAAATGGAATTGTAATAACATTATTGAAATTATTTAACACTAATATATCGTAGAAGCACATCTATATATAATATGATACTCCTGAAGGTGGAAATGTATTGCAGAATAGACAGAAATACGTTGCTCTACCCGATAGGATTTAATCTAATATTGCTGATAGCTTGTAGGTTAGTACGATTAGGTTAAGTAGGTTAAGTTATGCTTATTTGTGTATTTAGTATGTGCAATGTACAATGTAAATAGTACTTTTTAACATTAATTTGTTCATTATTCTATTCCGTGTAGTACATGTAATACGTGTTAGAGATATATCATTGTAAATGTTATCATTATTATATAAATATAATAATAATACTAATAATAATAATAAATGTATTGATTTTAAACATAAACATATCACTGAATGTGTATCGCACAACAATCATTAGTAAACGCAATAGGTGTATCGCATGATTTAGCGTGACCCTATAGGTGTAACTCCTTATAAGGTATGACGTAATCGTTAGATGTCACCTAACTATTTCGAGTGCAATGACGCTGAAGTGGTTCTGTGTTGCATATATAGGTGACGTAATAGCCCGTATTACATAATCACCACCACTACTACCACTACTACCACCACCTCTACCACTACCACTACTACTACCACTACCACTACTACCACTACCACTACTACTACTACTACTACTACCACTAATAATAATAATATTAATAAGACGATTTATTTAAACACTCATTAAATAACAACAAAGATTGTTCTGATAAGTGTGAGAAAAGAAGATGATTATAAACATAAACATATAGTAAAAAACATATAGTAAACAAAAAAAACATAAACAATAATGTAATATAAGTTATAAAAAATATTATAATTATATATTAAACAATCAAGTATCAATTCGTTGATAATATATATGATTTCAATACATTCTTAAACTTATATGTAGAATGTATTGATCTGATATGGAGAGGAATAGAATTCCATAACGTTGGTGAACTACACGAGAAAGCACGATTGCTTGTTCGAATCAACTTGGATTTATGATAGATGAGTACAAGTTTATCATTCGATGATCTAAGTCGAGTGGATGGAGTATGATATTTTAGTGTAGCATGCAAATAACATGGCATTTTATTGACCAATGTTTTATGGATAATACACAGTATTCTATATATATATAGATTTCTGTTGAATATTAAATATTCTGCAATCAACCATTCTCTTTGATACACTAGTATAATCAGATAATCGTTGTCTGTATATTATCCTTGTGCTCGTTCTGATTATTCTCGATATATTTATCATCAGATTATTGGGTAAACCGTGATAAATAGATGAGCAATAATAAAAACGAGACATTACTAATGATGTTATCAACATTAACGTTATATCTTTTGATATGAATTTTCTAGCACTACGAATATTGTAGAGGTCATAGTTAGACTTACGAAATACTTCAACTATATGTGACTTAAAAGTTAAATTTCTATCAAATTTGACACCTAAATATGTTATTTTATCACTAGGAATAATAATGGTATCATCAATAGATACAGTAGGGAATTGGTAGCCAGTAGGAATATTCAGTAGCTCAGATTTAGAAGTATTTAATAATAAATTATTAGTTGTAAGCCAATGATGAATTGCGTTACTACAGCGCGTAAGTACATTTGAGTTTTTAGAAGAAAAACGTGAGAGTGGAACATACAGCAGTATATCATCTGCATATAGATGATATTTTATTTCTGGGAAGGTACATATAATATCAGATAAAGGCTTAATATAAATTAAAAATAGTATTGGCCCAAGAACAGAACCTTGGGGTACACCAGTTGTTAACATACGTGTTGATGGTATAGAGTTATTTGTTTTAACTGCAAAAGTTATATCTTTAAGGTAAGACATGAACCAATCTAATGCTAATTTACATACTCCTATATTAATGAACCTATTTTTCAAGATAGTGTGATCTAAGGTATCAAATGTAGCAGAGAGATCTAACATTAACATTTGTACCGGATAGTTATCATCGAGCATTAACATTACGTTATCTAATACATTTATTATAGCTGTTTCTGTACTATGAAATGTTCTATAAGCACTTTCATAGATGTCTAGTAAAGCATTGGTTTCTATATAATTAATGAGTTGTTGATAAACAACTTTCTCTAGTAATTTTGCTATAATAGTAAGTTGCGATATAGGTCTGTAGTTGCTTAATATATTATAATCAATATTGTGTTTTTTTATAATAGGAGAAATTATAGCATGCTTTAGGTCAGGGTGAACAAAACTATTATTAAGATATGAACTAATAATATCACATATATAACTAGACAAAGTAGTAGCTAAGACCTTCATAAGTATGAGAGGAATAAGGTCATTAGAAGAAGAGGTTTTCAGACATTGTAATAATCTTGCAATCTTACTAGTAGAAGGAGAAATAAATATAGACAAGGAGCATGAAATTGGGTTTATATTATCATTTAAAGTAGTGGAGTGTGTTGATATATGATTATAATAAATTTTAGAATTAGTAATAGAATTACGAATTTTCTTGATTTTTTGAATGAAAAAATCAGTAAACATATTAGAAAGTTTATCTGATTGCAAATCTGGAAGTGTTGCTTTCGCTTTTCTATCAAGTATATTATTTGCAGTTTTATAAATTAAATGGGTGTTATTCTTGATTTCTATGAATTTATTATGGTAATATTCTTTCTTTGCAGTAAGAATTGACTTTTTAAAATATTTTCTTGAAATAATATAACTATCATATGAACTATCAGATTTAGAAATTTTATATAATCTTTCATATTTTCTCATTTCCTTTTTAGCTTTTAGATTTGTTTCATTGAACCAGTGTATTTTATTATCATTAATATATTTAACTTTACTAGGGCATGTTTATCTAATAGATAAAGTAAAACATTATTGAAATTAGTAATGCTAACAAATTGGTTGTTCATTGATGATTTTAGATCAAATTTGAATCTACATAAGTCAATTTTAGAAATATTTCTATAATTAATATGTCGTTTGAGTTGTTTTATAACAGGGATATTTATTGTAAGTTATATAGTAAAGTGGTCAGTAAGTAAGTGCGTAATCGGTTTGATTTGTATAATTAAGTTTGATTTTGATGACGATATAACAAGGTCTAATGTATTGCCAGATGAGTGAGTTGGGGTAGTAATATGTTGTATGAAATTAGAGGAAGCTACCATATCAGTTAAAGAAATGGAAGATGAGATGTGTTGATTAACTTTCAAATTAAAGTCACCCATTATAATAGTATTATTAGATGGTAGCGATGATAAGAGTTCATATAGATTACTACTACTACTACTACTACTACTACTACTACTATTATTACTACTACTACTACTACTACTACTACTACCACTACCACTACTACTACTACTACCACTACCACTACCACTACCACTACCACTACTACTACTACTACTACTACCACTACTATCATTACTACTACTACTACTACTACTACTACCACTACCACTACTACTACTACTACTACCACTACTACTACCACTACTACCACCACACCTACGTAGCGTGTACGCGTTCAAGACCCGTAAACTACCGGATAATTTCAACGAAAGCAAGATGATCTTCCTGAACGTTCTGGCGATATCATTCTTATGGTTAGTGTAGTGGTAGTAGCAAATAATTTACGAATCAATCCTTAGAACATTCTTTGGAAGAGAAAAGATTGTTCTAACGAAGGTATATACTTATGCTAGATCGTGTAATTTTATTTTATACACAAATAAGAACAGCGCCATCTACATAGGGTACATTTTTGGGGAAATGTGTTATTTATAATGTAACTTATAAGTTACACTATAGTGTATATATACACTTTAAAAATGTAAAATAATATGTTATAAATTATTATTTATATGATGAAAACTGTATTCATTATTAATATATATCAAATCGATAGAATATATTGGTGCACAATTATAAACATATATGTATATATGAGGCGAGTAAAAGATAATTTATATTACATATAATCTAATAGAATAATAAGAAGAAGAAGAAGACATTTTATTTAGACATCGTTTAAACAATTAAGTTAACAATAATGTATAATGAAATAATAAGAAAGTTATAGTGTAAATAAATATGTTTTTAAATTCTAAAATGAAAACATTGTTGTATGAAAGTCGAGTCAAAACTGAATCTCTTTCAGTGGTTTCGATACTACGGTAGGTACCTACCGTCAGTACTATAATCCCGTCAGTATATTGATAGCAGCGCAACTCACGCATATTAATTACGTAGCGTATATAGATAGTGTTATTTGCTTCGCTAAATCTTTGTAAATACTATATTATATAATTATCATAATTGTTAAGTTCTCTAACATCACATGGATATAGGAGGCTGGGCTGTTATGCAATATAAGTGTTACTTAATATATGTTGAATACTATAATATGAATTATAATATTTACCTAATTTGTAATTCTAGGAATTTCACAAAATTTTAAATTTATCGGAATCAAATATATAATTTTTAATAATGTATGTATTTACATACTATTTATATGTAATGTTATACAATTTTATTTTATTTTATTATTTAAAATATGACTCCTACAGTAGGGTAAAGTAACCTAATACGGGGGACACTTTAACCATACGTGGTCCTAACATGTTATGTCTCAATATTTGTATTCAAAAATTACAATATATTAATATTATATGATTATAGATATTATTGTGATTTTAAAATTTTATTTAATCATTTTATTCAAAAGATAACGGGGGTGTCCGTATTCGGTACCCATGTCAGAATACGGACACTACGTGTTATAATACGGACACCATATAGTGTATATATATACCACTAGATAAACTATATATTATTGATAAATGAATCAGATAAATTACAATTACATTTGATGAATTATTTAATATAATTTAATTAGTAATTAATTTATTAATTTTTATTATATATTAATTAATAATACAAGTTAAGTATCTAAATAATAATATTTTTAGATTTAGCTTCATTGGTTGTATTAATATTATAACACACGCGATTTTTATGATAATCAGAATAGTTCAAACGATGCGCGCTGATTGGTTATAGGGTGTCCGTATTAAGACATTTAGAGTAGCCGTATTAGTAACTTATATGACATCTAGATATATGCTTATAACTTAATTAATATTTGATAAAAACTGTAGAAATTAAGTATATAATGTTTAGAATACTTTAGTTTTTAATAATATATTTTTATATTTTATATCGATACATTTGTATATTCTTGAGAAATTGTAAGTGTCCGTTTTATTCATGAATTTAAAAACGTAATACAAAAATCAGTTTATTGCATATATCAGTACTATTTTGAAAGATTAAAAGATAAAAAATACATTTTAACTATTTATATTATTATGAATATTTTATTCATCAAACATTTTTTTGTAGGATTTATGGTTTCTGAGATACTAAGAGTGTCCGTATTCGGGCACTGTCCCTATTCGGTTACTTTCCCCTATATATGTTGAATAGAATATTATTAAATAATAATCATATTTTATATTTAAAATGTTCTTAAAAGGATAAATATTTAATATTTATATTAACATGATTATCTATTCATATATACTTGCATATACCTTATTAGATATATATATATATATATATATATATATATATATATATATATCATAATATATATTACCTAAGTAAGTTTATAGTATGTATGATACATAGTTATTCTCTAATAAATACCATAAACTATGATGTTCCTCCCCTATTTTCCTCCATTATTTAATATTCACCCCACGTGATCACTACGCCGCTACCACGTGACCTATATGACCTATCACCCCACCCCACCCCCTCGTCAGGTTCGCTTTCCTGCCCACCTACTTCACGGCCTTCGACTCGATGCAACAAGCCCTCCTACTATCGATGTTATTGTTGATCAGTAACAGTCTTACGGTGATCTGTCTTCACATTCCGAAGGTTAGGTAGAGGACGTTGTAAGTCGGTCACGGTTGAGCGAACAGAGAGGGATTACTTTATTAAGTGGGGCAGTTATCCCAATACAACTATCTAGCGAGAATTTCCGGAAATCTTATAGTATGATACCCCCTTTAGATATACTATTGTATACAAAAAGTATTATTATATACCCATACATTGTATTATTTCAATATATTTTGTAATATTTTAAAATAGACCTATATAATAATATATTTTAATATTTAACTATCCATGTTTACGTAAAACTTCTACGATTTATAATCTATAAATAGAACAGTGACTCATGCCACGCCCATGCAGGTATACGCTGTGCTATACATGCGCGAAGACCTCATGAACGTTAAGAATGCCAGCACAAGATTCTCCTCTCAGATCAACGCTAACGCAGTAAAACCACTTTGATTGACAGTTGGGCGTCAACATTGGATGAAGTCGGGTGGGCGTAACCTATAGTTGGGCGTTACCTAGATTGAAAGGACAATGGCTTTATCGTATCGAATAGATGTTATCACGTATCTGAATGTGTATTATATCCAGGGAGCGTGGGCAATGACCGTTGTTTATCACATTAATGTATCGATATCAATGCACGTGTTACTATGACATATTCACGAGCTTATAAGCTTAATATATCACCATCAATAGGTCAATTCATCAATCAATATAAACATAGGTTTTAATAAAACCTACATCGCATATGAATATTAAATTAATATAATTAGTATTACTATTTTCATTATCGACATTATCACTTTTATAATATATATATATATATATATATATATATATATTATCTTTATCATTTTTACTAAATTAACGAACACTTTTTGCATGGTTACGATTATTATCATGATTAAGTATTAATATTTCTATTGAAACTGCTAGCTTTCTTGTCACATTCCATTAATATCGGGTATTTCTCGTCGTACAGTGTACGTCTTACAGTGTACGTTATATAACCTATTGACAACAAGGACACAATGTCCTTGACAATAGACCGATGAAGTTGTGACCTACGTAATTCATTGTGATATGTGTCTCTGATAATACATCGGTGACGCTGGTTTATATCAAGTTTATAGCCGGATACAACGTAATTAATAAATATTCTTAAATAACAAATATTTACATTTATCTGTAGATATATATATATATATATATATATATATATATATATATATATAATTATATATATATATATATATATATATATATATATAATTAATTAAATATATATTTAATATATTTAATACTAGGTACTATAATACCTCCAGAAGAATACATTGGGTTCACGATACATTATTCATTGATACGAACGTTGTGAATCTTGTACTGTACGCTTTAATGTTGAACTCGTAGTGCAGTAGTCGTGATGCATTATGGGAGGATAATACTAGAATATATAGTATATGTATACTATAGTATTCTCTCTAACTCGCTGTCTATCTAGCTCTGCGCATTAACCCTATACATTTGCAATACTACATGTAAAATAAACAAAATGTCGGTTCATTGTTACACCCCTTTAGCGTGTAGTATTCTATAGTATGTTATAGTCATAGACATCGAAGGAGCGAAGCCTAAAGTATTAATATATAACGTCTTTGGTTATAGTATATGATAGTATATATGATATAGGTATAGTATTCCTAGTATTCTATAGAATGGTCAAGGAACATATGCAAGTATCCTTCCCGTCCGAACGGTGACGGGTAACTGAACCTATATCAATGACCTCGCTTATATAGAGTAAGTAACGACAATAGTAAATCTAGAAACATTAGGAAACATTAAACCTACACCTAATTCCTAGTGGACTCGCGAGTTATAATTATGTAGATTAACGCCTTAACATTACCACGCGTGTGATGTCACGTGATATGCACCCATCACGTGTTGATGATATACCTACACGTTAGTAGGTACATTATAGTGTTAGTTAATATATGGATAGCCGATTCATTTTTAAGCACAGTTTATAGTCCGAAAACCGAAACATATAATAAAATATAATATATACATATATATATATATATATATATATATATATATATTAAATGTATGTAATAGTCTATATACTATTACAGATATTTATATTAGATATTCAAAATTCAAAAGTATCCACAGATAGTTATCATATAATTTTCAATATCTACTTTTCGAATACAATAGCACAACTATATAAACTTTATATTATAAAGTATACAAACATCATTATAATGTATACACTAGCTTTTAATGATAGGTCAGCATTGCTGACTCAACACCAATAACGATATTTAACAATGTAGGGGAAAGTCCCCGATTACCGACCCCTACATGATTATTTGTAATAACTTATTCAATATTAAATATATTTATTTGAAATTTTGTAATTAGGGTAATATTATGGCAATGGATAATGTGGCTATTTTCAATTTTTGATATAATTATATTTACAAGAATAAACAGGGGGGTCAGTAATCGGATACATGTACCTAATACATACCCCCTTCTCCTATTACCGACCTCCTAATATAATCGTATATAAATATAGGGGTATAGTGTAGTTGATTAGAGGTAGTACTTTTGTAAACCTGCTTGTCGCATGTCGGTAGCGACATGAGTAGGAACACTGGTCCTCAATCATCTACTCAACTCTCACTAATGGCTCCAAGTAACTGGTAATCAACCAGTGGCCATATCCCGGTATCTCCACTCGACAGTGGTGCTAAACTTAGTGAGGGGAAACCTGCTGCCTTGTAGGTCTAGCTTTTTTAGGCAAAGGCTAGGAGAATGTAACTCTGATCACAAATCTAAGTCTAGAGAGGAGACAGGCGCCGCTAGACTTAATCAGCCTACAGAAAGAGCACATGGAATTACAAAATATTATTATATCAATGCCGGATCGGTCGCGGCCCGGAATACCAACGACCGCGTATGCCATCGGTAAACTCAAGGATGGATACGATAAGTTAGATACTGGATCGAATAATAATAATAATATCATACAGAGAACACACCACAACAAACAATTATCGACTTCAACGGAAAGAAGAATAAATTTACCAAAACATATTACCACCATAGGTACATGGAACGTCAGAACACTGAGAGGTATAGGCAAAGTGCAGGAATTAACAAGAGAATTAGACCGATACAAATGGGATGTCATTGGTATGGCCGAAACTCGATGGAAAAACTCTGGTGAAGAGGTCACAGATGAAGGTCATAAGATCATATACAGTGGACAGAAAAAACACCACCAACAAGGAGTAGCTTTCATAGTAAAGAAAGAACTGACGTCAGCTATTTTAAACTACGAAGCAGTATCGAGCAGAATGATGTCATTAAGACTAGCGTCACATCCTGTAAATATCACTATAATTCAAGTATATGCTCCAACAAGTGACTATGAAGATGAAGAAGTTGAAATATTTTATGAGGAATTAGAGGAAATGATGGTGAAGGTACACAGAAAAGATTTATTGATAGTACAGGGTGACTGGAACGCTATAGTGGGAAATTCAAATGATGTTGGGAGGTATGCAGATGGAAAGTTTGCTTTGGGAAAAACTAATCCAAGAGGACTTAGACTTCTGGAATTTGCTTCTAAACATAGCTTCACTATAGCCAATACACTACACCCACAGAAAAATTCAAGAAAATCTACATGGCATTCACCAAACGGTCTTGTACATAATCAGATTGACTACATTCTAATGCCGCAACGGTTCAAATCTAGCATTCATAAATCCTCAACCAGAACTTACCCGGGAGCAGTTATTAATAGCGATCATGATCTTGTATTATCTAACATGAGATTAAAACTAAGAACACAAAAAGCAGGAAAAAGTAAGAGAGTTAAATACGACGTAGAAAAATTATCAAATGCGAAGACATGTTTAGAGTACAGAGAGGAACTGGAAAAGAAACTTAAATCTATTGATATTGACACTTTATCTACAGACAAAACATACACTATTATTGCAGAATATATAACATCGACGGCACAACAAGTTCTGGGTAAATACAGGAAAAAGATACAACCATGGATAACGGATGATATTCTCGATTTATGCGATAAGAGAAGAGAACTGAAAGCTATGAAAAATAATAGTGACAAATTAAAAGACGAATACAGGAAGGTACATAACCTGATTAGAAGAAGTATGAAAAAAGCAAAAGAATATTGGCTAGAGCAATGCAAAGAAATTGATTACGATCTAAGCAGAGGAATTAATAGTAAGAAGGCATACACTACGCTTAAACTAATAACTAATTCATCTAGCAGAAAAACATCTATCATAAAAGACAAAACTGGAACACCACTGGCAGACGATAAGGCAAAGATGGAACGATGGACGGAATATTGTAAAGAATTATATAATTACCCTATTAATCCAGATATATCTTTACTACAAACGAATACTCTCGCAAATAAAGAGGTCACAATTTTGCCAATACTAAAATCAGAAGTCGAATATGCTATAAAGAAGCTGAAAAATAGGAAATCACCGGGCATAGATAATGTGTCAAGTGAACTTATTAAAGAAGGAGGCCCAGTACTAACTCAATTATTAACAGATATATGCCAACAAATATGGTCTACAAATAAATGGCCAGATGCATGGACAACATCATTAATAATCCCACTACCAAAGAAAGGTGATCTAAAGAATTGTGAAAATTATAGAACAGTCAGTCTAATCAGCCACTCAAGCAAGATACTATTACGTATAATACTGAACCGTCTAACACCACAAACAGAAAACATACTATCAGAAGAACAAGCAGGTTTTCGGAAAAACAGAAGTACGACAGAACAGATCTTAAATTGTAGGCTAATTATGGAAAAACATATTGAGCAACAAAGACCACTTTTTCACAATTTTATTGATTTTAAAAAAGCATTCGACAGGGTTTGACACCAAGGTCTATGGGATACGATGGCATCATTCGGAATCGATACCGAACTGATTAATATAATAAGATCCCTCTATGAGTAAACTAGCAGCTCTGTGCTACTTACCAATCAAATTGGCCCTACATTCTGTACTAAAGTTGGGGTAAGACAAGGCTGCCTACTTTCACCGCAACTATTCAATATATTTTTGGAAAGAATAATGCAAGTCACACTTCAAAATCATGAATCATCAATAAAAATAGGCGGGAGACAAATATCTAATTTAAGGTTTGCCGATGATATAGATTTGTTGGCTGGTTCGGAAGCGGAATTACAAAGTCTAACGGATTCACTTGAAAAAGCATCAACGTCTTTCGGAATGGAAATAAGCCATGGCAAGAGTAAAACTTTAGTGAACGGAGAAACACAAGCGCCTAAGATTATGATGTATGGTAAAGCTTTAGAGAATGTTTCTAATTTCAAGTACTTAGGAGCTACATTATCCGATGATGCAACATCAAAAAAAGAAATCTGTATAAGACTTGCAACGGCAACATCAGTAATGGTGAAATTAGAAAAGATTTGGAGGAGCAAAGAAATTGTTTTTAAAATAAAATTTAATTATATCAAGGACATTATATCAAGAATCAAAAAAAAGGATATCCGCCTTCGAAACCAAAGCCTTCAGACGTCTACTTCAAATAAGCTACAGAGAGCATAAAACTAATTTATTCGTTCGAGCTGAAATCGAAAAGAGAATTGGTCATAATACGGCTCTTCTGGATATTGTTTTACAAAGAAAACTCAGCTTCTATGGTCACATAAGTCGACATGACAACTTATGCAAAACAATAATGCAAGGATATGTTGAAGGAAAGAGGAATAGAGGTCGCCCAAAGAGAAACTGGATGAACGACCTTACCGAATATACACATCTGTCCTTAGGTAATTTATTAGAAAAACCATGGAATCGAGATGAATGGAAAAAGTTGTGTTACGGAAGAAATAATGTGCTCCCCCTACGATGTTCGACGTCACGGGACTAAGTAACTAAGTAAGTAATATAATCATGATATAAATAATTACAGTATTATAATTTCCAATAAAAATAGTATATATACATGAATATAATTAGTTATAACATTCACGCAATTTATTTTATATTGAATTTATGTTTTAATAGTAATATTAAATTTACATTTAAACTTTATAGTAATTTTTTTCAAATAGTTTATATTATTATTTAATATTTATTTATTAATCACCTATGTTATATACATGATTATATATCAACTGGAATCATGAATCCTAAATCTATATTAATGATACACAAACAACTTACGACATATTTTAAAGTAAAATACGGATCTATTTTGATTGGATATTATAAATCACATGGGGTCGGTATTAGGGAAATTTAGGGGGTCGGTAATAGGAAAATTATATGGGTTGCTATAATTAAGATATATTGGTTAATAGTTATTCAAAGTAAATTATTTTTATAATAGTCATAAACATTTTATTGATCTACAATATATTGCTCTGTATTAAGTTTTCTTTTAAATAATAAAGTATTTACAATGATTTAAAATAAGTTATTATTCAAATATTTTAAAAGTAAAAATATAATATTACATTTTATCAAATAACAATTGTAGGATTACATATTTTTTAAAACAAAATGCTTATTCATATTTATCATTAAATTACTAACAGTTCGTGTATATATTATTTTTTGATATCTCTTATAGTTACTGAGATACGAGAGGGGGTCGGTTTTAGGAGTGGGTCGATAATCGGGGACTTTCCCCTACTATATATATATATATATATATATATATATATATATATATATATATATATATATATACACTATATACTATATAGTATATTAAATATAAGTATTATCATAAATTATATAGTCAACGATATTATTAATAATGGCATATATTTATATTCATTGTGATTTTATTGTTTAACGAGAGATTATTTTCAATAAAATCTCTTACGTATACGTCGATGATGGAACGTGTGTTCGGCGATAGAATGACCCTTGACCCCTCTATACCCGGTTAAAGGGGATCTAGATGAGAAGCGCCGTGTTCTTCCTAGTCGTGGATCTCTTACGAGCGATTCTAGTCGAAGACTTTGCTATTACAGCGTAACTCTTGGATCTCTTAGCGAAGGACACCGGTTTCTTGTCCTTCCTGCCCTTCTTAAAAGCCTGAACTTTGACCTTCTTTACGTCTCCGCAGTCTTTCCTATCTTCGGTGGCGTTCTCTTTCTGAGGGGCGTTACCGTATTTCACGGCGTTCACGAAGTAACCTATGTATGGTAGATGTATCGTCAAGGGGGCGTTAAGGGGGCGTGTGTTAGTTGTGCAATGGATATATTGTATGAGTGGGATATTATTTCGATATATCGAGATTCAATTTATTATATAGGCTATACTTTAGCCTCGCTTTCATTATAATACTATGATATCTAATATTAATATGTTAATTATATGTTAACACTTTTATAACCGATATTATATTATACATATATATATGTGTATAACAAGTATAATTTATTTATATATATATATATATATATATATATATATATATATATAAATGTCTATGTAATGTATCATTCTATAGATTAGAGATATACCATAACCGGTATACAATATTAGTGAGATAGCTATATATAGTAATATAAACTATAGTTGATAGATAATAATATATATATATATATATAATATGATATAGTACAAATAATAAGTAGGAATTATGTGTGAGAAATAATAAGATGATTACGTACGTTAATATTAACTCCCCTTACGATTATTAACGGGAGTGCATTGCATCTAGAGATACTTACTATAGATCTTACAATTATAACTGTAACAGTCGAATAGAATGAACGAGGGTTAAATGGGTACATATATACCTCTAGGTAATACCTCCTATATATTATTATTATCAGATTTAGGAAATGCCAGGGTAATTAAAGAAGCAGTGTTGCTTATCGAGACAATTATCCCCTATATATTTAGACTATATAGTAGTCAGTAAATAGTAGTCAGTATATAGTAGTCAGTAAATAGTAGTCAGTAAATAGTAGTCAGTAAATAGTAGTCAGTAAATAGTAGTCAGTAAATAGTAGTCAGTAAATAGTAGTCAGTAAATAGTAGTCAGTATATAGTAGTCAGTAAATAGTAGTCAGTAAATAGTAGTCAGTAAATAGTAGTCAGTAAATAGTAGTCAGTAAATAGTAGTCAGTAAATAGTAGTCAGTAAATAGTAGTCAGTAAATAGTAGTCAGTAAATAGTAGTCAGTAAATAGTAGTCAGTAAATAGTAGTCAGTAAATAGTAGTCAGTAAATAGTAGTCAGTAAATAGTAGTCAGTATATAGTAGTCAGTAAATAGTAGTCAGTAAATAGTAGTCAGTAAATAGTAGTCAGTAAATAGTAGTCAGTAAATAGTAGTCAGTAAATAGTAGTCAGTAAATAGTAGTCAGTATATAGTAGTCAGTAAATAGTAGTCAGTAAATAGTAGTCAGTAAATAGTAGTCAGTAAATAGTAGTCAGTAAATAGTAGTCAGTAAATAGTAGTCAGTAAATAGTAGTCAGTAAATAGTAGTCAGTAAATAGTAGTCAGTAAATAGTAGTCAGTAAATAGTAGTCAGTAAATAGTAGTCAGTAAATAGTAGTCAGTATATAGTAGTCAGTAAATAGTAGTCAGTAAATAGTAGTCAGTAAATAGTAGTCAGTAAATAGTAGTCAGTAAATAGTAGTCAGTAAATAGTAGTCAGTAAATAGTAGTCAGTAAATAGTAGTCAGTAAATAGTAGTCAGTAAATAGTAGTCAGTAAATAGTAGTCAGTAAATAGTAGTCAGTAAATAGTAGTCAGTAAATAGTAGTCAGTAAATAGTAGTCAGTATATAATATAGTAGGTATTACAATTACTATAGAATCAGAACATTTAATAGATTAAAGATTATTTGCAGAGAATTTAAATAATCAGATTATAGGTAACCTATATATATATATATTTATATATATATATATTACAGGTGTACTGTTATTATAAATACTTAAAAATGTATAATATTATATATAATATATTCATATAAAGAACTATGGCATATATAAATGCAATTAATTGTTATTTATTAAAAAATAAATACATTTCCATCATAAGTTATGAATCATAACCCAATTTATATATTATATTATATAATTTATTTATATATATATATAATATATATATAATATATAATATATAATATATATATATATATAATATATATTATATATATAACGCGAAAACAAATTTACATAGTGATCTATAAATAGAAATAAAATTCCTGTCAGTTATGTTTCTAGGAATAATACATCTATTATATGCATATTGTTCTGAGCTGTTTATAAGCATATACGTATAGCAAAGATTTTCCGAAGGAAAGATATAACACTTACGCGAAATCGTGTAATTCGAATTTGTATACAAAATACCCTGGTGCCACCTATAGCGGGTTACTTTTAGGAACTATGCGTTGTTTATAATGTAAATTCGTATTTAAATATACACTTTTAAAATGTTAAATAATATGCTTTAAATTAATATTTATATGATGAAAACTAAGTGTTCATTACTAATATATAACAAACAAATATGATATGTATGTTTTAAATGCTATAAGTATATATTTAGTGAGTAAAAGCTAATTTATATTGCATGTAATTTAATAGAGCAATGAAAACATTGTTGTATGCAAACAGAGCCGAACCTAAATCTATTTCAGTGATTTCGATACTACTGCTAGCAGCGGTTGGGGCTATAACTAAATTACGTTGCATGCATAGGGAGTGTTATATCTTTGCTTCGCAAAATCTTTGCGTATAGTACGTCTACAGCCCACATACTATATGTGTATGAATTGGTATATTGATTGATAGATTTATTGTGAGTTATATAATCATTTCCATAATATATAAAATTAATATTCTTAGAAATTTTATTAGAAATTGTGTTTGTAAATAATAATAATAATAATAATAATAATAATAATAATAATAATAATAATAATAATAATAATAATAATAATAATAATAATAATAATAATAATAATAATAATAATAATAATAATAATAATAATAATAATAATAATAATAATAATAATAATAATAATAATAATAATAATAATAATAATAATAATAATAATAATAATAATAATAATAATAATAATAATAATAATAATAATAATAATAATAATAATAATAATAATAATAATAATAATAATAATAATAATAATAATAATAATAATAATAAGTCTAAATATAAACTATAAATGGGATAATTATATATGTTTTTATGTTCCGTATTTATAATGATAGAATGATATTGCTTTTATTGTAAAGTTATGTGATCAGTTGAATCAATGGAAAAATGTATGGTGAAATCAATATTAACATTTAATAATAACATTGTTTATGGATATAATTTGCGCATTATCAATATTAAATATTTGGAAAATTGGAAAATTGGGACTTCAGAGTTATAATATATATTGAGTAGTTGTGTATTGGTCGATTTTATTTAGTAATAATTAATTATGTATTTAGATGGAAAATTATATATTTAGTGTACACTTACGTACGTGTAGGTTAGTTTGGGGAAAGTAACCGGGGAATACGGACAGTGCCCGAATACGAACACTCTCGGTATCTCAGAAACCATAAATCCTACAAAAAAATGTTTAGTGAATAAAATATTCATAATCATATAAATAGTCTAACAAAGTATTTTTTATTTTTTAATTATTCAAAATATTGATGATATATCTTTATAAACTGATTTTTTTATTACGTTTTTCAATTTATGAAAAAAAAATGCCAACTTCTCAAGAATATACAAATGTATCGATATAAAACATATCAATTTACTATTAAAAACTAATGCATTCTAAAAATTATATATATAATTTTTATATTTGTTATCAAATATTCATTAAGTTATAAGCATATATCTATAGGGTATATAAGTTCCTAATACGGGCACTCTAAATGTCTTAATACGGACAGTGTCCGTCGGACACTCTATAACCAATCAGCGTGCAGCGTATGAACAATTCTGATTTTTATAAAAATCGCGCGCGTTATAATATTAATACCACCAATAGAGCTAATTATAAAATGTTGATTATTTAGATACTTAAATTGTATTATTCATAAAAAAATAATAAAAATAAATAAATTATTAACTAATTAAATTAGAATATATTTTTCATAAAATTAATTATAAATGATGTAATAGTAAATTTTCTGATTGATTCATCAATAATATATAGTTATCTAGTGGTATTCGGGCACTCTATATACGTAGTGTCCGTATTATATCACAGGGCATCCGTATTTGGACATGGGTACCGAATACGGACACCCCGTTATCTATGGAATTAAAAGATTATATAAAATTTTAAAATCACAATAATATCTATAATCATATAATATTAATATATTGTAATTTTTGTATAAAAATAATGTGTAATAAAAAGGTAAGACCATTTATTGTTAAAGTGTCCGTATTAGGTTACTTTGCCCTATAACTCTTATAACTCTTATAACCCTTATAACCCATATGTGTGTTAGCGGGTATCGTTAGCATATATATGATGTACGATATGCAGGATATCCTATTGGTAGGAAATGGGTTAAATAGGTTATATAGTGAAAGCATGTAAACCGGTATAAGTAGAATTACATAAACTTGTGGTATTACGGAGTTTAATTCATGCCGTGTGGAAAGTGTATTTTGTTTATTTTTAAGATCTACAAATTATTTTATTCTTTATATATATTTTATTTCTTCTATTTATAGTCTTTGTAGTATAATTATATCCAACATTTATTTGTATTGTGCAACCCAATATAAGTCAATCATATTTAGCCTTCCCCAGATGAAAGTAATAGCCTCATAATAGAAGCGCAATAGCACAATGTAAATATTTGAGGCTATTTGTTATGTTATTATGTTGCTATTATGAGGCTATTACTATTAGCTGGATCTACAAGTGATATTATAGATATTTATCTTCTTAGCAAAGTACATGGTAATTAATGAGTCTGAGATAACCTATACCCTCCCATTTGTAATCACCATGAGACGCCTCTATAGGGGCTATATAAATATACTATAGTCTGCAGATCATGATTAGTTATCAATTAGTAAAGTCACGGTAGGTTAACCTACATTTAGAGCTATATCTTCAATCACATGTGATTCATTCTTAAACCTATTGTGTTTTATCTAGTGCATTTGTATTCAATTATTATATTAGGTGTCTGTATTCAGTTTTGTGGTGCGTTTTCGTCAGTAGTGTGAGTTTTGATATATATATATATATATATATATATATATATATATATATATATAGTACGTCACTTGTAAGTAAATTTCTGTATGCAGATGCTTTTTTAATAAGAAGATATTATTGCATGTTTAATGATTCTAACATGCATGCTTTTAATGGTTCCAATCACTAGTTATAGGTAACTAATTTTTGTAAATAATTTTAATAATTTTGCAAGAGTAGTTGGAATATTTGTTAGGCCAATTAGTGAAATCGTATCATGTGGGATGAAAGTTTTGAAATATAAATTGATTTTAAACTCAAGTACAGATTCTACAACTCTTTTATTCTTTCAACGTTGTTGTATTGCTGTGAAAGCTGGACTTTACTGGAAGAATCTAAGAAGAAGATAATAGGGTTTGAATCGAAATCTCACAAATGACTTTTAAATATAAGTTATAAACAAAGAAAAACAAATATATTTGTAAGCAATGAGTTAAGAAAGTCGGCCCATATGTACCCCTTCTGCAGATATATATCCATGGATATCATCATGAGAAGAAAAATGTCCACGTTTGGACATATAACTCGTCACGATTCGTCAGCCAGCACTATTCTTCATGGATATGTCGAAGGCAAAAGAAAAAGAGGAAGACCGAAGAGAAATCGGGAGAATGCATTCATTCGATATATTCATCATGATATATTCGAATTCTCTAATATTTCTCTTAGGCAACTTTTTAACATTGCAAAAGATCGTTCGAAATGGAGAAAGTTGTTATCGTCACTGTCACGTGATCCCCATATAGGGGGTCACGTGATCCTCCTACGATGGCGACGTCACGTGACTAAGTCAATATAAGCCATAAATATAAGTATACTTACGTGTATTACATACTGATATACGTACGCGTGAATACCTATGCGCGTGTTACTAGTGATACCCACGTACACTGTACGTACACTGTACGTCGTACAGGCTATTATAGTATACACCTTATATACTTGTTACTCAGTATATGTAATCTACTACTTCAATATATATCGTTCCTTGAAATATATCGGACAGGAACTGTATTTTTATTTATTTATTAATATATATATATATATATATATATATATATATATATATATATAAGCAGACAATCAATGAGTGTGCGGTGCTTATGACTAACCGATGACGTACACTGCGATCAGTATGGTTACGCATGCGCTGAGATAAAGGTGAGTAACCCGCACAACGCTGACGGTGGACGCGAATCCCAACAACTCCGACGCGTAGATCTTCACGATCTCCATCGCATACGTGATGTTCTCGGTGTTGATCATTATGTCCTCCGTGTAGTCCTAGTAGTAGTGGTGGTAGGCAATGGGTACGGGTGATAACGCTTATGAAGAGTGAACGGTGATAACGTTGCCGATCTGTTGTTCGAGTTCTTGTTATGGCTCAATATTTTAATTTTATTTATTTGTTTACTTTATATTTTAGCGTAAAATTTAAAACGATTTAAAATCGATTACGTTTTATTATATGATGATTTTACATTTGCAAATTATAAGTCTCACTTACTTACGGAAGGAGTAAAAGTTCTATCTTAATGTTTATTTGTATCTCATTATTCAATACAAACTTGTTTCCTTTACTATTTATTTGAAATAGATAACGGGGGTGTCTGTATTCGATACCAATGTCCGAATAAGGACAGTATCCGTCGGACATCCTGTGTAATAATACGAACACCCTATATAGTCAACCCTATATAGGAAACCTACCAATAAATAAACTATATATTATTGATGAACCAATCAGATAAATTACAATTACATTATTTATAATTCATTTTATGAATAATTTAATATAATTTTATTAGTTAATATTTTATTAATTTTTATTATTTTATTAATAAATAATACAAGTTAAGTATCTACATAATAATATTTTTAGATTTAGCTTCATTTGTAGTATTAATATTATAACCCGGATTATAACGCGATTTTTATGAAAATCAGAATAGTTGAAAACACGATTCGCGCTGATTGGTTATAGGGTGTCAGATGGACACTATCCGTCGGACAGTGTCCGTATTCATACATTTAGATTGTATTTATTATGGATTTATATGACCTCTAGATATAGGTAAGCTTATAACTTAATTAATATTTTATAACAAATATAGAAATTTGGTATAAAATGTATAGAATGATTTAGTTTGTAATAATATATTGTTATGTTTTATATCGATACATTTGTATATTAGTGAAAATGTTATTAGTTGAAATTTATTCCAAAAATTTATAAATATTTTTTTGTATGATTTATGGTTTCTGAGGTACCGAGAGTTTTCGTATTCGATTACTTTCCACTATATAAATATGTATTATGATATTTATATGATAACATTAATTAAACAAAGTGTTATTTTATGTTGACATCTAAACATAACTAGGTCTAACCTATCACAAATGTGATTCACAATTATAATAATTATATATTAGGATATATTAAAATATAAGGTAACAGCGATACAAATAAAGGATAGGAATATATTATTACTATAATATTATCAGTGTTGAGCAGGATCGCGATCATTGATCGGCGATCCGATACGGATCGGGATCGGGATCGGGTTAGAAATAGTGGATCGGGATCGGGATCGGCAAAGGATCTGGTAACGAATGAAGGATCGGGAACGGGAAAAGGATCGCATGCGATAAGATAAGTTATGCATAAGCGATTAAATAGATGATCGTGATCGGGATCGCCGATCCATAAATCATTGCATATAATATACTAAGGGAAAGTCCCCGATTATCGACCCATAAATATGTATTTGTAATAACTTTTTCAAAATTAAATATATTTAATTGAAATTTTGTAATTAGGGTAATATTATGGCAATGAATAATGTGGCTATTTAAAAAAAAATTATATAATTATATTTACAAGAATAAAACGCGGGGTCGTTAATCGGATACATGTGCCTAATACATGGACCTTCTATAGGACCTTATATATAACCTCGAGGTTATAGGAAGACTTGCTAATACCGACCCCTAAAATAATTGTTGTATAAATAATTGTAGTATTATAATATCCAATAAAATTAGTAGATATAGGTATACATAAATATAACTATTATAACATATGTTTATAAATATAATTATTATAACCTACACGCAATTTATTTGTTATTGAATTTATGTTTTAATAGTAATATTAAATTTAAATTTAAACTTTATAGTAATTATATTAAAGTAGTGTATATTATTATTTAATATTTATTTATCAATCAGTATGTATATAATCAACTAGAATCAATAATCCTAAATCTATATCAATGATACACACAAAAATTACGATATAATTTAAAGTAAAATACGGATATATTTTGATTGGATGCAATAAATCACATAGGGTCGGTATTAGGGTAATTTAGGGGGTCGGTAATAGGACAATAATATGGGTTGCTAGTATTAAGATATATTGGTTAATACGTATTCAAATTAAATTATTTTTATAAAAGTTATAAACATTTTATTGATCTACAATATTATGTGCAGCATTAAGTTTTCTTTTAATTAATAAAGTATTTACAATGATTTAAAAAAATGTATTATTCAAATTTTCAAAAGTAAAAACAGAATATTTCATTTTAACAAATAACAATTGTAGGATTAAATATTTTTTAAAACAAAATACTTATTCATATTTATTATTAAATTACTAACATTTCATGTATATATAATTTTTTGATATCTCTTATAGTTACTGAGATACGAGAGAGGGTCGGTATTAGGAGAGGGTCGGTAATCGGAGACTTTCCCCTATAGCATATACTATATTAAACTGTATATATGTATATATCATATAGTCTATATCATATAAACATATGATACATTCAATAAATGCATTTAATTCAATGGACTTATTATTGAAATATAATACAATATTTTAATAATAATATTAATAACCTATAGGTATTTATATTTATATTTATATTTATATTTATAATATTTATAACCTATATATAACCTATATATATACATATTATTTATAATTATTAACAATGTATAATACATACCTATTATTTACCCATGTATTGTTCCGAATTATGAAATAAAATTGTATTAATTAAATATATAAATAATATCGGTATCTTGATAGGGATCGGGATCGGGATCCGGATTGTAATCAGGATCGGGATCGAGAAAGGATCGGGATCGGGATCGGGATCCGGATCGAGACTGGATCGGGATCGGGATCGGGATCCGGATTGTAATCGGGATCAGGATCGGGATCGAGAAAGGAACGGGTTACGAGTGGAGGATCGGTATCGGGAAAAGTATCGAATAAGAGAATAAATAGAGGATCGGGATCAGGATCGCCGATCCAGGAAAAAAGGATCGGTGCCCATCACTGAGTATTATATATGTAGTATGGTAACTACGTATATAACTGTAATCTAGGTATTTATAAATATGTTGTGCATTAAGAATAAATGTGTTATGTAATTTAGATAAACGTTGAATTAATATATTTTGTTATTTGTGTTTTTATATAATTTGATTTCAGTGTTGTAAATTGCAAATAATAGACGTGGCTTGAACGAATGTAAATTCTATGTAATTTGGGTGAATGTTGATTTAATATATTTTGTTATTTGTTTTTTATATAATTTTATTACTGTTTTATAAATTGCAATTAGTATACTAATACCTAGGGGATAGTGGACATCTAATACGGGGGACACTTTAACAATAAATGGTCTTAACTTTTTATGACTCATTATTTTTATTCAAAAATTACAATATTAATATTATATAATTATAGATATTATTGTGATTTTAAAATTTTATTTAATCTTTTAATTCCATAGATAATGGGGGTGTCCGTATTCGGTGCCCATGTCCGAATACAGACACCCTGTGTAATAATACGGACACCCTATATACCACTAGATAAACTATATATTATTGATGAATCAATCATACAAATTATAATTACGTTATATTAAATTAATTTTATAAAAAATATATTGTAATTTAATTAGTTAATAATTTATTTATTTTTATTATTTTTTAATTAATAATACAGTATCTAAATAATATTTTTTTTAGATTTAGCTTTATTGGTGGTATTAATATTATAACGCACGCGATTTTTATGAAATAAGAATAGTTCATACGCTGCGCACTGATTGATTATAGGGTGTCCGTATTAAGACATCTAGAGTGTCCGTATTAGGAACTTATAAGACCTCTAGATATATGCTTATAACGTAATGAATATTTAATTAAAAATATAGAAATTTAAAATACAATTTTAGAATGCTTTATTTTTTAATAATATATTAGTTTTACACTATATATAGTGTTATATTTTATATCGATACATTTGTATATTCTTGAGAAGGTTTTAAGATGACATTTATTTTCATAAATTTAAAAACGTAATAAAAAAATCAGTTTATTGGATATATTAGCAATATTTTGTATAATTCAAAAATAAAAAATACTTTTTTAGACTAATTTTATAATTATGAATATTTTATTCATTAAACATTTTTTTGTAGGATTTATGGTTTCTGAGATACCGAGAGTGTCCGTATTCGGGCACTGTCCGTATTCGGTTACTTTCCCCTATAGACGTGACTTGAACGAATGTAAATGTTATGTAATTTGGATGAATGTTTATATGATATTTTCTGTTATTTGTTTTTTTGATTTCTGTTTTGTAAATTGTAAAAGAGAGCGTAGTTTATAAATAGATTAACTAGTTTTATCTAGTTATCTAATTAGAGATACGCCCACTACGCACATCACGTGATCTCGTTATTATCGATAAGTTCGGTATAATATGGTCTATTAGTGCAAACAGCGTACAGTGTACGCCGTACACTGAAAGGCTAGTAAATCATATCATATTAATTGTAAGAACTTCTCTATAGATACATATTTAATCATGACTGTTGATATTTATAATGTTTAATATGTATTCGTATTTGTTTTAGTTTGAGGTTTCCTCCATTCTCGATTCTACCAATACGTCTATCCTCCATTCCCCATATACCCCCATCCACGAACCACACCACATTCCCCATCCACGGCCAGTCGTTTCCATTCAATAAATCTATAGGTAATAAATCTATAGGTAATAACCTGTCGAGAACTATCATTCTCCGTTTTCCGCGGAGACAACACACATATATATATACTATATAGTAATTCTAATATTATTCTATTCACAGATTAATAGAAATATAATGAAGTAAATAAAACCTAAATGTAAAGTAAAGTAATGAATATTATGAATCACAATTTATGATATTAGATCATCATTAACGTTATTGGTTGTTTACGTGTGTATTTATGTTTAGAATATTATATAAACTAAAATGTGTAGATTTATTTATTGAATAGATGACGATTATAAATTAACTGTAGACCTATACTCATTTTTAATTTGGAACAATGTTATAGAATATTAAAGAATGATTCAATGTGACGAATTTGAAGTAGGTTGAGTGTAGTTTAGTTGTAGACGTGATGCGATATATCAAATGATATTATTAAAGGATATTTAAATAATTGCGGCAGCGTAATATAAAGATCATGTATAGCGAGAATAAACTCTATGTAAGACTGGAGAATTGTTTAGATCACGTGAGGAAGCACAGCTAACAGCAATAGATTCAGAATAACAACATTATAGAATATCTAATAGCCTTAAGGTATTACATTGTGCTATTATGTTGCCATTATAAGTCCATTATGCTGCTATTGATTTGTAATGCTCTTATATTTCCATTAAAAGTCTATTATGCTATTATTATGCTGCTACTAATTTTAAAAGTATATTATGCTGCTATTACTGTTAGCTTGGAGATGTTGTTAGTTTACAGATGTAGGATTTAAATTAGACCTAATTATTAATATATACCTACATAACCTAGAAATAATCTTAGTATCCCCATATATAAAGTGGATGGATGCTGGAGCAGGTTGAAGGACCACTTACGAATTGCGGTTTAGATAATTTTCCGATTAGAAAATAAGTATTTAAAAAGTTTAAAAGAATATTTACTATTTAAATTAGTAGTTAATTTAATGATTATGAGTAATTTATATATATATATATATATAAATTGTAAAAGGATAACTGTTATTTGTCTTCATATGTGTAATAAGAAAATATTGAGATTATCAGGAAGACAGAAACTAGAAAGAGTAATAATAAACTTATTGAATGCAATTTTTTTTTTAGTAAATTTTAATGTATTAGATTATTGGAAAAAGAAAAGGGGTATAAATTATGATTAATTGAAAGTTACGCAACCATAAAGGTCAGTTGAATTATAATATATAGATTATACTACATAGTAAATGGAGGAGTTTAGTTGTTATATATATGTTTACTTTCTAAGGCTCTTCTTATTTATTTAAATTTCATGTTGAAGAAATTATTAAATTTCAACAGTTGTTCATTACATTTTACAACAATTGTATTTTTACTTTCTTTTAGGATCCAACTATATACAATCAATAATATAGTAAATATTATACTTTCGCAAGGATTATTAGAAAATTCTTTTTCTTAATGCCTACATATACTTAACAAGATATATTAACTTAAATATTATATTAAGACAGATTAAAGTAATGAAATGAAGTAAGAGATATAATTCGATAAAATAGATGTTTCTGTAGGAAAGCCTTACTAGGTTATTAGAGTTGTAGGTAATGGTAGTACACAATCAAGCAGATTACCTATTAACTGAAAGAATCGCATGAGGTATATCTAGGGATGCTCCAACAGGCGGATCCTGGGATATGTCCCCCCCCACTTTAAAATCTAGGGAGACCACCTATGTATTGGCCCCCCCACTTTTTACCACAACATTTATTTCGATTGGTTGGACACCCTCCTACATACAAAAAATCGTTCCAGCGCACCTAAGGAGGTAATATGTGCTGTATTATTAAGTTGTGTAACATCCATGTAGCCCAAGTTCATACTCAACGTATTATTAACGATTATAATAATAATAATAATATTTATTAGAAGAATTTTTTTTTTTCTGTTAAGGGGACGCGATACCATCGTTTGGTTTACATGTAAAAGATACGAAAAAATGCTATTTTTAGAAATCTATTAACTCACAAAATATTCACTTTTTTTTTTTTTTTTTTTTTAATCTATTAATAATATTCCATATTTTTATATTATATGTTGAAATTTATAGATGTTTACACATCTTTATGTTATATGTTTATAAAAAAAATAATTGAAATATCTGATAAAAAATGTTAATTTTCCAACTAAATACTAATTAAATTTTTTTAAATAAATATTTTTTAATTTTAACAAATAACTTTAATCTTAAAGGTTTTATCTAGTTATATTGAAAAAATGAAGAAAAAATATTCAATTGTACAAAAGTTAATACTAGTTATGTCAGCATGATTGTTCACAAATAATTATTCTGAGTAAATCAAGTTTCAAATATAATATATGAATATAAACAATATGATTATACAGGTACAAATAATATAATATAAACAAAATGAATAATGTAATGAACATAATTTAAACACCATTTTAAAGATAATATTTGTAATATTATAATTTTACATTAAAAAAAAATTTGAAATTCAATTTTTTTCAAAAAAATCAATGGTATCGCGTCCCCTTAAATTACAATGATATTTATATAATATTTTCTTCTAAAGGGCTTCAAAATAATATGACTATATTCTTTTATTGTTGTCAATGATATTGATGCATAATGATACTAACATTAAGAGGAAGACATATACATATGCATGAACATGATAGTTTGTTCCCTATAATAATATAATTGTAGCTAAACTAGCAATAGTTTATTATTTACATAATAATATTTACATGTCTTTCTATATTAACTATATTTTAATTAGAATTGTTAATTGAGAGTTTTCTATCTAATATAACGATCATTCGATTAGAATTTTAAATAATGGTTCAATGTAAAAACAATATTATCTTTCACATATAACTTTATATTAAAATTATTGAATTCATACTAATTACATTGATATTATGTAATATTTTTATAAATTTAAAATAAATATAATAATAAAAATAAATATATGGATTATTTATAATATTATATATATATGTATATATAGTATTATAAATAAATAATTAATATATATAGAATAGAATAAAATAGAAATAATTTATTGAAATAATTTAATTTCATTGTTTTTTCTTTAAATATTAGTTTTCTATGTTCATTCTTTATTTTCCAAATGGATTCAAAATAAGACCTGTATCTTTTTGGGTCTTCGCCAATGATTCATTCATATAATAAATAAATTATTTATTAAAAAAATATTCATTTATTTATAAATTGGAATTCGTTAGAGATCGAAGATGTAATGATATTGTACAATGTACAGTGTGTAATGTAAAGTGTACAGTGTACAGTGTGTAATGTAAAGTGAATCAAGTCATATCAATGTAGTCAACGTATGATAATCTTGACTTCCTGTGTGATGGGAATAGGACACTCGTTAACATGCTGTCAGTGATGATGTGTGGTATACTGACCATTACTATTGCTGATGTCTGTATACGATACTATGTCTCTTTCTCCACACATCACATCGTCTATCACATCTGTAAGCAATGATGGTGAATGTAGTAGGTAATCACTACTACTACTACTGCTAATAGTACTACTACTACTACTACTACTACTACTACTACTGCTACTGCTACTGCTACTGCTACTGCTGCTGCTGCTGCTGCTACTACTACTGCTGCTACTACTACTTCTACCACTACCACTACCACTACCACTACCACTACCACTACCACTACAACTACCACTACTACTACTACTACTACTACTACTACTACTACTACTACTACTACTACTACTACTACTACTACTACTACTACTACTACTACTACTACTACTACTACTACTACTACTACTACTACTACTACTACTACTACTACTACTACTACTACTACTACTACTACTACTACTACTACTACTACTACTACTACTACTGCTACTGCTACTGCTACTGCTACTGCTACTACTACTAACCTTGATTTTGAACAAGTTGATTGTTGGATTCATTCTGGAAAGGCCCGTGTAGGTCCATCAGTGGCATTCCTTCATTGAGATCTTCTCCCTGTTGACATACAGTAATAGATGTAATACCTGTAGCCAGAAATACATGAAGTACACATACGTTTAATAACTAAATACTTCACGAGCCAAAAGTGATAGATACGTACAATTGTAGATAATATTAAACGATTAGCGCGGAATTAAGATGTACGTTAGAGGCCGGCAATAATGAAAATAAATAATAATTAAAATTAAAAATAATTTCGTAAATAATTTCTCAAACGATTTTCTCGAGTTCGTCGGGGATGTAGTCCAGACTAGAAGCGATCTCATTGGCTGCTACATCGGCGTCGTCGAGGAGCAGGAGTTCTTCATCGAAGCGTAACGGCGGATGTCTTCTTCGCGTGGATCTCCTCAGGTTGTCAGCGTCGGAAGGGCTACGGTCTTGTTCTGCAGAGATTATCGTAGTAGTAATGTATAGTAAGGTACTGGTTATATATGCGGTGTACTATTTAATGTAGTACGCAATGTGGTCTGATTAATGATAGCGCTTCGATAGATTGTAAGTATTCGCCATATTAACTCGTTTATCATGTATATATATATATATATATATATATATTATGAATATAATTATAATAATTCCTATGTAATTGAATTTTTAACTTACAATATCGTTAATAAGTGATAATTATAAGATGAAGGTCAAACTAGGCACAGTTATAAGGTCACGGGTCGTGTGCAAATGTTTATTCTTTAACTATTACCATGACAAGATTTAACTACGTAGATACGATGGATATGAGATGAAATAAATTTATTTTCAAAAGAAACAGTTTGAATAATATATTATTGGTAAATATAAACAATTAATAGTAAATATAATAAAATCAGCTCCTTTAACGCATACAAAGAGGCTTTTTCAGACTCATATGAATTTTGCACCAGATAGAGTAAATAAACACAATAAACAATAAACAAACAAAATATAAAGTAAAGTGTAGGTTAGATTCTAACGATAAAGTGATACTAAGGAAATATAAAAGTTAATCTAGAAAGAGATACTAACTAGATACCAGGTTATAGAGTTTGTAACTATTGACTAGACATACAGGACACGCGGTGGTATGACCTACCTATACCTTGATCTTGATCTTGATAGATCTGAGTACAGCTGTGAAGGCGATGTGCTGCTCTACTTGTTAACCTGTCACCGCACTCTGAACATTCGTATGTTGTACGCTGTGTGTGTGTGTGTGATACTACAGCTCTATGTACTAGTAGTAGTGTTGCTATACACAGTGCTATACACAGTGCTAGGTAGTGAAGGTTGTGTGTGTACTACTCAGTGAGGGTATTATTAATAGGGGTTGTTCGTTTTTTTTACGTTTTTTGGTTTATTTGGTTTTTTGGATATCTGTATATAACATTATTGATAAATATAGTTTTAAATAATTTTAATTTATATAATTTTATTATGATTTTAAATATTATACAAAATTTTAAATTATAAAAATTAGGCTTTTATAGTTTTTAAAAAAACCAAAAAAATCAAATAAACAAAAAAACCAAAATAAAAACAACAAAAACAACAAAAATTAAGAACCCTGGTATCAATATTATTAATAATAGTATAGATTCAATTATAAAATTATTTATTTAATAAACAAGCCTGGCCGAAATAAAAATACAATAGAATTTACTGATTCCTTGTATACATTATACTATAATACTTTTTAATATAATATACATAAAATATCTAATAATAATCATATATCTATAGAAGTGTTTATTACAAATAACATTCAATATAACAATTTATTAAAAAAATTATTTAATAAATAAAAAAAAATATTCTTCACAAAAAAACCAACAAGCCTGATATTACAGCTAGTAATGTTGCTATATCAATTCTATACATTGCTAGTTTGAAGGCTGTATGACATAATGCCTGGAGTTAACGTAATACTGTATTTATGTTGCAGTATATACTATAATATAGTATATAGAGTATACTATAATAAAGTATATAGAGTATACTATAATATAGAATATAGTATATTATAATTGTGGAAAATTTGTGGAGAGCTCAGTTTACGTAGGATCCTCGGCCCACATTTCTTCATCTATATCCGTAATTGATATGATGATGTGGTGATGATAACTCCAATCCACCGGCTCCCCAGGTTGCGGATAGGGGAACGGCCATTAGATATAATGGTTAGCTACGAATAATCAATTAGCAGTGCCGGACAAAATCCTGGTTGCCCTTTGGCAAGGCAAAGTACCTGTTAGCCACCCACGCAGGGTTACGCAAATGTGTATGGAGTGGCGACCGCACATTTTATCTAGTCATCGAAAGTAAACCATGACAATACAACACAACAATTATCTATCCCGCATCGCTCGTCGCGCGGAACAAGGAGCGCGTCCTGCATTACCACCTCAGGTTGCAGTCGAAAAGTTAATTACTGAGAAAAAGAAAGAGAACGAGAAAGAGAAAAGAAAAGAAAATAAAAATAAAAATAAGATGAAAACTGTACAACTATTAAATGCAACTAAACGATTTAAAATCGGATCATTGAATACACAAACACTTCAAAAAGTATATAAAATCCCAGAATTGATAGCCTCAGCTGAATTAACTGGACAAGATATTATTTGCATTCAAGAACATAGATTCATACATGAAGATTCAGTCATCAAAGAACATACTTATGATAAATGGAAACTATTAACTCTATCAGCCTGGAAGAATAGCATAAATGCCGCAACTGGTGGAATTGGAATGCTCTTAAGCAGCCAAGCTTATAATACAATCGCTAGTGTCGAAATGATATCACCTAGAATCATGATAGTGAACTTTCAAGGAAATCCACAAACGTCGGTGATCTCATGTTACAGTCCAACAAATATTAGTGACGAACAAGAAACTGAGATATTCTATACAAAACTTACATGTTTAGAAGACAGATACCAAAGCATAATGTTCTAATAATAGGAGGAGACTTAAATGCACACCTCGGAAAAGACAGTGGATATAAATATGCCTATCATCAAACTACAAATCGAAATGGCCAAATGCTCAAAGACTATCTTCAAGAAAATAATATGCTATGTCTAAATACTCATTTCCAGAAAAGACATGGTCAGTTATGGACGCACAATTCTCCAAATGATTTTAAATCACAGATTGACTTCATAATAATAAATAAGAAATGGAAGAATAGTGTAAAAAACTGCAGGGCTTACAACTCTTTTAATAGCATTTCGTCTGATCACCGTATAATAACAGCAGATATAAAATTGAGTCTAAGAGCTAATACAAAGAAAAATAGTAAATGCAAACCATATGACTGGACAAGACTGACACATGATACTGAAATTAGAAATGCATTTATTATAACAGTTAAAAACAGATTCTTGAGCCTTCAAAATTCTGATGCAGAAACTACGTTATCCGCAAGTACAAGATATACATATTTTGAAAAGGCATGCAAAGATGCAGCCAATAAAGTAATCCCGTTAAAACCCAAATTAAAGAAACGAATACCCTGGGAAACCGAAAAAATCTGCCAAAAACGTGACATACTTCACAAAGCAGCACAACTGAAAGGAAGCTCGCCTACACAGATGAATATCAACAAGTTTATAAATGCTCAAGAATCTTTAGTAAATTCATATGATTTAGAACAACAAAATTACATAAATAAAAAGATATATGAAATCCAAATGGCGGCCACAAATAAGAAATCTGCATTAGCCTGGCAAACAATAAATGAAATCAGCGGAAGAAAGAAATCAAATAAATTTAAACTAAAAGCAAACAATGATAATGAACGAATCAAACTTTGGCATAAACATTTCAAAGATTTACTTGGCAAGAATATCCAATCGACATTTCATAGCAAAAATTCAGATCATACATTGAATAATATTGATATAAAAATTGGCCATTTCACGAAAGAAGAAGTTATGAAAGCTACAAATAATATATCATATGGAAAAGCAGTAGGTTTAGACGAAATACCAGCAGAAGTTTGGAAATTAGATGATTTTAAAGAATTTCTGTTAGAATCCTGTAATCGTGTTTATTTCCAGGAACCTATAGTAAGTTGGACCAATGGATGTATCCTTCCTTTTCCTAAAAAAGGAGACCTCTCCATCACAAAAAACTACAGAGGAATTACTCTAACAGCAATAGCCGAAAAGATATATAACCTGATGTTATTAAACAGGATTAGACCAGAAATTGATCCAATCCTAAGAAAAAATCAAAATGGCTTCCGAACAAATAGATCAAAACGGGACAAATACTGACTATTAGATGAATTTTAGAAGGAGTCAAATCTAAAAACCTGCCACTAACTCTACTCTTTATTGACTTTTCAAAAGCTTTTGATACGATAAATCGAAACAAGATGAAAGAAATACTTTTAAAGTATGGTATACCAGAAGAGACAGTTTGTGCAATTATGATGCTCTACAAGAATACTCGTTCAATGGTTCGATCACCAGATGGAGATACACCTTACTTTGAAATCACAACTGGAGTCTTACAGGGTGATACACTTGCGCCGTTCCTCTTTATAATCTGTCTAGATTATATTCTGAAGACGTCATTGGATAATAATAGAGAGCTAGGTTTTACTCTAACAGAGAGAAAGAGTAGAAGATATCCCGCTGAACAAATTACAGATACGGACTACGCTGATGATATCGCTGTAACAAGTAATACTTTGAAAGATGCTAATATATTATTACTGAAAATAGAATCAGCCGCCAAAGAAATTGGACTTTGCATTAACACTGACAAAACTGAATATATCAATATCAATCAGAATAACAACATGCAAATGAAAAGTATCTGTGGAAGTATAATAAATGAAGTAGAAGATTTTAAATATCTAGGAAGCTATATTAGATCAACTAAAAGAGATGTTAATATAAGGATTGCTAAAGCCTGGGCAGCATTAAATAGTATGAATACAATCTGGAAATCAAAACTAAGTACAAATCTTAAAAGACAATTTTTCAGAGCTGCAGTCGAATCAGTGCTCGTTTACGGTTCTGTAACCTGGACTCTAACAGCCTCGTTAGAGAAAAAGATTGATGGAACATACACACGCATGCTCCGAGCCGTAACAAATAATTCCTGGCGAGATCATCTAACAAATGAGCAATTATATGGCAATATTCCAAAAATTAGTAAATCTATACGCATGCAAAGGCTGAGATTCGCTGGTCACTGCTGGAGAAGCAAAGATGAAGTAGCGAGCGACCTGGTACTCTGGCAACCACAGCATGGTAACCGTTCGCGTGGACGCCCACCGAAGACATACATAGATCAACTGCGGGATGATACCGATCTGCTAACGACAGACGAAATAAAGACGGCGATGAATGATAGAGAAGGTTGGAAGAAGTATGTCATGGACTACCGAGCAAGCTCGACCTGGTAAGGTAAGGTATACTATAATATAGTATATATATATAGTATACTATATACTGTTAGAGGAGTTACTATATCATTGCTGTACAGGTAGTACGCTGTCTGACAAACACTGTAGGTAACACTTAAGCAGTGTACTGCGGCTATGTATACTATAGGCAGGGTTGTTATAGTGATGCTGGAGCGAGAGGTAAACTATAAGCATGGTATGATAGGTTACTTTACTCGAATGAAACATCATTACCGGGTTCCATGCAGGAATAGATAACTCGGCATTTACGTTGGTAAGCATTAGATGGAAATTAGACTAATTATATATTTCTTTAATTAAATGATCCGTATCAATCAGTAGCTTTAGTAGAAGAATTGTGTATCATTTAGATTTACAATATATCTCGTAATCCTATATTTATATGTTGTTATTAAAAATATATAAAATACAAATGAAAATAGTTACGTTTAATGTTTGCTGGAATATATATGAAATCTCAGAGAATTAACTTTAGTGAGAAATAGTCGTAAAGTCTTGTAAATATAAAATTTCAATCCAACAATATTATAGAAACTAAACATTTTAATATCATTGATAAACATCATATATATATATATATATATATAATTAAAATTGTTTTATATTTATTTACTATATTGTTCTTATTCGTAATATTATGCTTTTATTTAAATAATTTAGACACGGTTTCAAGTTTATTTTATTTTATTTAGTTTTTCTTTTGATCATAAGGAGGTCAACAATAAAACAAATATGATAATCTAAATATATTTTTTATAAATTATATATATATATATAGTTATGATATAATAACATTATCATTTATATATTATTGTTATTTATAATGAAACTTATCACGTTAATAAAGGGGTAATTGTCTCGATAAGCCGTATTGCTTCTATAATTACCCTGGCATTGCCTAAATCTGATAGTAATAATAATAAGCTAATACTATATACTGGCACAAACCACTCGATGTTGCATCGCGTGATCTTTTAGTTTCTGTTTAGAGCGGAATATCTTCTGGCAACCGGTAGACTTGCATTTGTAGCGTTGTTCTGCGTACGGGGTGAAGGGGGTGTGGGGGGGTGTGGTAATGAACGCAACGGTATCAAGTTAGGCCTCTGATACGCACAGGGGCGTGGTGGTGGTACATTGATGGTAGTGAGGTAAGTTTATGCTAAGGAAAGATATAACACTTGAGCGAAATCGTGTAATTCGATTTTGTACACAAAACACGAATAGCGCCATCTACATAGGTTTAATTTCGTATCAAACTATACACGTTTAAAATTTAAAATATATGATTTTAAATTACTATTCATATGATTAAAACTAAGCGTTCCTTACTAATGATAACAAAGCAATAGGATACGTTGGTGCTGTCTATGTGAAAGTACAATATTATTAATATTGCGTGTAATTTAATAAATAGAGCATGGAAAACAGAGATTTAATAGAGCCTTAACCACATAGGCACTATACAGGTAGTGTTATATCTTCGCGTTGGTGATACAATAGGTAGTACAGTGGGGTGCTGGGGGGGTAGACAGTGGGGTGCGGGGGGTAGACAGTGGGGTGTGGGGGGGGTAGACAATGGGGTGGGGGGGGTAGACAGTGGGGTGGGGGGTGCGGGGGGGGTACAAACGTTTACGGGATGTCATGTTGTGGGAAATGATGTGCGCCCTCAGCTTGTCGTATCTAGAGAAACTCTGCTTACAGCCTGTGCCGTGTGTGTGTGATGAAAAAGAAGAGAGAGAGATAGATAAATACATAGTTCAAATAGATAAATACGTTTGTTTTTATAACTATAACGGATGAATAAATGATGCTCTATAGAAGATGTACGAGTTTATGAAAATAGGATTTCAGAAAATAGTTCAATAACTTTCAATGGTAAAACCGTTGAAACCTTTAATATAACAATTGAAACCTTTAATATGTCAAATGTGTATTCAATCAGGTAGTTAACTATCATGATTAAAACAAATGTTAACATTACTAGTGCACACATTATTATGCTATATATAGCACTGTTCACATGTAATTATTGTGGAATTAATATTACTATTACAATATGTGTACAATTCTTAAACTCTATTTGAAATTAACATAGTACATTTTATGATGGATGACTAACCACTAACAAATATTCAATGTGTCGCATTTGATTTATAGATTAAATCTATATATATATTATGAAAATATATAAAAATCAGTAATTTTTACCACAGCTTAAGGGGATGGCACACAACGCCCACCTCTCTATGTATAGAGATAGCAAATAATGGGTATACACAAAACTAGGCGCGCAAAATTATATATTCTTTGAATTGAGCTAATTTTTTTTATATTCTATTCATTAAATGTATACACATGATATTACAGGACGTAATTTTTATAATATATATTATATAATATATATATATATATATATGCACACATTTTAATTTTTTAATTTACAGAATTTTTATAGAAATTGTTATTTTTTGCAATTATACACATACAAATTTAGAAAATTACTCATGTAGTATTGATATATATGTTATTTATATAATTCAATAAAAATTAGTAGAAGACATATAATAGTTTTTGTGATACCTATATTTATATACACATACCTAGAGTGAAATAATTATTATGAAAAAACAGCATTTGAATATATATGAATATATTCATTATATATCATATATAATGAATATATATAAACCACTTTTTATGTTATTTCTAGACTGTTTTCATAAATAATTTTTTTACAGATATTAAAAAACAAATCATAGAATAGTGTTATGAAATAAAATATATATTTAATAAAAAAATATTGTCACCAAAACAAGGTGTATGACATTCCCTTAAATACTTAATGAGTGTTAAGGGGTTTAATGGAGTATTAGGGTTTAATGGAGTGATGTACAAAAGATTTAACAAATTCAACAGAATATTGAAATAAACATAAGTGATATAAAAACATAAATTTTAAACATATATTTACCGATATAACAAAGTATACATAATTATACATAAATTATACATAAATATACCTGGAATATTATTATAAAACTGAGAATAACTGCAAACCACTACTTTTAAAGTAAACAATTCATATTAATTATTATCATTAAACGTTATGCAATATCATCACTGTAATGGAGATAACTTACCATTGAAAGTAAATAGGGGACACTTGTATATCTTGGTGGTACTATGTAGCAACTTATGCCGACTTAGTCTATCCTGTGATCAGTAGGTGTGTATATAGTGTAATGTATAGTAGTAGTGTAATGATGCTACTTTAAATGGTCAATATATTACTAATTTACAAATATGAAAAGTCTAGAATTCCGCTAATACACCTACATAATGGATAGAAATAAAAGTTATTAAATAGTAGATAACAAATTATAAGTGAATATAATATAGTACAAAGTTTTAATGTTGACTTTTCACGAATCATCACAACTCTAATGAGATATGGTTCAACTACATAGGGGGAAGTACTACATAGGGGGGAGGTGTTACATAGGGTGCGGGCCTACCTTCCTGACAAAGAGCATCTTACAGATGTCGCACTGAAACGGTTTCTCGCCGGTATGAGTCATTAAGTGATACTTGAGACTGGCCTTGATCTTGAAGTGTTTATCGCAGATATCACATGTGTAGCTTACTATCGGTGCGGGGGGCGGAGCTATAGTGAAATCATGTGACACGGGGGTGTGATAATGAAGTGGTTAGTGCAAGCGTCGTCCAGCAATGTAAATAATAGGATTTAGAGAATCGTTCCGATATAACGTGTTTAAATATATATATAACATAATTAATGATTTGGTATATTGTTATGTATGTGTAAATATTATTAAATACACAAACATATATAAATATATATATATATCAAATAAAAAGGATGCAACAAAATAAAAGTTCTTTTCAGACACCCCCGGGAAGCTTCTTTTAATGTTTACTGTTTTAGGACAAATACAACCTGAACTTTTATGTTGTTTTCTCAGAATTGAAGCTCCTAGTAGGTGATTATTAAGTGGGTTGTACTAGTAGATACTACAGTGAATACTACAGTTGTACAAGAGTGGCTACTTCACCCTAGGTTAAAGGTCTACAATTCTATGTAACTTTACCAGTTGTAAGGTACACTTGATGATAATCGTTACCATCACATTATATCTGAATCAAGTGATTTAATGAAAACTATTTGCCTGTGGTATAAGAGCATCACTAAGTTGTGTATGCGGGAGCTATAGGTATGAAATTACGTGTACAGCAGTTGAGAATATACTTCCGGTGAAATACTACATCATAACTGCATGTGTGGCTCAGTTGGCTAAGGAGTCAGACACGCGCGCAGTAGGTCGCGGGTTCGAGCCTCGTCCGGCCCATTAAAATAGGTCTTAAAATAATATTCAAAAGTGATCTTATATAATTGTGTATAAATAAATGATCGGCTCTCGTTAAAACCATGGATACCTTATCATGATAGCGGCTTCATAGGGACATTAGATGAAAACTTCATCTAAGTTCCTCGATGGGATGAAAGGACGCCACCAAAATAAAATAACAATATGCTACATCATCATATCCCTACAGAGTTACAATCGTATAAGTTTTAATATACGCAATCTTAATAAACATTACGGGAAGGTAAGCTTTAATATAGTTCTGCTTTAGTGTTATGTATATCTCACGATGATCGGTATAGCTTATCCGTATGAACGATATTTGGATAATACATGAAGTAGCACTAAATGTACTTTAATATATATATATATATTAATATTTAATTTTAGATGAATTACTATTATATATTTTACTTTTAAACCTTCTTTCTATGAAATGTTCTGAACAAGATTTATATAATTAATATAACCTGATGTACGCTATATTATTTGGTGGATGTATATTGTGTATATATTAGTTATGTAAACGAGTTTAGTATTTTGATTATCGATTTCGTTCTATTTTATTTATATTATGTCGATTCCGAATATACTTATAAAGTAATCAATAATATATTCGAGTAATATGCAATAATATTGATGTTATACGTCTAATATATCTAGAGTTACAAGATATATGAAATATTGTATTGTAAACGTGTAGATTACAACTGTTATGTTACCCTATCCATATTTGTTGTTATTATTCTACTTGTTTTAAACGAACTCATTTTCTGTGCACAATATCAACTGATAACGTGTTGTTTATTATAGATTAGGAGTCACCAGATATCCATTCAACGCAAATCTATTGCTCGGTGGCAACGCAATAAATCGATATTCTGATTATATATATATATATATATATATATACGATAGCCCGAATATACATGTAATATCAGGCTACGTCATTTGAAAGAATACTTAGCTCGGCAGGACAGATAATGAAGAAGTCGGCTATTGATATCTCAGCATGTATGGCATACATCGTACATGGCTCATTTATACATGACTATTCTATGAATTGATGTACACGACACACGTATACAGTATACTATGGGGGTTTGTGTTATGTTGTAGGAAACGCTGCGTTAGTAGTTAGTACTATGTAATACAACTATGTATAATATATTCATTATTTTCATTATTAAAAAAAATGTACGGGTTTTGAACGAAAACAATAAAAAATAATAACACTTTAATGCTCGATAAATATATTCTATTATATTCTATATCATAGGTCTAGTAAATAAATTAGACCAAGCGGGGGGTACTAACTGGGAATGTGAGTGCATGTGTGGGGTAATAATTCGTGTTGTGAGTTGGGAGGGGGGTATAACTAGTGTACTGTAAGGTAGTACTACTAACTACTGTGGGGTGGGGTGGGGCGGAGTACTAACTAGTGCTATGTGTGGGGTGTGTGGAGGGGTGGGGTACTAACTAGTGTGTGGAGGGGCAGGGTACTAACTAGCGTGTAGGAGGGGCGGGGTATTAACTAGTGCTGTGTGTAGGGGGGTGGGGTACTAACTAGTGCTGTATGTGAGGTGGGGGAGGGCGGGGTACTAACTAGTGTTGTGAGATACGAGATGTCGCCGGAGCAGATTCTCAGAGTTGCAGATCTTCTGACATTGAGGACAGACGACGTCGTGGTTGAAGGTCTGAAGGTGATGGTAGAGGGCTGTCTGCGTGGTGTACTTGAGGCAGCAGTACTGGCATTGATAGGTTCTGTGTGTATAGCGACGGGGTTATAAGGAGAGTTGTACGATATCGGCAGCCACCTGTGTATAGCCAGATATCAGCTGCTTCACATTATTCATTGTCAATCATTAGATATCGGCCGAGTCGAGATTCAAGATTTGATATTATATAATATATAATATATATTATATATTATATATTATAAGTAATTTATATTTTGGGCTATATTTGTGCGATATTTAAGATTTGATATTATATTATATATTATATATTATATATTATACATTATAAGTAATTTATATGTTGGGCTATATTGTTTGTATGACCGCTGCTTTAGCATTGCACTAGGCCACACGAGACATACTACTAACATAACTACGAATACAGTACTAAGGACGAGGCTTTAAGCTAGATACACCTACTGCTCCTTAGGTACAATCTAGTGGACTGTATTATATTCTATACTAAGACAATGGGTGAAGGCATCGCTTGATATTAATCACGGAACATACTCTATTTAGTGAATTGCATTATATATCGTACATGGTTTTACGTTTAAATAATAATTTATATTTGAAGAGATAATTATTTACTTTAATGTATTATTTTATTACGTGTACAATTATTTTATATGCTTGATATAATTGTAGTAATGGTAAGATGTTATTTAAATCAATTTATGATTGAAATATTAAACAATAATCTTGAAATCTAATGGTCTGTATCGAATATGACGCATTGGAATTATTCATAAGTACTCGAGCAACAAAATATGGGCTCTATTTTTAAAAAAATTATATAATATGAATTCTTATTTGTCAGCATTAAAATAAAGGTTTTGTACATTAGTTACGTTATTATCATATTGCCTTTTTTTGTTCTTTTGATCTTATATATCTTATGTTGTTTGAAAGCATCTCGATATTAAATTGTTCCTTTTTATATAACTATATTATATTGTATCCATGTGAATTTCATATGTATTAATTATAATTATATAATAATTATATAATAAATTATAGTTATATAATAAGTAAAAAGGAACAATTTAATATCTATTAATAATTGAAATAATAATTAATAATTATTAATCGCAATTAAATTGTTCCTTTTTTACTTATTATATAACAATAGTATATTGTATCCATGTGAATTTCATATGTATTAATTATTAATGTATACTATATAATTAAATAAATACTATTCATTCATCGTGTACAAACAATGTTTTCGCTGGCTTATCGACTAGCACAGTGGGGGGAGCTGGGTCAGGTACACGAGGAGGGGTGGGCTGGACATCGTCCGAGGTAGCGGTCAATACGCTGTGGGTGTGCTGGTGGATGCCCATGGTGAAGGTCGTCGAGAACTCCAGGTCGCACAACTTACTTCTGTAGTGCAGGCCATCGCCGGCTGTGAAGGTGTGCGCGTGTGAGATTACGTAGGTTGGTGTGTAGGTAGGGGTTTATGTAGGTTGTAGGGTAAGTTGTCTCGGTTCGGCTCGGTACATTGTTATGAATATTGCGTTAGTTCTTTTTGTATGAACTATATAATATAATAAATTGAATGAAAAAAAAAAATGTTAAATTAATTACCATTTGTCATTACATTTTAACACGAAGAGATAGAAATTTTAACATGGAAGAGATATGAGATATTTTGAAACTTTTTTTAGTTATACCTGTAACTATAGTTTGAATTATATATATTTGTATAAGATAATATTTGTATAATATTTTTTTTTGATTTATCATGAAATTTCATGGACATTTTGGAAAAATAAGAATTATTTTAATTTTAATTAAAAAAATGTATTTATAATAAAATATAAACATAAATATATATACATAAGTTTATGAGCTATATGAAATTAATAAGACAAAATTAATGTATAATATACAATATGGTTATTTTTCACTATTTGAATGTAAAAATATGATTAATTTTATATTTGAAAAAAAAAAGTTTACAAATTATTAGACACATTTTTTTAATCGACTAGATTAATAATAGTGTTTTTTTAAATAATTTAAATCGTTAGAAATTTTTTTAAATATATTTCATGTTATATCTAATTTTTTATAAATTATAAATTATTTGTTTGTACTATAATTTTTTTTCTTTTGTAAATTTGTAAAAACCAAGATACAACTTATATTATAGAATTTAAATAGCTTTGTAAAAATATAAATTATATTAATTTTAGATAACAAAATATTATTAAAAAAAAAATCTAAATTGTTAGTATTAGTTACATATTAGTCAGAAATGCTGATAATTTTGTTATTTCTATAAATATTTATATAGCTATATATATATATATATATATAATAAATATATTATGTTAATTTCATTACAAAATATTCATTATTGAATGAGTTATGTTATAATATGTATTATAAATAAAATAAAACATTCATAATTTCTATCTACAATATTTAATATTTTTACCAATTTTTTTGAACAATTATGGTCATAACTTTTTTTTAATAAAAATTAAAAAAAACTAAGATATGACTTCTATTATAGAATTTGATATACATTACAAAGATACCTATTTTATTATAATAGCATCAATATATAAAATCTCATTTTAGTACGAAAGTTCATGGTTAAAGATATGTCCTATAGAATATCCTATAATAAAAAATGAAATACAAATTTGAAAATTAATTATTTATAATGTAATTGTCACATGATTTCAATATAGGAAATAGCGGTATATAAATATTGATAGCCATTTTTAAAAGCTCTGCCACATATCGAATACTACCTATAAAAAATAAAAATTGTATTATGGGAAATAAATACTCCAAACATTATATAATAGATGAAAAGGCAATATTATTACAAATTTTACCGAGCCTAACAGGCTTAATGTAGGGGTATGTGTATAGGAATTCCTATAGGTATGTGTGTATATGTGTGTGTTTGTGCATGTAGGTGTGTGTAAACTTATGTTAGCTTGATGTATATAACTGAATCAATAAACAATAACATGAGAAATGGGACATATTACATAGCCTCTGATCACTACAACTATTAGGTCACCGATTGTATACGCACAGAATACGATATGTCGTTTATTCTAAGGAAATAGTATACAATCGTGACGACTACGGCGATATCGTCTACACATTCACATACGTTAGAGTCGAAGTACTTTCATTACAGATAGTAGGAGGACGCACGTATATGTTAAGGAGGTGACCTTCTTACCTTGGTCAAGGTTGTCGGCGGGTTCTTGGTGTAGCTTCGTGTGTATTATGAAGTCGTCGATTTCGACGAACGTCTTCTCGCAGCCAACGGTTAAACACTTATACACCTAGTGATGGGTTAGTGCTGTTATAATACATTAATACACCTGGTATGGGTTAGTGCTGTTATAATACATTAATATACCTGGGGTGGGTTAGTGCTGTTATAATACATGCATACACCTGTTGGTGGGTTAGTGGGTTAAATATAGTCATTCGTAAAATAATATCTGGGTAGATTATAGATCACGTGAAATCGATCGTAGGTATATTACCTAGTGTAGGTATATATCCCAGATATATAACCCAGTGTAGGTATATATCCCAGATATATTACACATTGTAGGTATATATCCCAGATATATTACACAGTGTAGGTATATATCCCAGATATATAACCCAGTGTAGGTATATATCCCAGATATATTACCCAGTGTTGGTATATATTCTAGATATATTACTTAGTGTAGGTATATATCCCAGATATATTACACAGTGTTGGTATATATCCCAGATATATAACCCAGTGTAGGTATATATCCCAGATATATTACCCAGTGTTGGTATATATCCCAGATATATTACCTAGTGTAGGTATATATCCCAGTGTAGGTATATATTCATCGCATTCACACCCACTAGGTAATAAACCCAGTCTAGTAGTCAATTTTGTTACCCATACTAGGTATATGCAATTACTATTTACTAAATAGGTAGACCTAGTGAGTGTACAGCTACAAACATATATATCGACGGCTCGTATGATCCAATGGTTTATTTTTATTTTACTTCTCCGTTTATTTCTCGTTTTTTGAATCGCGTCGTTTTGTCTTACTGTTATCGCATTTATATATTTTGTTTATATATGTTATATAATTAAATGATATTTTTTCTTTTTTTATATATATAACCAGTAATACAATAAACTTTTGATCTATCTATATGCACGCAAGTCTGCCATGTGAAAATGCCCTTACTGGTACTTTTCAGATGTGTATACACTATATCAAGTACATATGACCGCCTGTATGTGGCTCAGTCGGCTAAAGCGTCAGACACACAAGCGGTAGGACATGGGTTCGAGCCTCGTCCGGACCATTGAAATAGGTCTTAAAATAATATTTAGAAGTGATATTATATAATTGTGTATACATAAATGATCGGCTCTCGTTAAAACCACGGATGCCTTAACATGAGACCGGCTTCGAAGGTACATTAGAGCCATATACAGTTATAAGTGAAAACTTCATCTAAGTTCGTGGCTGGGATGAAGGACTCCACCGAAATAACAACAATAACACACGTACCTGTAACATTGTAACCTGTTTATCTTTGTGAATGATCAGATGGGACTTGTACTTCTGGTAGGAGCAGAACTTCATGGGGCAGTACTGGCACTGGTACGACTTGTCGATGATGATACGCATCTCGCACGTCTGCTACTCGGGTAGAGGTTAGGGGTCAGGGTAGACTAACGTTACACTGATAATAGAAGTAAGGGTAAAGTTAGAGATAAGTTACACATATAATAGAAGTAGCACATAGTTAGGCTAATAGATCTACATTACAATAATAATAGAATTATGCCAGGATAATAGTAATATGCTAATTTAATAGAATGATATCAAACCATCCGATTATGATTCTAGGACATTAAAATAACGTGATAACGCAAAGATAATAGAAAACCTTGCTCGGGTCCGCATTATTCTCGATTTCTATTTCCCTGTTGTTAATCTCGGGCAGATTTATCATTCCTTTAGGCCACACCTACAATATATATAGGTGTCAACGTGACTTATGTTAGAGACGGGGAATCACTCAAGCGTGACTTTATTCATACACACGCGTGTAACACACACACACATATATATATATATATATATATATATATATTTATATTGAATTGAATTGAACATATTTATTGAGTATCATTTAGCATCATTTTAATACATTTATTGATATATTTACCCGAGCGGCTACAAATGTTCCCGAGTTTCCTCATCGTAGCCTACCATACGAGTAGGCACCGACAGTTCACTATGTTGTTTGTCCATTATATTTACCTGAGCCTACGCACTATATTATATATATATATATATAAATTATAAAGCATTAACTTAAGGCGACTTTTTTATTTTATTATAATCAAAATAATATTTCAATTATAAATAATACGTCTATATATTTATATCAAATATTTTGCGAAGCAGAGTAGATATAACACTTGCTATCTAAGCAACGTGATTAATATCCTGGAGTCCCGGTGCTTGCAGTAATATCACATCACTGAAATATTTTAAGGTCTGACGAGGCAGTTTCTATACAAACATGTTTTCAATGCTCTATTAAATTACATTCAATATAAATTAGCTTTTATTCCCCGCATAGATATGTATAGAATTTAAAATCATCATGTCCTATTGATTTTTTATATATAAGTAATGAACATTTAGTTTTCATCATATATATATATATATATCCATAAAGCATATTATTTTACATTTTAAAAGATAGACATATATTTACATTATAAACACATTAGTAAAAATTCACCCTATATAGGTGGCGTTGTTGGTATTTATACAAAATCTAATTACAATATATCGCATGAGTGTTTAATCTTTCATTAGAAAAATTGTTCCTTTGTATATATCTTATTTTATATTTTATTTTGTATTACACACGTATTTATCTATACTTTTTATAATGCGATTGATAATATATCAACGTTTCAAAATAGAAATGTACTTCATTATTTTACTTTTTAGGGAATTCAACAGCATTCAATATGTTATTTACACTAAAAATATAGCAACAAATTATATTTTTAAAAAGATGTTAATATTTTCGATATTGATTTTTTTTGTATAAATATATTTGTAATAGATATTATCTGTATATATATATATATAGATAATACTTCAGAATATTTATATAAAGTTGATGAAAAGTTAAAGTCAAATATATAAAGTTTATCAAACTAATTTTATATTATTTATATGTACATATGTAAAAGTATATAATTGCAATATTAATACACTAGCTGGCTGACACAACCTTCATACATACACCCACACACACACACACACATACACACGCATACACACACACATTGTCACTGAGTATACAATGTGTATGTACTGACAGCCAGGGCTTAACAATGCAAACATACATAGAGCTGTATTGGCATTTCGGATTAATCTACGATGATATAAATATATGATAACGTATTATTTACTTATGATATATATATATATATATTACTAATTTAGATAACATTTATAGGTTTCTCTAGTTATATTTTAAAATGTATATTTTTACTAGTATATAATTCACATAGAAAATAATATAAAATATCATAAATTATATATTTAAAATTTATTATAAAAAAATTATTGATAATAAAATTGTTATGGAATTTTCTAATTCCTCAAGAATTTAATTTATTTTATACTTGCTTTTTCGTATAATAATTTATTAAAGAATACAGTGTATTATTGATTAATAAATAAATAAAAATTATTTATATATTTTTATATAAAATTTGTTGAATAAATATAAAATAATATCATTACATAAACGGTGAGTTTCTTTTACAGTAATGCTAACTTATTATGTACAATGTTTACATGGAAAGTCTGCGAGTGTCATGGGGGGGGGGTGTTCTAATAGCGAGGCCCCCGAACGTGGTTAGTTTGATTAGTAGGTAGTTAAGAGTATCAACAATGCACGAGTTAACCTATGCCGTACGGTATCACTGGGCGACCACTAGTGTTGGATTAATACCCGAGCTCGTGATATATAGGTGCACAGGTTCATAGGTCAATAGGTTAATTAGGTTAATAGGTTCGTTAGGTTAATAGGTTAATTATGTGAATAGGTTAATTAGGTTAATAGGTTAATTAGGTTAATAGGTTCGCTAGGTTAATAGGTGATTAATTAGGTTAATAGGTTAATTAGGTTAATAGGTTAATTAGATTAATAGGTTAATTAGGTTAATAGGTTAATTAGGTTAATAGGTTAATTAGGTTAATAGGTTAATTAGGTTAATAGGTTAATTAGGTTAATAGGTTAATTAGGTTAATAGGTTCGTTAGGTTAATAGGTTCGTTAGGTTAATAGGTTAATTAGGTTAATAGGTTAATTAGGTTAATAGGTTAATTAGGTTAATAGGTGGTTAATTAGATTCATAAAACATCGTAACTACAAATCATACATTTATCAAATGAAAAGAAATATGAAAATGCAAATTATACTAGTAATAGTTTTAAACTAGGATAACCACAGTCACTGAACTACGATATCGTGTGTCGTTGTACACATCAATGGACGACCGTGTAAAACTGCTATGCGATGATACGGGACTGACGACTGAAGAACTAAAGACATCAATGAAAGACAGGACGAAAGAAAGTGCTCGGGAAACAATGCCGATCCCGTTGGTCAGTCACGCATCAATAGCATCGTTATAGTAATCAACCGTATATCGAAGAAGCGATATACTACAATAAACACTACATTACTTAATATGTTTATTCAACTTAAATATTATAATTCATAACGCATTTTATTTTCGTTTTTATTTTATTATATTTTATTCTTTTTATCGAGAGAATATGCTGTATATATCCTATTTATTATTATACTATTAACCACTCACTATGTATTATAATTATTATTATTATTGTTATATATAAGTAACATACTATAGTATACTTAAAACACATTCGAGAATAGCGCTCTCGCTATTATATTTGTGTATAATAAACCATCATCATCATCATAGTAGTATTATGTAATAGGTATGTATTGTAGTATTGGGAGCATCAGTGTGTAGTGAGATATGTACATATGTAATAGTTATGTATTGTAGTATTGATGACATCAGTGTAATAGTGTTCGGCGTCAACATTACCTTATGAGAGTTCATATGTTTCTTGACGTTGCTCTTCTGAGCGAAGGCCCTACCGCAGACCACGCACTGGAACGGTTTATCGCCGGTGTGCGACCTTGTGTGCTGGGTAAGGTCGTAGGCTTTCGTGAACGCTTTAGGGCAGTAGGTGCACGCGTACCTACGCACTAACTTCTTGGTCACCTGATGGTGAGGAGGGAGGGTGATGAGAGGTGGGCATTGGGAGGGGGGTGAGAGGGGGGCATTGGGGGGGGTGGTGAGAGGGGCATTGGGAGGGGGGTGGTGAGAGGTTGGCATTGGGGGGGGGTGGTGAGAGGGCATTGGGAGGGGGGTGGTGAGAGGTTGGCATTGGGGGGGGGTGGTGAGAGGGCATTGGGAGGGGGGTGGTGAGAGGTTGGCATTGGGGGGGGTGGTGAGAGGGCATTGGGAGGGGGGGTGAGAGGTGGGCATTGGGAGGGGGAGTGGTGAGAGGGGGGCATTGGGAGGGGGAGTAGGTGAGGGGTGGGCATTGGGAGGGGGGTGGTGAGAGGTGGGCATTGGGAGGGGGGTGGTGAGATGTGGGCATTGGGAGGGGGTGGTGAGAGGGGGGTATTGGGAGGGGGAGTGGTGAGGGGTGGGTAATGAGGAGTGGTGAGAGGTGGGCATTGGGAGGGGGAGTAGGTGAGGGGTGGAGGTGAGATGTGGTATTGTAAGGGATAAAATAAGAGGTGGGGGGAAGGAGGAGGTTAGATATTGGCATTGGGAGGGGGAGTAGATGAGGGGTGGATAATGAGGAGGGGTAGAGGTGGGAATTGAGGAGGGAGAAAGTGAGAAGTGAAGTAGGCATTGTTGATATGGTTAAGGTAGGTAGTAATGTTAACGAAGGTGGATGTTTAGATATGTATTGAAGTATTGATGACATCAGTGTATAGTGAGATGTGTAAATATGTAATAGGTATGTATTCACTGATTACGGTTGTATGGTAAGCATTGTCTTGTGCGTCGATGTAGTTGAAATAAGAAGGGTTCAGAACGGTACAATGGTATCTATGGTTTGTGTGTTGGATAAGATTGATTTCTAATATCGGCTGTGTATTCGCTCAATGTTAACCTAGTATATACTACAGTATATTCAGTCAATACTATATATGAATATATTTGGTTAATTTTAACCTCACTTTATTATTTAAATTCAACGTTCTATGATTATATTATATATTAAAATGAAACAACTATACAAACTATAAAGATAATTAATAGGTGCCTGCGCTTGACTTAGTTAGTCTTATTATATTGTTAGCTTCTTACACACAAATAGTATACTTTATTATAAATAGAATATTGTTAGCTTTATAATATAGTATACTTTATTATAAATAGAATATTGTTTTATAATATATGCTTTATAATATAGTATACTTTATTATAAATAGAATTTCACATAAATAGACAAGCTATACTATAAATACACCCTTGTTCACTAAAAGTTTACACTATTTGTATGTGATTATCATATAGATTAAACAAATTAAACTGAATAAATATAAATGTAATAGTATAACGTTAGGGTGTTTGCCACATTAGTAAACACAAAGTAGTTTACCTGCACTCCAGTTAGAGCAGTGGTTCCCAAACTTTTTTCATCGTGACCCTTTTTTGATAATTCTTAATTTAAAAATATACCATGATCCAATGAAAAAATTATTTTTTTAGGTTTTTATTATAAACTTTAGTCCTAAATAATAGATTTGTATTAGGGGCGTGCGACGTTCATTTTTTCTAAAAAAAATGTATAAATCAATTTTTATTTTATTGATTAATTATATTATATAATTAATTATCTTTCATTTACAAAAAAAATCGTGGTGAAATTTGCAATATAACTATTAAAATTCTATGTTTTATGACACCTACTAGTCTGTAATTTTCTAAATAATGTTTAAATAAATAAAATAATAATTATTATAAATATTAGGTATTATAAATTCATTCCATTTTATGAATATAAGATCGATTTTAATTTTTTTTTAAATATATGATTAGCTTGTAAATATTAAAAAAAATATTACTTTATTTTTCAAAATCAATTTACTCTGTAACTTGTTTTTATGATAAGTAATGTACTAAAACATTAATATCTTTTTAATTACTGAATATTTGTTGATAAAACCTTCGGCATTGGAAATACATTTATATATAGATTAAAAAATAATAATGTGAAATTTATATATTTAAAAAAATAAAATATATATATGATTTTATATAGAATAATTATAAATTATTAGATATTATTCTAAATAATGTCATATATATAAACAATCACTGTTCCTGTCCCATGTATGAATAAATCACTGGCAACAACACCGAAAAGATCAAGGTCTTATTTTGAAGCCATTTGGAAACGAAGAAAGAAACCTAAAAGAATAATAAATGAAAAAAAAAGAATGAAATTAATGAATCCAATAAATATATCTATCTATCTATCTATCTATATATTTTATTTTTTTAAATTTATAAATTTCACGTTATTGTTTTTAATCTATATATAAATGACCCATAGGTTGGGAACCACCGAGTTATATGATGCATGAGCATATCAATAAGTAACTCTAAGTATATCAATATTAATAATCTAGACACTAATCATCTCTAATATAGCAATGCCTAAAGCTATCCAGCATCCCCTGTGGTATTATTGTATATCAATACTAACAGCTTTTTCGGATAATCGTTGTGTTAAAAACTATTAGAATACGCACAATTCTCATAACTATATTTATTTATGTGATATTGATTTAGAAAAATGTTTCCAAAAAATATAATCATAAAAGTATGTATTTGATTTAAATAATAATATATATAAGAGGCAAGTTTGCATAATAAACTTTTCATCATCATATATATATATATTATAATAATATCGGAATGTAAGCATGAACATGGTAAACGAAGAAACGCTAAGCTATCTAGTCGTTTACCCGTTTCACTTTCCTAAATGACAATTATGAGGAGAAAAGTATAGTAAAATTAAAATTAAAATAAATATAATAAAATAAAATGTTAATGTTTAAGTTAAAGTTAGTAAAAGTTATATACAAAAGAACAAAATTATCAATACAAATTTAATTATTTAGTTTTCTATTAGAATAATACATTTATAAAAAATCAGAGATATTAAATTATTAAATTTATATCCATAATTGCTGACAATAATTGAAAATAATGAGGATAGATGGTGTATCAACTTCGGGGATATGGGTGCCACAGGTAAAATGCCGATATTATATATATATATATATATATATATATATATATATATATATATATATATATATATATATATATATATATATTTCATATATTAATATTACACATTCATATACCAGGAAAGTATCTTAATCTAAAAATAGAAAAAATATAATCTTTAATAAAGTAAAATAAATATCGACCATTATTTTAATAAATTAATAACAATATTTACATAATAATGGCAGAACAAACAGCGGTGATAATTATCGTACTGAAAACCTTGATAATAGTGTCTTCGCTTTCGGACGGAACCGGATCGAGAGTAAAGCTATTCGCAGCATCGTTGATGCCGGTCGGTGTCGAGGTTTCATTAAGCGCTACCAGCTGATTGGTTGCCGCCGCTGTTTCGCTGCGCAGCCCGACGCTATCATTGGCCGTCGTGTCCCTCGATACCATAGCAATGTCGGTTACTATCGGTCTGGAGAAGGTCTGGGCGGTATCGGCGGTGTTCTGTTTAGCCTGCCAGGTGTTAGGTTAATGTGTATGATTGCTACTGAGTCGTTACTGTGTTGCTACTGCGTTGCTACTGCATCGCTACTGCGTTGCTACTATGTCGCTACCGTATTACTACCGTCGTGTTACTATATTGTGAAGATAGATTATTTCATAAATAATGATTATTTAATCTTTATATATATTTTTATTAATATTTTAATAAATGTAATGCATTATCGTATGATCGACTACTATTTTAATATAATTGAAACTATTTTATTTTTCATTTTCTTCTAAATATGTTACCTTTACGAATCTTATTTCTTAAATTCGTAATGGATTCAAACCCTGGACGATTAATACATATAGTTATAAATAGCATGTACGGTATAGTATAACATTTACTTCTATTATATATGTATTACGATCATTAACATACATTATATTATATTAAAAGAAATACTTAAAATAAATTACACTTTTAAAGTATAGTTATATTAGTAATATATAATGAATAGCTAAATAAGTAACTGGTATATAGTGATTATATTAACCATTCTAGTGATATCAAGATCTAATATCACAGCAGCTAATTCTGTACTTATGGTCATTGTGTTCTGCTCTGTAGGTTTGATGTATGTATATTGTTGTTGTTGCTGTTGTTGTTGCTGTTGTTGTTGTTGTTGTTGGTGTTGATATTGATGCTGTTGTTGATGCTGTTGTTGATTCTGTGCCGGTTGTTGTTGTATAGATTTTTGGGTTTGTTGAGATTGTTGTTGTTGTTGTTGTTGTTGTTGTTGTTGTTGTTGATCAGGAGGATGTTGTTGTACTACATTATTATCATCAGAATGTAGATGATTCAACATCGAAGTCATTGATGGGTTCTCGACGACTATGGGAAGCTGAGTCTGTAGTGATGTGTAATGGTGATGTCAGTAGTGATGTTAGTAGTGATGTTAGTAGTGGTGTTAGTAGTGGTGTTAGTGGTAATGCTAGAGGTGATGTAATAGTGATATCAGTGGTGATATTAGTAGTGGTGTTAGAGGTAATGATAGAGTTATGTTAGTAGCAATGGTAGTAGTTTTGTTATCATTAAAATTATATATAGGCAATGATTTTGGTTTTATTAAAATATTATTTACCTAGGACAATATTTAACATTACGGAGATAGCTAAATATTGTCCTAGGACAATTATATTTATCGCAGCAACCGACCCGAGGAACTTAGATGAAGTTTTCACTTATAACCATATAGGGCTCTAATGTCCCTTCGAAGACGCTCTCATGATAAGGCATTGTTTTAACGAGAGCAGATCATTTATTTATACACAATTATATGAGATCACTTCTAAATATTATGTTAAGACGTAATTTCACGAACCCGCGTCCTACTGCTTGTGTACCTGACGCCTTAGCCAACTGAGCCACACGGCAGTTGCATATATATATATATATATATATATACATTATAACTACACTTATATATTTAATAATATTATATCCCCATTGACCAGTAGCATATAATGGTTTACACTTAAATATATGATATTTATAATTAAGTTTAGCTATAAACATTTAATTCAATGTAAACGATGACGCATGTAGACTATTGCAGGTAGACTATTGCAGGTAGACTATTATAGTACTACAATTTACGTATCCGTAACGTGCTGCAGAATTAATTATATATTATTCGTATTATTTATCTATCGGAATATATTATTTATAGATTTTCACTCAGTTATTAAGTATTCGGTGGTCAGGACATGATGACTAATGTATGATGACTAATGTATGACAGCTAATGTATGATGACTAATGCGTGATGACTAATGCGTGATGACTAATGTATGATGACTAATCTATGACGACTAATGTATGATGACTAATGTATGATGACTAAGGTATGATGACTAATGTATGATGGCTAATGTATGACGACTAATGTATGATAACTAATGTATGATGCCTATGTATGATGACTAATGTATGATGACTAATGTATGACGACTAATGTATGACGACTAATGTATGATGACTAATGTATGATGACTAATATATGATGACTAATGTATGATGACTAATGCGTGATGACTAATGCGTGATGACTAATGTATGATGACTAATGTACGATGACTAATGTATGATGACTAATGCGTGATGACTAATGCGTGATGACTAATGTATGATGACTAATGTATGATGACTAATGTATGATGAATAATGTACGATGACTAATGTATGATGACTAATGCGTGATGACTAATGTATGATGACTAATGTAAGATGACGATTGTAATGCATTCGTAAGCGTTGTAATAAATCAATCCTACCCATAAGTAGGTGAGTAATGGTGTGACAGTGTAGCAGGACAGGTGGTCAGATGGACAGATGGACAGTGGTCAGTTGATACATTGCACCGTAGAGTGCGGAGAGAACTAGAATAGTAAACAAGGTATCTGACATGTGAAAAGCCTTAATCTAATTTGGTCAAGGCAAAATGGCTTAATCTATTTGATTTTTATTTTGTAGCTAGAATAAAATTAGTAATACCATTGGAAAAAGGATAAAAAAGTAATACAAGTTTCATATTTTACTTTTTTAATATAATTAATAATAAAAAATGTAATGATCAAAAGAATATTATATTTCAATATTTGGTCACCGCGCGAGATGGCTGATTTTTTATTTCCGGTTTCCACATCGGCCTACGCTGCCAGGCATTGAGTATTACCACTCTATTTCTCTCTAGCTCTAGCTGCATTGCGTAGACACAATAGTAGCCTGTACGATGTACACTGTACATTGTACAGTGTACATGCGTCCAACTTGCCACGCTACAAACAAACACATAGGGAAGACGAGAGCTTACAATGGCACACTAACCATAGAAGTGAGGTCGGCGGACGACGTGGAATACGTGAGGGGTTGAACTTGGTAGGGTTCAAACATTACGGTGTCCTGTAGGGGGCGATACTGGGCGTCGCCGGCCACCTGATGCAGGTGCGATACCATCGTGTTGCAGTGTTGCATGTGGGCCATTCCGTCCTGGAAATAGGGCGCCTTGAGGAGTGCATGTTATGTGTGGGGCACTTATTCTATTCAAATAACACAAGTGAATAATATCATGCAATATATATATATATATATATACATACATACATATATATATATATATATATATATATGTATAAATATACTAGAGGAGGACCATTATTGCTCATACATAAATGTTTTTATAGTCAAATTATTTATTTATATATATATATATATATATATTTATTCAAATATATTTTTTCTAGAGACGAACTAGTATATCCAGAATATTGATTTATATATAAGGCGGGACATGGATGCCCATCTTGCTCTGGTAGGCATTTTTAGGTTATTGATTTTGTATATATATATATTTTGTATTAGTATATAAATACATATATATATATATATACACCAGTTATTGACCTCTATCTATATATGTAAATATAATACATATAAATTGTACAATATTTTCTAATAATTTATTACCAAAGTACCATTGACATTTATTTATAGAAATAAGATAAAATTGCAAACATGCAATGTTTGCATTAATACATTACAATCAATAATTACATATTCGTTATTGGAAATACTACACGGTTTCTATCAACTATTTAAAATAGCGTCACTGAAACAACAAACTCTATTTGTAATCAGGGGCGCTGCAACAGGGGGAGACGAGAGGGGATATGCCCCCCCCCCACTTTAAAATCTAGGGGGACATCCTATGTAGTGGTCCCCCCCCCCACTTTTACCACAAAATGTATTTTGATTGGTTGGTTCCCCCTACATACACACCATCGTTCCAGCGCCCCTTGTGTATGCATGCGAATTCAAAGTACTAATCCAATATAGTATATCAGCGAATTCTCACACACACGAATACAGCGATCATTAATTCACACAAATACAGCTGCCATTACTGTGAACATTGAGATTTTGTGGATAACATTCGGGTAACCCCTACTCTTTCTGGGTCCCGAATGTAATTTAAAATATTTAACTAATGCGTATTATTCGTCGGGAGTATGCTAATACGGTCGTCTTCAATGATTCGCCGAACTAAGATGTTAATTTAGACTTTTATAATTGCGTACATTAATTGCATAGAATTTGTCATTTCTGTGATATTATATATATATATATATATATATATATATATATATTCGATTCATATTTAAAATTTCAGTTTATATTATTATTCTAATAACATATTTACAAATTCATTTATTAATTTAAATAATACATTAACAATATTTTATTTTATTTCATATTAATATTTTATATATATTTTTAATGGTAATAAATTATTAGAAGAATGAAGTTATATTACATTTTATATCTATAAAATAACATAGTTTATATATATATATATATATATATATATATCTATATATATAACCGAGAAATCTGGCTAGTCTATAATTATTATTTCAGTTTAGAATCTATTAAATTTAAATATTTATATTAATAAAATATAATTTTATTTTATTAAATAATAAATGTATTTAGTCGTAAATAATTCAATAAAATACTGGATATTCGCCCATTTATATATAAATATGTATATAGAGTAAATATTAATAGAATAACAATAAACATGAAAGTCCTGGTAATAACTATACAAATATAATTCTGGGAACGTTGATCACCTCGGATATATATATATATATATATATATATATATATATATATGAGTATATATGTATACACAAACTAACACTACTCTATATAATAAATATATATATATGATTTATATATAAGATATGTAAGATATAAGATATATAAAAGAATAGATTGTAAACATTTTTAAAAATGTAATAAAATAGATAAGTATTGACAGTCGATATCGACATCTTAATATAATATTAATATATGACGGAAAGTTTACGTATTAACTAGCGGTCGATGGGACGCGATACGAACCCATCGTCAACGTGTCTACGATCGTTGGGTGTCTACGTAGCTATTGGGTATCACGCAAACCTGTTCGTAGTTGTGTGCGTATTCCTCGTGTTGTTGTTGTTGTTGTTGTTGTTGTTGTTGTTGTTGTTGTTGTTGTTGTTGTTGTAGAGTATTATCCATGAGCATTTGTGAGGCGTAGGTAGACTACAATACAGAGGCAATACATCATCTGAATATCGAGGTACCACCGCGCTTATGCATCGGGTACAGCTGTACTCTACTGAATATATACCCGTAGATCTATCAACGTGATAGATAAGCGAGCGGTTATGGCAACTTTGAGCTATTGATATTACGATACCGTATTATAGGTGTAGTCGTGAATTTGAAGAATATATTATATCTTAATTTATAAACGTGCATTAGAATTCAATTTGTTTGAAATGGACGATATTATATAGAATATATAAATGTCATATATAACATATACATATATATATGTCTTCACAAATCAAATCAAGAGAGAGAGAGAGAGAGGGAGAGGGAGAGAGAGAGAGAGAGAGAGAGAGAGAGAGAGAGAGAGAGAGAGAGAGAGAGAGAGAGAGAGAGAGAGAGAGAGAGAGAGAGAGAGAGAGAGAGAGAGAGAGAGAGAGAGAGAGAGAGAGAGAGAGAGAGAGAGAGAGAGAGAGAGAGAGAGAGAGAGAGAGAGAGAGAGAGAGAGAGAGAGAGAGAGAGAGAGAGAGAGAGAGAGAGAGAGAGGTGAGAGAGAGAGAGAGAGAGAGAGAGAGAGAGAGAGAGAGATTGCTTCACTGCTAACCTGTACCTGTACTGATGTATCCACAATCATGCCTTTCTGATAGCCATTGTTCATGGTGTTGATGTCAGTGTCAAGTTGCCCATTGTAACCCTTTGTTAATAGCAATGCACAATATACATTAGAATAACCAGCACATTATTAAATAGATATATATATATATATATATATATATGTTTACACCAGATAATTTGTGTATGTGTGTACTTATGCACTATGTGTTTCTGTGTGTTTATATATGACTGTGTTGTGAGAAATTAATACACATGTTAATAAACCAGCATCTATATATATATATATATATAAGATATATTAGATAGCACTACAGGAGAAGTAGTGATATAGATATTAGGAGAGAACTTAGTAATAACTCTAGAGTGCCTACTTCTATAAATATTGTTATTCCGATGAGAGGAATCTAGGTACCCTTCTAGGAATCTAGGTACCCCTATGTTATCTAGTGTTAACTTATTGCTAGTCCATCATTTTGAATGTGAGCAACAGCCATTTCATAGAATAGCACATCAATATAATAATAATATAAATATTTAATTTATTTTGAAATTATTTTCACCAATGTATGATAACTTTATAATTTTAATAATTTAGTATAATATCATGGCAAATAACCATTCTATATTGAAATATTTACCTGTGAAACATTTACCTCTGAAATATTAATATATTACTCATTTATATCCATAAAACAAAATAATATTTTTATCAGAAATTAAAATTTAGATTAAATAAGAGTAAAAACACCCCATTAAAAAAGTATTTTTAAATTTTAATCAAAAAATAAGAGTTCTATAAATAAAACTAACTTAAAATTCATATTATTTTTTCTATTTTAATGAAATTGTTAAATATTTAGAAAATATCATTATTTACGGATAGTAAAATATCAAAAATGTTTGTGTTTTGTGTGTGAGATAATATCTAATTTAAAATCGGTTACTATTCCACAGGTGTATTTGACAGGAAGTAGAAGACGGGTAGTAATATGCCTGATAGCCCAGGTGAACACTAACCATAACATTCTGTGGGAAGTCAATCTGTTGCTGTAGCAGGTTTGCGCACGGGTTCTATGTGTAGTTGGTTTATTGATGGTACCGATATCATTTTAGTACAATAGTACCGATATTAGAATATAATCGTAACTTAGAACTAAAAACACAAATGCAGTTAACAATTAATGAATAATAATCACGTACACCTAATCATGATCATGCGCGATTTGACTGACATCGTCCTCCAACATGTCACGTGTCAAATTGAGAGTTCAAGTACACAGTGCGTGTAGGGCTTATATAATATGATAGTAGTATATAAGAATACTGTATTGTGATATTTATGTATATATATATAATACGACTTCACAATAATTTACTGTAAAATATAATGCCAGCCGTGAAATGTTTACTTGAACTGTGGTAAAGACAAGTGCCATATTGGGGGCCGATGTCAGTATTCTCCATCATGCGAATCGTATTATACGTGCTTGTAATAGTGTTTACATTATTAACATAACAATACATATTGTTGTTAGGGGCGCTGCAACAGGGGGGCGGGGGGATAGGATATGCCCCCCCACTTTAAAATCTAGCGGACCTCCTATGTATTGGTCCCCCCCCCGCCCACTTTTACCGCAACATTATTTTGATTAGTTGGTCCCCCCTACATACACACCATCGTTCCAGCGTCCCTACTTATTGTGGAGGCAGGCTAAATTTAGCTTACAGAAGATACAGTGACTGATCACGTGTGTTTACTAGGGGCGCTGCAACAGGGGGACGGGAGGATATGTCCCTCCACTTTAAAATCTAAGGGAACCTCATATGTATTGGTCCCACCACCCCATCCACTTATTGTGGAGTTTAGCTTACAGTGAACATACAGTGAATTATAACGCGTGTGCGTATACCTGTTTGTGTGTGATGAACGGGTTCAGAGAGTTGAACTGAAGCTTACACTTGCCGCACTGGAAGATGTCATCTTCTAGGTCAACTGTGTAGGGAAACACACGAGGCGGGGTAAGAGGTGTAAGAGGTGGGAGAGGTGTAAGGGGTGTAAGAGGTGGGACAGGTGGGAGAGGCGTAAGAGGTAGGAGAGGTGTAAGAGGTGGGAGGATAATAGGTTTCAATGTAGGTTACAATAACAATGATATATATTGCTGTCAATAAGTTATATATATATATATATATATATATAATATGTATTATATATTATATATTGTGATGAACCACGCGGTAATATTTAATTTAATTGATTTATTTCAATTTTAGAATCGAAATATCCACTACAAATACAATATTATACACTTTCTACGATATTATAATACGATTGAACTATAAAACGATTATTGATTCGGTTTCGTAATTTCATCTAGATTATTTATAGATTTATAATGAACTTCAGGACGGGGTAGAGATGCTTCACACGTGAACTCAGTGACCTATTAGCCATCGAGTCTGGCAATACGTTCAGCGAACACGCGCGTATGTAAGGGTGATTGGGGTGGCTGGGATTGTATAGATAACCTGGAGCTTCGTAAATGGCGGGCGTTTCGATCAGAGATTGTACAGCGCGGTTGTCCAATCCGTTGATTGTTCCTGTACGTCGTTAACGTCGATACAATAAGTACGTTACGCGTATAGTCATATATCGTACTATAGTTAATCATATTATTATTGATATCTCGTATATATATATTGAATGCAATACGAATATCGGATGCGAATGAATGCCTCGAGAAGACGTAGACTTATACGTGTTATAATTAATGCGATTAATATTGATTCTGAATAAAACGTATGTAAAGCTTTACTAATATAAAAAAAATATTATGTGATAAAATAAGTATTATGTATGTTTCTTATCTTTATAGATTATAAAATACAAATAATAGACCTTATTATCTTTGTAACATTTTGTATTGTTTGATTTTTATAAAATATAATGCACACTAAATCATATCTCAATTTATAGTAACATATACTATAACAAATACATGCTATACTATTTTATATCAATTCAATACATAATGATTTAACTGACACCTAAAAGCATAATATTATTTAGTAGTATGTAATACAAATTAATTTGTTATATTAAATTTTAATAGTTTTTTAACACACACACACACTATCCTTAAATTAAGAATTTAGTAAAACTACATAATATATTAAACGCTGAACTCCATAATTAATATATACTTATAGTTATAACATTGTATTTACTTTACATACGTGATATTTTGGCGTATCATATATTATACGTGTACAAATCTATTTTTTAAATAACATTTTGTTTACAAATTTGTTGTATTTTAAACACAGTGATCCCACTTAAGGGTGTCACACACCTTGTTTTGGTGAAATTAATTGTTTATTTATTAAAAAAAATTATTTCATAAAACTACTAAATATTTGTAATATCTGTAACAGAAATGACATAAAAGGTGGATTATATATAATATATTCATATATATTCAAATTCTGTTTTCTCAAAACATGAATTCATACTAACAGTGCATGTATAAAGGCTATTCATATAAAAACTATTATAGATATATTTTTATTTTTTTTATATTATACAAAGAACATCTGTTTATATATTACCATAGATATATCTTTCATACATATTATTTTCTGATAATAGTAATAATATAATTTCTATAGAATAAATGACAATAAATAACAATTTAAAACAGTAATTTATATGTATATAGGGCTATATATAATAAATATTATAAATATATGTCTATATGGGTATACTATATATACTATACATACATATATATATTATAAATACAATAACAAAAAAAAACAGATGGATTCAATGAATAGAATTCTGCATGCCAGAATATTCAGACCATATGCTGCCTATCTATTTAAAAGGTAAAACTGTAAAATGGGTTGTGTGCTTTGACATCCCCTTAAATACTTAATGTTGCTATTCAATAACATTGCAATTTTATTTCTAGTATTTAAATAAAATGAATTTGAATATATTTTTTTCTCCCGAATATTGAATATAATAGGAAGGATATTCAAAATCTATAAATAGCTTATATTAAGAATATCTTTATAACAAAAATATAAAATATTGATTATATAATAACAATATTAATAAAATATAATAATAATAATAATAAGGATATAATAAAAGAATATTATATCGAATATACATTAATAATAATAATATTTATGTTCATAAAATAAATAATAATAATATTATAAAGCGCTGAATTTTTAACAGGGATTACATGATATATTAAATACTTTTGAACAAAATTGATGAAGTGTGACTAGACTATTATATGATTGTATGTGTATTGTAGTATGTGTATTGATAGATTATTCCAGCACATGAGTCCATAATAATTTATATTTAATTTCTTTGCATCGGTATTAATTAAAGTTATTTTGAATTTATTATTATCCAGCATAGTATAAGCCTGAGTGTGGTATAATAAACACAAAAACAACATCAATATAATAATAATGTTAAAATAAGTTCTGTTTACTTTTTATGAATAAAATATACATCATATCTTTGGACAGAAATCTATACTTAAATATTTCATTTTAGGTGTTTTGTTATTTATGTAATCTCAATATTTTTTATAATTTGTAGTGAAACATATTTTTTAATATATATTTATTTATATATATATATAATAGAATAGAATTGAGTAAATTTATTGAGCATTAAATTATAATTATTATTCATATCTTTTATTTTCATATTAACTTTTCCTTTTTTTTGCTCAAATTCTTTGCCGAAGCCCTAGTACATCACCAAATATTTTTTTTTAATTAGTAACTAATATTTGTTTTATTTTTTAATTTAATTTAATTAATAAGATTATATAATTAAATGATACATGATAAATATCACATATATACTTGTCCTCAAAATCTCTATCCATGTCTCTCTCTCACGTTTCTACTAACATAAAACTATTCGAACTCAAACAATAAACAAATAAATTATAAAACAATATATAAATAATACAAATAGACATGTGTATATACATATATACAGAATACGTTATAATTTAGTAAATAATATTTTAAAGATTTTTTAAATTGTCTGTCTATTTTTATTTATTGAACATTTAGGAAAGGTTTTTCCAAATACACAAATTTTTATAGTATTATTTATTATAGATGATTTTGTAGATTATATATTAAAGGTTGAAATATTGTATAATACATATTTATTTTTTAATTTAATTTGTTATATATATATATATATATAATGTATTCATTAATATTATATATCACTTATTAAGAATTTTTAAATATAATTGATATTGAAAATTTATTTTATTTGTTAATTAGTTAATAACTAATTAAATAACTAATTATTTATTAATTATAAATTTAAAATATTAATTTATATATATATATACATATGTACTTGATATATCCATAGATATAGAGTAATAGTATTTATAACTAATTATCACAATATTATCGGTGATTTTTAATAAGTATGCGTTAAACTATCTTCCTCCATTAACTCCAATTCATCAATAGTCCGCTTCTCCTCATCCACTCTTCTTCCTTCTCCTTCTACTCCTCCTCCTCCTGTCTCACATCTTCCTCTTCCATATCCTCATCCTCTCTCATCATACTCTTCCTCCACCTCATCCTCTTACTCCTCCTCCACCTTGTGAACTCCTTATAATCCCCCACCTCCTCCTCCTCCTGCTAATTCCTCGCGAGTATCCATATTTACATATATATTTGTTTCATGATCTATATGAATCTATAGACTTTATATCTCTCTCTATAGCTCTCTAGTAAAATACACTTTCCTCATTCTTCAATGAAAACGTACTGAATTCAACTCTATATATATCATAGTTATCAATGAACGCGTACTTCAAACTAAACAATGGCTATAAATAAAGATAAATACTTAAACGCGTAATCTAGTACGGCTAAATAAGATACGGTATTTAAACTGAATAACCTATGCACTCTACACGATCAAAGTAGATATATCGCCGTCAGGATATTAATATCAAATATAGATCTGTCAGGATATTAATGTCAGATATAGATCTGTCAGGATATTAATGACGAGAGAGTGAGATATAATGAATCGGGTGATGAGCACGTTGCACCTACATCTGAACTGATTGATCATCTCTCATCTAACACTACTACGCTTATCGATATCGGCGGTCAACGCGTGGCCGAAACCCGTAGGCCCCGGTTATGTAATCTATTGTTCGCGGTTACTAACGGAAGGAAAGAGAGAGGTAGGGGGATAGATAATAGTGTACGCTAGCAATGCGTTGTAGTGATATGTGGAAGTTTACCACTGTACATTGAACTAGCCATCGGTTTGCAATATAGGTATATAACATTAATGAAGTACAACGCTGTGGTGCTGAGTTCTTGCATAACTAATACATCTTTCCATTAATAGTCATGATAGATTAAGAAATGAGGGCTTAATAAATAGATATATCTAGTATATATTTATATATATATTAGAGGTTATAATACAATAGTAACAAGGAGTTTGGTACATCAGCTATTCATAATTATGAATATATTATAATAAGCCTATATTAATCGACAGCCTAATTAATCAAGTTCATCATCGTGTGTCTATATATATAACTAAGTAGATATGTCAACGGGTACAGGAAATCATTTCTCATCGCTGGGCTCGAACATTACGCACCGACAATAGAGTGATTGAGAAATGGGCGGGGCTCGGGTTCGTTTCTAAATAACTAATTAATAAAAGTATATGCGCGCATCTTTTACGCCATCGAGATGAACTACATTTACCGATAACTACCGGTTGAAGAAATCATCGTGATACATATTCGAATGGTTCTGACGACTATATCCGAAGCGCGTGCCATTATTGTCTACAGCGTGACCCTAGCTGACATAGAATGCTAATGAGGTTAAGGGCGTGTCACATGACTCCCCGCCATTATGTGTATAGAGATAGCAATTAATGGGTCTACACAAAACTAGTATCACAGAATTCTATGTATTGAATCGATCTGCTATTTTTCTGCATTGTATTTATATTATATGATTGTAAAACCCACATAGACATATATTTATTATATTTATTATATATAGCCTATTGTGTATATGTAAATTAACATTTTAAACTGTTCTTTATTGTCATTTATTCTATATAAATTGTATTTTTACTATTATTAGAAAATGATATTTATTAAAGATATCTCTATGTTAATATATATATATATACAGTTATTCTTTGTATAATACAAAAAAAATAATAATATAGCAAAAATAGTTTTTATATGAATAGCCTTTATACTGTTAGTGTGAATGCATTATTTAGATAAATAGAAATATATATATAAAATTATATAAACCATATTTTATGTCATTTCTAGACTGTTGTCATGAATAATGTATTTACTGATATTAAAAAACATATGATTGAGTAGTATTATGAAATAAAAAAATGTGAAATACAAAATTATTGTCACCAAAACAAGATATGTGATATCCCCTTAACACCTTCTGAATATTAATGCATATTTTGTAAATATTTTATAGCTCTAGTCATTTTACCATTTTGTATCTTGATCCAGTAGTACACATTTGAATTTGATATACAAATCAATGTAAAATATCGTTTTTAAATCAATGAAGTCAATATGATATAAATCGTAATATAATTTAATACTCATTATATTATTTAGAATATCTATATAAATTATATAGAAAAATAGTAATTCAATTCAAACCAATTATAAATAAATTCGTAATTTTAATAAAATATTAATTCGAAATACAATTCAAAAATGTGAATGCATTTTATTTTACAAATAAATAAATATCCTTGATATCTTTAATTCAAAAATGTAAATCATTGAAATATAATGAATACCACTAAGGATAGTTTGGAGTACAACAAGTAACCATTGCAGAGGTCATTAAGAGAAAAGTGTTAATCACAATACAGTTGTGCATGTGTATTGTGCATGAATCATTGTTATCACAGTGATTCAGGTACATTTGAAATAGGAATAACAAACTTATTATGTTTAATATGTATTATGATCTGTTATAGATAACAGAACATATTATATATATATATATATATATACACATTGAAAACAAACTGTTTTTTGATATAATGTTTGCTGTATTACTGATATTGAAATGATACAAATATTTGAATTCCTAAACTAAACAATGTATTTGATTCACATCAATAAAGAACAATAGATAATAGTAGATAACAGTACACTTAGCTATTGATAGTGATGCTATATTATTAAACAGCCTTGTCTACTATTGAATCTATAAAGTCACTATGAAATAGAATACATATTATACAAATATATATATATATTTCTGAAATTTATATTATATATATATATATTAATGACGCATGACTAAGATTGTATACCTAATAACCTAGGTGCAATGCAATTAAATGTGTTTCTGCACCGATGACGCGATGACTAATGTCTGTCTGTACGCCTAGTGGTGAGTCATAAGATGCCGTGTGTGTGTGTGTGTGTGTACTAGAGTCACTGCAGTAACGGGTTCGTCGTACATTACCACTACTGCCGTACTAGCAGTGCTAGTTTAGCACGTCGGGTGCAGCTGTATCCAAGCCAGCAGGCCGTAGCTGTCGCGTTAATCTCACGGCTATGTTAGTACGGGTAGCTGGCGCGTATTAATTTATGAAACACTTGCGATATGAGATTAATATATTCTCGCGGAAGTGTTACGCGCGCGCGAGATGGTGAAACCGTACACTGTTAAAAAAAACCCTTTAGTTTTCGTGAAATAAACCCTTTAATCGATGACCGTTTAATGAAAGGGTTTGGAAACCTTTAGTTAAGCTTTTTTTCAAACTAAAGGGTTTAGGTCGACTATTTACTAAAGGGTTTGGAAACCTTTAGTTATGCCGTTTTTCGAACTAAAGGGTTTGGTAGAATAAATTTCAAACCCTTTAGTTACGCATATTTTATACTAAAGGGTTTCGTGCGAATATCCACTAAAGGGTTTGAAACCCTTTAGTTAAGCTATTTTTATACTAAAGGGTTTCGTGAAAATATCTAATAAATGATAGAATTTCATAAAATATTATTGAATTGATTTTATCAGTTGTATTTTAATTTGTATTATTATAATTAATTAAATAATTAATTAATTAAATATTATAATGTTTTAAATGTTATGTTATACATAATATTTAATAAACGTATAATTTTTATATATCCAATATTGAGTATTTAATTAAACATGATTTCCAATCGTATCATCTTAATTAATATACTTAATTTCCAATGTAATACAAAGGTCTGGTTTACCTAATTCGAGTTAGGTAATTATAAAATTTGATAGAAATATTGATTATTTATTAAAATTTCAATTTTAAAATAACATTTTATTTATATAATGACGATTATTACCTTAAATATAAAATAAAAATAATAATTGATTACTAATTTTTATTAGGGTATAATTAAATAAATATTTTAAAATAGAGAAAATTGTATAAAATAATATAGTTTTACTTAGAATAATTAATAATGTTGGCATAATAATTGTGTATATAATAATTATTCGAATCACCACTATGAATTTCGTGAAACCCTTTAGTATCTACGAAATACGATTAAAGGGTTTTGTTTAGCGAAACCCTTTAGTTATTTATATTTTATAAAGTAAAGGGTTTTGAAAGCTATTATATTAACTCATAAATAGAAACCCTTTATATATGCAAATTTAAGGTATTAAAGGGTTTCGACAAACCCTTTAGTTATATACGAAATACAAGTAAAGGGTTTGGTAAATAAACTGAAACGAAACCCTTTACTTATTGATATTTTATAAAGTAAAGGGTTTTGAACACTATTATTTTTAACAGTGTACTAGGGATTAGTATGCGTGTGTGTGTGTGTGTGTGTGTGTATGTGTGTGTGTGTGTATGTGTGTGTGTGTGTGTATCCGTAAGTTATTACGTGTCTGTGTGTATGTCTGTGTATATGGCTGTGTGTATATGTGTGTGTGTATGTGTGTATGTATGTGTGTATGTATGTGTGTATGTCTGTGTGTATGTCTGTGTGTGTATGTCTGTGTGTATGTCTGTGTGTATATGTGTGTGTGTATGTCTGTGTGTATGTATGTGTGAACCAGTGCATCTATGTATATCGTATATAACTCAGTCGGGGCGTAATAGTGTATAGTTAAAGCAGTGCAATAGTCATCCCATAAATCATCTCAGATCAAAACACTCAGTAAATGATCACAGAATAACAACAGTAACTATAGTATATCATCAAATCACAAATATATATATTGAATACAATACAAATAACTGATACAAATGGACCCAATATATATATATATATTAGTGCTGTAAAATTTCAAATACTTAGTTGTTCTCGAGAACTTCAAATCTTTTAAGAATATTTTAACAGAGACAAAAATGAGATATTAATTAATTAATTATTATTAATAATAAATATATTAATACATACTTATTGTTAATTAATAATATTATAATTAATTTATAAATAATTATTAATTAATAAATTAGAATTGAATAATTAATAATTATTAAAATAATATATAATTAATAATTATTAATTAAAAATAATAAATGATAAATAATTATTAAAATAATATATACTAAATAATTAATAATATATAATTCATTATTATTAATTAATAATAATAATTGATAAATAATTATTAATTACTTATTGAATACTTTACTATTCTAATATCCTATATCTTAGTATATTCACCATATAAGGTATATGTTATAGCAGGCCTGCTATATATATATATATATATATATAAATCTAATGATATTCCTTCAGGAATATTCAGATTATACGTATTCATTTTTTAATATTTTGATTACTGAATAATAAATCAAGGACACCGTGTCCTTGATAAAATTATTCTATTTTAAATATTATTATTAAATATATTAAAATATAGGTAGCATAATAGATAATCAAATTAATAGTATACATTTTAATTGATATTTTAAATAGTTGAAAGAAACTTAAGTTGTAGTAATTACTACATAATTATGTTAATCGGTCGTTACCCGAAATGATACCCGAACCGAGACTACATTTAAAATAAAGATTTGAGACCATCAAATCTGTCCAAATACCCGAAAATTAAAGATTTGAAACGAACCGAAAAAAAAAAGATTTGAGATTTGATATTTGAAATTTTACAGCACTAATATATATTTATTAAAAATCTCTAAATATATTATCTAGAAAAGAAACAAGTATTGCTTTATGCTATTTATTATATAATATATAAGATAAACGAATTATAATTATATAAATTGTACTTTTCATATTGATTTTTAATTAGTGACATTTCAAATGTGATTTACACAGAATAATTATCTACACGTACTAACACGTATTTCATATATAAAATTAACCACACAAATAAAACTATTCTAGTTATCTTATTAATTTGATTTGCTATATATGCACAAAATAATAATATATTAATAAATAATAATATATTAATAAATAACAATATATTAATAATAATGAATATTTTCTATAGAAAAATATACAAAAAAAATAATTTATTCATTTACGTATTATTATACATGAATTATATTGAAATGTAAAAATAAGGCTATATATTGTTATAGCTTTATATTTCCCTTGTATATCACAAAAAAAAATCAATAGAATTCATTGAATAGATTTTTGTCTGTGGAGCTTTATACAGAGTAATGTATTTACTATATCTATACATTGAATGGCATAATGTTAATAGCTATACCCTTAAAGTATGATGAGTTTTTAAATAATTCCGACTATAATAAAGTTTATATCTGTTTATATAAGTTTATAAATATATGTATATCTATTATATATATAATTAATATAAAATTAATATAAAATTAATATAAATAATTAATATAAAAAACTCAGAATAAACATATTTACTAATACATTTATTAGATGATTTTTTATAAAACCAAATATGACATTTGTGAATTTAATGCACCGTGACAAAATATTCTACTTTCATACTCTATATATATAGTTGAATCAGTAGTGTTGTGATTGTGACGAGTGACTCATCACGAGTCTGACTACGATCGTTGCATTGCAGTCTGTGAATAATAGCAATCGCAGAGATAACCTTCCTTCACACTAATGATGAACCGGCATTACTAGCGGATATGTTCATCGTCGATATCTGATAATAGCCGGTTTATATTGTATTTTGGTGTGAAGATGAACAATATCTGGCGGATTTATTTAGAAATTGTTACAAAACGGAAAAGATGTTGGTTGAGAAGAAATACCAGCAGAAGTATGGAAACTAGAAGAATTCTAAGAAATCTTACTAAATCATTCAATAGTGTATATTCACACTAACCAATATACAGATGAAATGAAGGATATTTACTTCCTTTCCCTAAAAAATGATATATTTCTATCACAAAGAACTATAGAGTAATTACACTTACTCCGATTGCAGTTAAGATATATAACCTGATGCTATTAAATAGGATAAGACCAGAGACAGGTTCTATACAAATGAAAAATAAAAATGGTTAAAAAAAGCGCATAAAGATATCAACAACAGGACAGATTATAACCATTCAAAGCAGGGTTCGAATGATTTAAATCAAATGATTTAAATCATGATTTAAATCACGATTTAAATCAGCCTAAAAAAATCATATTTTTTTTGATTTAAATCAATATATCTAAAAGTATATTATATAATTATTAGATCATGATTTTTATAATATAATAATTATATTCATGATAAGAATATAGGAGGCTATGTTATATAATTAATATAAATGAGAATTATATATATATACAGTCAACTCTCGGTAAGTCAGACACATTTAGTTGGTTTAGTTGGATTTGTATCTAGTTCCATGTTAAATTAATCGGATAAGTTGGAATGGATAAGTCCGACATATATTATAGTAAATTTTATGACTTGGTTACTGGTTAACTCAGACTTTTTATAAAATGTCAGAAATGTTTAATTTTAATAATGTATATTATAATTTTAGTAAGTAATATTATTGAAATAAACATTTTATGTTATTGATTTTTGCATAATTCCACATTTTGGTAATCATTTAACTCACGCTGCGCGTCGCATGTCTTATTTGCATGATATTCTTAATCTCTGATAAGTCGGACATTTCGCTAAGTCGGACACTTTTCCCGGTCACTTGCGAGTCCGACTTATCGGGAGTTGACTGTATATCATAAATTATGATTCATAAACATCAAAGGAAAAATATATAATGTTAAATAAATAAGAATTATATATATCATAGACATTATTGGAGAAAGATATAATTTTATTTGTTTCTATATAATATCCAAAAAAGATTAGTGCATTCAAAATTAAGAAATAGACTCGGAGTTAATAAAGCTGCAAAGCTTGTATTTATGTACAAATATTTTAATATTAAGTAATTTATTTAAATAATTATCAAAAACGTTTTTATTTGATTTCTTGTATTAATAATTTTAGTATAATTATTTGAATATAATTCTAGATAATAAAGTAGTCAGTATAATATCAAAACACTAGTAATTAAATAATAATTATTTAATGTTGCATTATGCAACAGAATATAATATAATGTATACATTAATTTAGATAATTCAATACATACACAATATCACATTTTTATTATAATATAATTCTATTTATTTATATATCTTTACTTAATTTTATAGATAATTAATATTTATATATAATTTTATAAATTTAAATATACATTAATAGTTATTTAAATTTGTAAGTCTATTAGCAGTAGAATAATGATTTATTCAATTTTTATAATTAATTAAACATCTATTTATTATATTATTTTACAATTTAAATATTATTTGCATTAAAATCAAATAAATCGATTTAAATCAAAAAAATCCGATTCAAATCAAATAAATCGGATTTTTTTGATTTTTTTAAAAAAATCGGATTTTTTTCGAACCCTGATTCAAAGTATACTAGAAAGTATAACATCTAAAAACCTACCAGCTACTCTCCTATTTATAGACTTTTCAAAAGTAGTTGACTCAATAAATCGTGAAAAGATGAAAGATATCTTACTCATATATAGTATACCCACTGAAATCGTAAATTGCATAATGATTTTCTACAAGATCACTCACTCCACGATAAGATCACCCGATGGTGATACTCCTCCCTTCGTTGCTATAACTATTCGAGTACTACAAGGAGATACGATCGCTTCTATTCATTATATATCTCAACTATGTATTGAAAACATCATTGAATATCAACATACATCGTGGTTTCACTCTTTGAAAGAGCAATAGATATTCCGCATTCACATTACCGATGTTGACTACGCTGATGACAGAGCTGTAATAACTAATAGTCTGATAGATGCGAATACACTTCTACACCATATTGAAGATAATACTAGAGATTTATATATGTGAGATTTCGTTTTATATATATAACTCAGACTGAAAACGGAATATATGTATTTAAATCAAGAAAACCGAATGAATATGAAAATCCTAACAGACAATGTTATACGACGCGTATAAGAATTAAAATATCTAGGTAGTTTTAGTGGTTAAACTCAACATGACGTACAAATATGTTTCGGAAATGTGCCGGCATCCTTGAACGGCCTGAACAAATTTCGAAATCGAACCTGTCAAATAAACTCTAGAGAAACTTCTTACGGACTACAGTTGAGACCGTTCGCGTATACGGATCTCAATCATTAGGACTTTAACATCAATATTATAGAAAACTGCCGATGTAGCCTATATACGCGTGCTGCGCTAAATCAATCGTGGATAGATCACCTAACGAATGAGGAGTCGTACGGCGGTAATCCGAGAGTAATGACACGCGAACAGCATCTTAGTTATCGGGCACTAGGGGAGAAACAAGAAGACAACGGTAGCGAGCGCGGTATTTCTATGCAACGCGATACGCGAGGGACGAAGATCTCGAGGACGACCAATGAAAGTGTTCGACGACCAACCGACCGAGACGATACGATACGTACTAGTAACCTCGTAACCAATTTGTTTAGACACTGCGATCAACATCAATAATGAGTTTTCGGCGGTGTATCGTATATTAATTATTATGAGCTATATTAAATAGATGTGTTTTCAATTTGACTTTAAAGGTGTGGTCAGAAACTATAGATACTAAACTAGTGAGGAACTAGCGACTGAGATAAGAGATAGAGATTAATGGAGGTCGCGAATTAAGAACTGCTGAGCGAGATCGACCTGTTGGATGAAATTACGCTGGTTTTTAAGTGTATAATTATTATAATACGCGTAAATATTTTTAATATCGATAATGAAATATATTTTCAACGAGCAACGAGACGGTAAAACCAGTCGGGAATTATTATGTTTAGTAACACATTTATACTACCTATCGTGACGATATCTAAATGAATATTTTAAACGTACGGTATTTCCAAACATATTAGTGAATCTATGAGTACTTATCCTTCATATATCAAAAAAAGCAGCTATTTTAAATAATATGTTGAAGAAGTTCTTTAATTCTCACAGCCAATGAATTCGCTAGTAAAGTGTTATTTTCTCAGTGTACATCTAGATTACTTTCCTTATAACTGTGTTGACTATAGTGAAGAACAAGGTGAGTGCTTTAATCAGGATATTTTGAAAATGGAGATATATATCATGGAAACAGAACTATTAACATTCTTGATGATTATTGTTATATGATTACTTAATCATTATTTATTAAAAGATACCAAATACTATTGAAATAAATTCAATACATTAATTTTGCTATATTTGTGATTTTTCACAACTTTTTCAAAGTTAAATATAAAAAAAACTTGATCTTATTTGAAAAAATGAATTACATATTTGAAATAAATGTGTATAAACTAGTATATACTCAGTTAACAGAACCCAGACGTCAGAGAATTTTTTTCAGATATCAACCAGTGTTATCATTATATCCTAAAGAAATATAAAATATTGTATTACTATAAAATATTGTATAATGATTATAATAATCATTATAATAATGCGTTGATCGGTCAAATTATTTTTAATTGGGCAGTATTGCGTAAGTAATTTATTTGAGTTACATGTATAAGTACCGCCCATCTTGAACTCTGAAATTTTTATAATAATAATCGGCGGTTTTTTTCAGATAATTCATCCAGTTTATTAATTATAATATTTATTTAAAATAATAAAAAGTGAGTAACTAATTAAGTGAATAGTAATTACTGATTACTACTTATGAAATATAAAATGTAAGTAAAATTTGTAAACAAATAATTGTATGTTAATTTTTTTAAATAATTTATTAATTTAGTTTGTTATTGTTGTTGTTACGCCATTAAATTAATAAATTGATTATAAAAAATATTAATTTGTTAAATTGGAATTTTTTTGATTTAAAAAAACGAGCATATTATAGATTAATAGTATTTATATAATAATAAACATATACAAAACAATAATTTATCGTATCTTCTATATTTAGTATAAAACCTGAAAATGTATCTAGAAGTGAATGCGACATTTTACCATTAATCATGAATATAAAACACAGAACTATACATTTTCTAGAAGCAGTATATTATGAATATGTAATATAATTAGTTTACTCAAAAGTTTACCAGATATGAAATTAAATTAATTACATATATTACATATATATTTATTTATAATTCAAATTTAGTATATCTATCATTACATTTATTTAATAAATGATTTGTTTGGAAAATAAACGTAAACAGTTTCGATTATGAAAATGATTAAAAATAAAAATGTATATATATCTGTATTTATTGTATTTAATTTATATTAAAGAGTTTATGCCAGATGGAATTATCCGCGAAATACCGTACATTTAAACTGAATAGAAATTATTAATATATGCTATAAATGAATATTAGGAGAATGTGGATTACATTTAGATGGTAGGTGTATAAGGTAATCTTATAAGGTAACCCATCAAACAAATAGAGTCGAAATAGAAGCATTTGCCTCTAATTTTAGACTTTAACTAATTCCTTCCAATCGTCATTCATTGTCACGTATAGAAGTTTTAAGGATGTTAGTTTCTAGAGCCTATTTCGACTATAATTTAGCTTATATTTTGACTCAATTTACCTTATATTTTGATTATATGTATACTCTATTTATACTCTATTTAGCTACTTTATTCTTCATTCTACTATTTAAGAAGTAAAATGAAGAGATATTACCAGTAAGAATTTTGTAACTGTAGGTTTTGTAATTTTTAAACAGTAGGCATTCTGTAGTAGACATTCCTATTTTTATTTTAAGTTGATAGTAAAGAGTAGAGGATATATTTACAGAAATCAACAAGATGTGATATAAAAGCAGTGATACATTAGGACATTATGTTACGATGTACCTATACGTAAATAGTGTGGATGATGGTTAATAGTGAAGATATGAATGTTTGAGATGCGGTGATGAATATATGTAAAATATGTGTATATATATGTTACATTATCAGAATATAAGATATCCTGATTTCTGACTATTATAAGAGGTGGTATTGGTAAAGGAAATGTACGTGATGTTAGATGAAGAAATATGGTTTATTATATTGGGATTCAGTGAGAGTTGTTTAAAAACTATAGTTGTTATCCTATAGTATGGATATATATATATATATATATATATATATATATATATGTAATACAGTTATATATAAGAAATGGAGCACAAATTAATCGGGAGTAACTGAGACGAGGGGAAATTATGAAATAATATTAAAATAAGAAAAAGATTAATATTGAAAATAATACTGAGCGTATAAACATTATTTGTAAATTAATGTATTAATTATAATAATAATAATTATAAATATAATATTATAAAATAATAAAAATTAAAGTATTAAAAAAAACTATAATGAAAAAAAAACTACAAAGAAAAAGAATAAAGATAAGAAAAATTATAAAGAAAAGAAAGAAAAGAAAGAAAATCAAAATGTAAAATGAAAAAAAAATAAGTTCCGCTAAGCCCCCGCTAGGCTGTACTATGGGCGACAACAACAGAAAAATATATACATTGAAACGTACATATTTCATTTTTAAAACATTCATTTAATTGGTTAGATGATTCATTGCAAAAAAAATAGTTTCACAGCAACTCTTTCATTAGTATATATAAAATGCGTATTAGAAATTATATAAATATAAAAATGTATAAAAATATAATATTATACATAGTAAAATATTTTGAAAATATATGAAAGTTCCTCTTCATTACTTTCATACACACTATGCTGCGGTATTGTGTTTATTTATTACTTATAATGTTAACTATCTAACTATTATAATAAAGTAATTATTCATTATGTAAATGCATCTATGTATATTATCAATATCTTCTATAACCTCAGAGGTTATAGGAGGTCTTGCTATTATATTAATGTATTTTATTACAGAATCAGACTATTATCAATTTGAGTTATGTGAAATACATTTAATTTATTACAATAATTTATTTTCTTATTATTATTGAAAAAACATATATCACACCTAAATATTAATGAACCTATTAATGATGCATGAAAAAGTTAATGATATAATACATAAACATTACTGAGAATATCTAATAAATAAACAATATACATACATATTTATAAAATACATTTACTTGTATTTTAATTGTCAGTAGTTTATATTAATACTTAAAATACTATAATATTCATTTACTTTTCTAGGTTTATAAATAAACATAAATGTATTAGTTATACACTGAACAAGTATAATAACATGCAAGTACTGGTGAAGTTCCATTCATAGTATATTATAAAGTATTGACAATACATTTCATTATCTCCATAGAAATGCATACCATTATTACTGATAATTTATTATGCTACTTAAAGTTCTATTAATAACCTATTGTATCACCAAATAGATTTATAACCATTACAAAGAAATATATTTGGAAAGAAATCCTCCAACTCTAAATCAGAGATATAAATATATACTAAATCATGTATGTGTACATATATATTATGAAGAATTATATTATCAAAATTTGTCATAGTTTTACAGAAAATTATTTATTTATTAAAAAATAGTTTTTTCATTTATTATATTATTTTATAAAACTTCTACATTTAATTAATAAATTAAAATTACCTATATTTAAATTTTAACTTTCCACTAATTTATATTTGTTAACATATCATAAGTTTATATTACAAATTTATTTGTAATTTTCAATATTTCAATGAATCAACTTTTTTTGTTATATATAAATATTGAATTTAATGGATAACGAATAATTAGATGGTAAAGAATAACAATGGCACATAACCTTATGTAATAATAATAATAATATAAAATAATCGTAATCTACTATTATCAGTTAACAAATGAAATTATAACAGGTATCATATACACACACATGTGTGTAATCATGTGATGTTATGCATTAATAGTAATAGTAGTAGTAGTAGTAATAAATAAATAAAGTTGGTCGACCAGCGACATAGAGAGATACAACATAACTGTGTATGCATGTTCAATAACAACAGTAGTAGTAGTAGTAGTGGTAGTGGTAGTAGTAGTAGTCATTCATAGTTCTCTATATACAGTATCATGTATATATTCACAACAAAAACACACACAGTATTAATTTGACTATTTACAAATTGATCTAATAATAATTCTACACAATATCATAGTGGTTCTATATACATATTGGTTAGTAGGTGGGGTGGTGGTGTTCATTGTGGGGGGGGGGTCATGTGAAGAAAGTAGGTCAAGTTTTCACTTTCTTCTCGTCCATTATTTGAGCTTGTCGGATCTGTTCCATATACTGTGAGATATTCTGTGAGGAAGATAACAATTATAATAAATATCATAATGACATATCGGGGAGGGTTTTAGAGAGAAGGTAAATGATGCTAACTTGTTCTCTGAATAGGTTACGCCATCTAGTATCGATCGCGATTAAACTATGATGAAATTCAGCCCTCAATTGTTGATTATCCGCATGATGTTGTCTAACAATGTCCGCTCGCTTGAGATCTCCTTCATGGGATTTTTGTAATGCCATGTCTAATTGCTAATGGAGATACAAAGGTTAGACATGTTATTATGTAATCCTAGAGTTATTCGATAGTAACCTTTTGCAACGATGCATTAGCTATTCGCAGTGCTTGAATCTTCTCATTATCATTGTTTTTGTTATTGTTGTTGTTATTATTATTGTTGTTGTGATGATGATGATGATGAGAATTATATCTTCTTGGAACTGATATACTTAATTCTTGAATATCTGAAAGTTTAAAATATTGTAAAACTAATGAATGTACATACGTATGAAATGTAGAAATGTAGTGAAAATAAAGTTATAATGTTACTTTCCAGATTAATGGATGGGAGTCTATTAATAGAAACCTTTATGTTTAATCATCTCATTAGAATCTGTACTAGACATACTAGATGCCCCAGATGAACTATTTAAGTCTTCTATCTTCATAGAATTCTCAATGATTTCATTGATATCATGTGTAACTTTAGTTGGAATCGGTTTAACGAGCTTGTTAAGAGATGGCCTGGCAAGAGTTACATTTGGTGTGTAGTTACTTTCCAACCTATTAAATGTAGTAATAATATGTATTATTAAAATGATCCACAGCATACATTTAATAACTGAAATAATTATAATATATAATTAGAATTCTAGGCATTTCTATATTTGATTGCATGCATTTCTATAATGATATTAAATATGATAATAACCTATTTCCATTAGTAACTGTTCTAGCAGGTTCCAATAATGGAGAATCTTCAATCGATTGTTTTAATGAATATCTATTGAAATATTAATAAATATTATATACTTATTTATTAGATTAATATTGGTATGCTTGATGAAGAATGATGAAATACCAACTTTAAGTTAAGCGGATGTTGTGAATTATTATTCCACGGTTGGTAAGCAGTAAACGACGAAGTTTGATTTAACAGTGTTTTAGAGTAAGACGACAATGTGTTCCTCCTTCTTTTCATGTTCAGAACATCCTCAGTTTCAATATCATCAATATCAGTATCACTGTCATGCTGTAACATACATAAATACCATTAATTATATTATATTTACATGTATCATCTTAGTAAATATATATAATGTTAATATATACAATAAATTTATTCTATAAATATACTTATAATATGTAAGAGAGATTGAAAAAATATCTAAAAATAGAATTATACTGTTTTAATTTATTATTCTTCTAAAAATAGAATAGCTATTTTTAAAGATATTTATTGGATACTTTTATTAGTTATATTGATTTTTTTTATTATTTACACAATGCAATTATTTGTTACCTATGAATGTACATGTATATAATGAACATTATACATATAATAAATAGTCTACTACACAATGTTATGTTATTCATGAGAGGTTATATAATAGATGATTCTGATGATGGGAATTTTCTATTATGCTGATGATTGCGCCAATGTACACTTATTAAATAGTCATTATAAAGTCATTACCAAGGTTGTAATCTAATGTGTATAATCTAGTAGTGGTGGTAGTGGTGGTGGTGGTGGTGGTGGTGGTGGTGGTGGTGGTGGTGGTGGTGGTGGTGGTGGTGGCGGCGGCGGCGGCGGCGGCAGTAGTAGTAGTAGTAGTAGTAGTAGTAGTAGTAGTAGTAGTAGTAGTAGTAGTAGTAGTAGTAGTAGTAGTAGTAGTAGTAGTAGTAGTAGTAGTAGTAGTAGTAGTAGTAGTAGTAGTAGTAGTAGTAGTAGTAGTAGTAGTAGTAGTAGTAGTAGTAGTAGTAGTAGTAGTAGTAGTAGTAGTAGTAGTAGTAGTAGTAGTAGTAGTAGTAGTAGTAGTAGTAGTAGTAGTAGTAGTAGTAGTAGTAGTAGTAGTAGTAGTAGTAGTAGTAGTAGTAGTAGTAGTAGTAGTGATAGAAAATATATTATATAATTTATAATTATATACGTTTACAAAATATAACATATAATTGAAAGTACAAAGTATACTGGCTGTGATATTTATTTGACGTATATCAATATTATATATAAACATGTGAACTATGTGTAACTATGTAAATAGTAATATATAATGGTCAAAGTATTATTTGTGAATATTATATAATATATATATATATATATATTCTCTATATAACATAAATAATAACGAATTCCTAGAGAGAATAGCCACTAGTATGCGCGCACACACAGGCAATGCGTGCGTGCGTTCGTGCGTGTGTGGGTATGCGTGTAAGGGTGTGTAGACTATATGTTAATTGGCAGATAGCATGCCGGCTCGCCTATATGGTCAGCGCAGGGTCACACTAGCCACGTCGATGTGTGTGAGGTCGGCGGCGGTGGTGGAGGCTTTATATCGATTACGTAGATTACAGTGCTGGCGGTGGTGGCCGTCAGGTGACAGTAGTAGTAGTAGTAGTAATACAATACACACCACCACCACCAGCACGTCGATAGTGTGGGTCAAGTAGGGACGATGTCTATTGAGGACAATCTATATTGACCAGACAGCGTCCAGACTAACGCCATAACACTGACCACCGCAAACATATATATGTATGTTGTATTACTATAGTGTTCATCTAGTATATCATTAGAGTTTAATATCATAACTATATGTATATTTATATATAAAATATTATTTCCCAGAATCATGTCGATTTGCATATATTTGGTGTATTTGTACAAAAAAAACTAAAAATCAAACTAAATCAATATGAATTCGCAGAAATGCAAATTCGCATGTAGGGAAACTCATCAGTTATGACATTTGTATAAAAAATACATAAACTGGACTATAGTATGATTATGTACTATACAATTTACGCCAGTATGTAATGGTGTTAGTCGATATTACGTTATATATTCACTCGCAACCACCAGAATGGACCACCAACGAATAATTGCATAACACATGCGCGCACACACACATGCCGGATTATGAAGTATTATATAAATACTGTACGCAGCATTTAGGTCATAGTAGTAGTAGGTGGTGGTGGTGGCGGCGGTGGTAGTGGTGGTGGTGGCGGCGGTGGTTGTGGCGGTGGTGATGGTGGTGGTGGGTACGTGAAAGCCTGTATACGTATGTCTGTGCATAGCTGCAGACGACGTCGTCAGCCCATCGTAATTCTATAATCGATATCACGTGCTATAGACGCTGACCGCATTTCTAACCAATCAGATTACAGATAGCTCAGCTACAGAGGTTCCGAGTTCAAATAAGTAGATCGAATATAGAGAATATCTATAGAGAATATCGTACCTGGTGTACATGCATTGTCCTATACAATTCACACACACAAACATATACATTCATTCATTTATATATATATATATAGTTCTTCTACAACAAATATATTTAACAATTCTAAACTATTTAATACATTACAACGTATACAATATACATATGTATAAAATAAACATTCAATCATATTTTGAAATTCATATACAATTGTATATTATACATGTTGTACAATAGAGAACCCAGATACTGGTGGTATATAATTGCAATGTGTATTAATACACTAGATGCTGACACAACCTTCGAACACACACACACACACATTGTCACTGAGTATACAATGTACTGACAGCCAGGGCTTAACAATGCAAATATACATAGAGCTGTATTGGCATTTCGGATTAATCTACATTGATATAAATATATGATAACGCATTATTTACTTATGATATTATATATATATATATATATATATATATATATATATATTCATATTAATATTAGACTTATAGACATAATATTATTATTATTTTAATATTGTTTAAATATATTATGTAGATTAACAAGATACATTACAATGATGTAAACTTACGTGCAGTTACGATATCATATGGAATTGTTGTGAATGTGATTCATAATTGTATAACACATATATATATATAATCCAGTGCCTTTTTAATGGGTAGTTTATGAGAAATTTCCCCTCCCCCACAAAAAAATAATCATATGTCGTCATAATCAATTATATCATAATCCTATTTATTTATTATAAATCATTATATGTATTTAATTAGATTGTTTTTCATATACAATTGAAAACAATATAATTATTTTTGATATTTGCCCCCACTTTCAAAGAAACTGATTACCCCTTATATTAATAATATTATAATGATAACTATGCGACCCACGACATGTTCACATTCTATTCAGAATTATAACATTGCACATTAAACATCATAAGTAATGAGTCATAAGTTAACCGATATAAATATAATGTGTTTAATTAAATCGGTTATAACTTATAATACTGCAGATGAATGTGTAAGGTTAACAAATAGATGTAGAGATTAACAAAGATATGTAGTGCAATAAAGTGAAATTCTGCATCAGCCACAACACACAGCACAATTAATGATAATCGATGATATAATCAATGCTATTGTACCACCTTCCTACTGTATCAGCCACTATACCGAGTGTGCCATTCAAACAGTGCAACATCACATCAGTGCATTACTACATGCATACAGTGACCAAGTCACCCGTTCTTATATAAATATTAATTATTGATTATAAAATACATAGGAATGTGTAAACTACGCTAGCTCGATAGAGTGTGTGTACAGAGGGCAGTGTTACGGGTGGTATATGCCTATATATAGGTATACCTATAGCTGGGTGCACATACACACATGATCATTACAATCACCATGCTTAGATATGTATGATCAGACGGAGCAGTAAAGCAGACCTATTACGCAGTGGTATACACGATGACCTGAATAATGGTTTAGACCAATAGGAATACGTGCACAACGCCGCTGAATTATTATACGCTAGGTTATATAACATGAAATGTGGGCGTATTAATGTATGCATGCTGTATTTGTAATATATTAAATACCTATTGGCATAATCGTCAGAAGGTATTGGTCAGGGGTTTATATTACACTGAAAAACATCATTATTCCTCCTTTGGTTAACAATTTATACGCGTGTATATGTAGGTGTACGTATGTATATATATATATCTGATTCTCTCTCAATAATGAAGTGTAGCGCTGTGTGTATTCGCATGTTCGTAGACAGCTGGTCATGCGCAAATCGATACTAGCCGCCGTAGCGCCGCCTACAGTCTATTTATAGAAGCGCGTGTGTGTGTGCTGCTGGCGACCTCTCACGGCCGCCGCCACCGCCACTACTACTACACGAGGTTGAGGTCACGTGAGGGGCCGCCAGGACAACGGTCAACTGACCACTAGTGACGTAGCATCCGCAGTAGTACTGGCCATTACTAGACACACACACACACACACACACACACACACACACACATATATCGTACGAGTTCCTGGTATATTTATTACCAGCCTACGCCCACCAATGGGTACATTGTACACATTATTATTATTGTATATATAATTATTATTACAACATATTAGTATAGCCAAGAGTAAACGTAGGTTATGATTTACCGCATATTTACCGCTATATATCCGGTTATATGTATAGACCCATACATTTGGTAAACTATAAATCTATGGTATAGACCCCATAGTGTATTATTGTAATATATTGAAATCAGATTTAAATATAAAGTACCTACTACCTACATACAGTACATGCATACAGTGTGTACTGAATGAGACTACGTGTATTGTGAGAGAGCGGAACATCACGCCATGCTTACAATCGATGCCTACAATAGATGTTATTCTAGCACGTTATTCGATATTGAATAGTAGTTATCATCATCATTACACGCATGTACACCCCACTACGCTACACTATAACATGTCATGGCGGTACATGTGACTATAGTGACTATAAACGTGACTTTAACAGGTCATTAACAACTTATTTCATGACTAGACAATACACCAGAACACGATATATATATATATATATATATATGTGTGTGTGTGTGTATATGCTATGTTATTCGAGTGTACTTGTGTTATTTATACAGATAACGGTATTGTACTTTGGGTCGTATATAATAGTGGTATTGTGTTGTTGTTATAAAGAATAATAGTATATGTGCGTGTGTGTGTGCGTGCGTGCGTGTGTGTGTGTGTGTGTGTGTGTGTGTGTGTGCAGCAGTGAAAGTACAATGAACTCGGTGTTATTGTTTTCGAAAATATGTGATGAAATATAATGTTTATAATTGATTACTACTTTATACTTAGGTATACTTAGTGTAGCTCATAGAACATCCGTGTACAGTGTTTGTGGTTTACAATATAGTTACATTTGTATTATAAATACTATATTCAAATAATAAAAGCAATTAGTAATTGTGTTCTAATAATTTGATAACAATATGAACTTTGGGAATTTACTATTTCCGGTGTAAAAATGCAACTACGAGTAAATGAATATATTTATATAGTTATACAGTTATATACACATAGATATACACTGTGTATAATACACACATATATACACCAATATGTATGTATTATAATATAAGCATATGAAGAATGATAACACAACCGTATGTATATATAAAGATAATACCATTACTGTTGTAACGCCTATAAATACGTGCATTTCAACACACAGTCAAGACTGTCTAGTCAACGTTACGTAATAACAACGCCACCACCCACTACCACGGCGGTGGCGGCTACGGTGGCGCCAATTAGCGGGTCAATACGGGTGAACGCCGCATGTACAACAGGCCTTGACCCCAGCACCGTATTTAATAATGCAAATGATCTATAGATGATAACGAATGACGTAACGCCAGGCCATTACCGCATAGAAAAAGCATGCGCGCGAAAGCGAGGCTCGCTCGCTCTAGTCCTATTTTTAGTTCACCTCTCATGGCGTAGGAAATCGGTCAACTTAATGTAATAGATCAAATAACTATGGCGCGCGCGATCTCGGTGGCGTGTGTCGTTAAGATCTAGCACAAACGCACCCGCACACACGCAACCGCACCCGCACAGAGCGAACCACACAAGTGTATGCGTGTATTTATACACGTCTGTAATATATATATATATATTTATATAATATAAATATGTATATATATATATATTATAATGGAATATATTGTATGCGAAATAAATGTATGAGTGTATTTATAGATGTGTGTGTGTGTGTGTGTATGTGTGTGTGTGTGCGTGTGTATGTATGTGTGTGTGTGTGCGTGTGTGTGTATGCTATGTGCTGTGCAGTGTGATCGTGTACGTACCGAGCTATGCATTAGGTGAATTGTATTTCATATTCATTATAATTATTATATATCACATAACTTATATAATATAAGTAATCATTTATAAAACTAATTATTTATATAATATATATATATATATATTTGAATATGGAAATACATTATAATATAATATGAATACATTATACAGAATACAATATCCTTGCAACATGACATTTGTAATTGCATAAGCATAATTAAAAATGGATACGTATGTCGACATTGCGATATTAATGTATTCGTAAGTACACCTACTCTTTGGTCTACATGGTGTAGTATGTACTATGGACTTCAATAGATAATCTAAGTACCGGGGGGTTATATCTGCCATTTAGTGTAGCAATCAAATCGGTCCACTAATGACAGCTTTAAATAGACCACAACGAACAAAGCCTATAGACTAATTGTAAATATGGTATAAGAAAAAAGGGTAGACAGAGAACATACGATGGCGGCTAGTTTTTATACGGGGAGGTAGACTTGATTTGCATAAATCGTCTATTAATATAGTAGACGTCATTAAACACGGTATCCAACGTGTACTACACACTCCACAGTGCTACGCTCAGTGCTGCGATTAGTGCTGCGCTTAGTGCTATGTCTACAGTGGTGGTATGAGACAGCCGCGTCGTCTAGAGAGAATAAGTGTTGTCTCGTGAAATAGGCTGCAGCAGTAGGAGAGGCGGCATTAGGCTTGCGGTGATTTTAAACTATTACGCAATCACAATGGAGATATAGAACAGCATTCACATGCGATTAGCGTACAATTAGCTAGCCGTAGTAGATACCCTTACTGGCTATACACACACATACACACATACACATACCTATATATATACCTATGTGTAAGTGAAATCAAGTGAATAACACTTAACATTCTTACAGGGCATTACGTATGCCAAGCTAATGTAGAATGTATTATATAATATGGCTATTGCACATGTAAACTGTGATATTACTAACACATGCCATACTATACAGGTATCAGTATATACATGAGGCAGTAACATTATAATTATAAAGTGGGTTACATTTATAAAATACACACTATACAATGTACACATACTGGTATGTTATATAATAACTTATAAGAAACGTATCGCACGTAATTCAACTAGGTCAGACTTATGTTTATCTTGTTGTATTAGCAGTAGTCATATATATTATAAACAACCTATTGATTTATTTTGTAAGGAAGGTGGTAGTAGTAGTAGTAGTAGTAGTAGTAGTAGTAGTAGTAGTAGTAGTAGTAGTAGTAGTAGTAGTAGTAGTAGTAGTAGTAGTAGTAGTAGTAGTAGTAGTAGTAGTAGTAGTAGTAGTAGTAGTAGTAGTAGTAGTAGTAGTAGTAGTAGTAGTAGTAGTAGTAGTAGTAGTAGTAGTAGTAGTAGTAGTAGTAGTAGTAGTAGTAGTAGTAGTAGTAGTAGTAGTAGTAGTAGTAGTAGTAGTAGTAGTAGTAGTAGTAGTAGTAGTAGTAGTAGTAGTAGTATATGTTAACTTATTAATACACAACTATAAATATATATATATATAAATGTGAGAAAGGTAAAGTAATAAGTGAATAATATAATATAATATACTATAGATATATTATATAAATATAAATATATTATAGATATATTATATATATATTTTTATATATATATATATATATATATATAGAATAGCTATACATAGATATAATAGAGCAATAAGCTAATCGTTTTTATCACTAATGTACATGCATATAATCAATTATCTGAATTATTTAAGTTTTTATAGGTGATTAATGCATGCATGTCTATTCTATTATATCAGATCATGTTCTCTACGTGATAAATGGTAGACAAGAATCATGTGCATGCTAGAGGAAGTGTAATTCACTCACAGTAGCTCTGTATAAGAAATTATGCATTCTTGTTTATTGACACTGAAGTTTAGCTCAGACAAACTTGGATGCCAGCCAATTAGATGCTGATATTGATCATATCACTTTTTATTTCTACATTCGCCTTTGCGTATACATTATAGTTATTTATAGATGGCAGTAAACAACATTTGTTCTATATTATATTTTCTATTATACATATGCCTGTTATATAAATCAATAAGATTTAAATATGTATCCAGTATTAATAATATTTAATATAGCTAGCTAGAAATAGACAAATATTATATACTTGTCTAAATATACCATATAGTCTAAAATAGAAACTCAATAAATAGATTGCGAATTCGTGGTTATGAGTATAGAGAAATATGGTCAGAAACAATATATTTAATTAATAATGGATGATGAAAATGAATCAACACTCTAAAAAAGATGATAAATGAACAATACGAAACAGTGCATATAAGGAGAAGTATGATATGTATTAATATATGATAAAAAACATTGTTATGCAAGGTTACAAGGTGGTATGATAAAGCATTATAATGAATAAACATATTAACCTCTCGCTTAACAGATTCTGATGTATTACTGGACTGTGAGTTATGTTTATTAAACTTTCTCTTTACAGTGTCGAGGTATAGTTGGGCTCTTTCTTTAAACTCCTGCAATACACATAAGACATATTATCTTTCACTATTTACTTATTCATTATTATTATTAATTTATTTATATTTTGATATCATTCTTAAATTGATAATTTAAATATAAAGTTAATAAATAATTAACGTAATTAATATTCCTAAATATATTACGAAATATTAGTCTATGTCAGATTATATAAAAAACTTAATTTCAATACATTAAAATGAAGACCTAAATAAGGTGAATGCTAAGATAGAAGAATATAATAACCTGTTTTCTTGCAAGAAGGAGGTAATCTCTCCACTTGTCGGAATCAAAACCCCAATGACATATAGTCGACATGGAATTAGTGCTGGTATTATGAGAATGTCTGACAAATTCACATGTTGAGAAACTTTGATTACATTCTATACAGTCTATGCATCGAGAGGAAGGGCTCTTGTATTTGTTAGGTTTAAATATACCCAGCACCTGTGTAACATTATTGTATCCATGTTATAATCATTCTATAGATTATATTGACAATAATCAATTTACTAGGTTTAAACTAACAATTAATATGGTTAGGTTTTCATTACTTATAATATTTATTTAATAAATACTCTTCCTTAAAGTTACAATTATTATAATATTAATTTTAGATGTAGATGATTTATATTATAAATAATAAATGAAATTAAAAATAGGAATATATGACATATTATATAATAATTTAGAAAAAACCAAATAAAAAGTAAAATATATCCGTATTTTCTCCTATTTTTCCTATTATTATAATCATTAACATATCATATCTCACATAATGATAACATTTAGAATAATGAAGCTATTTTTAATAGTAACTAAATTAAAATACTTATAGAATGTAAATTAATAAAACTAATATTTATAAAAGCAACCTTTCCAAAGCATTCGTGGTAAACTTTGAAGCTATTGCCAGGATCCGGAGTAGTGGACGGGGTGTCTTCTTGAGGCTTAAGGAGGATATCGCATAGTCGTTCTGCATCGGTCCTCGTTATTAGACCACATTGCATGGTCTCTAATGGAAGACGGAGATCATTTCTTCCACATGATTTCAATGATTCCAATTGGTCGGTACTATCAATAAATATATACATATGAATATACATATAGTGCTATAGAAAAGTTCTCTATATATATATATAGCCTTAATATATACAATGCAAATTTATCTACCAGAAGTAGACTTCTAAATTCAATCATAAATATTTCACATAGCACATAACTCACTACCAATAACAATACCCTATGAACATAATTATATAACTGACTATAAACTACTCTATATATATATATGTGTGTGTATTGTACTATATATAAATACCCATTGTGAATATATGTATATATGTGTATAATATATATATATATATATTAAGCAACTACATTCATGGATTTTTACAATATTTATTATTCTATATTAATATTAATGTTATTAACAAACCACAAACACAATAACAAACATTAGAATCACAGTATTGAATAGGTATTCAACAATGATAGCTGCACATACATACACAGTCATGCTGATCTGTTTATTGAATACAAAGCAGACATCTGATGTCCTTACCATACACAATATAGACTAGAATAGCTCTATTATAGAATCATATTGTCTGCTATTATTATAGCTTAATTCTATATATATAATATATCCAGGGTATCATACATAGGTAACATGTGTTTATTAATAAATAATTTATAAGTGAATTTATACAGAGTAGGGTCAGTTTTGTACATATATATATATATACATATATTTAGTTTGCATGTACTGCTTGTTAGATATAGGATAACATATATTGAATATACTATAGAAACTTATACTCTCATATACAGAGTATATTATTAGGATGGTTTATACATTATATATATATCAATTATTTAAGTGGTAATCCTCTTAAATTGGAAATATGATAAATTTAATATATATTAAAAAAGAATAAAAAGAGAAATTTATAAATCTATTTTATTATAAAAATAATTGTATAAGCTAGATTTATGATTCAATAAATGTCTTCAATAATAAATTATATAATGATAAATAAAATATATATGTGAAATCATATTTGTAAGCATTGTATAGCATTACTTAATTTATTATTACAATATGTTGTAATATACAGAATATATTGATATATTGAACTGAGTTGAATAGTATTGTTAAAATCAATTATTATACAATTAATATATATTAATTGTTTTTAAATCTATTTATTATCTATTTATTAAATCTATTTTATTATTCTAAATATATTCATTAATATTGTTTCATTAATTCAACACACTAAATAGTATACTTATATCTAATATATATATAAATTCATATATAAATTTTATAAAAAAGAATGTATGATGTTTTTACCATATTATAATATATATATAGAGTAGATATAATCAATTAAAATACTTAATAATATATTAAATGATAGAGTGACATGTGTGGAATGTACCTGCATATGGGCAAATGTATGGAGAGACGTTGTACGCCTTCGATGATCTCGTTGATACCGACACCCTTCAGAACGAACTGTATCACATGGGGCATGCATAGTCTCATCTCACCTCCGATATCAAAACATGATATAGATTCACCTGTATTAGAGTGTTATATATAAATAGTAGTGAATTTTAATATTTTACATGTTATTATATGTTCGATAATTGAGTATGAATGTATGTTTGATAATTATAATTATTTCTCATATATTATACTTTATAGATTAAACATATAAACATATGAATATGTATTATAAAAGAAAGTAGTATATCAATTAGAATATACAGCACTTGAGGTGATCCTGGGGAGGTCACCAGTCTATATATACACTGAATATTGATCATTCTTAATAGATCATAATGCCAAATTATTATAACCACTTGTTATTGTTATTTACTAGTAAACTTACACACACAACAGTGTGTATACACAATGCTGGTCTAACACACACATATATATATATATATATATATATATATATATATATATATATATATATATATATATATATATATAATCTATTATTTGTTTTTAATATATTGTATTTTTAATGAATATATTCATAAACACCAATGATACTTTTACACCACTATACTTCTTAAACCAATATTATCTATTTCTTTATATATTACATTATATACATATATATACATATATATATATATCAGATATATGGTCAAATTAAATTGTATTTATTAAATTGATTTTGTATATTTGATTAAATACAGATTCAAATATATTATAAAAATATATTTAATTATTATATAATTATATAATTCTAAATAGAACAACAATTTTACAGAGAATTAAATAATTTTAGTAAATTTAAAATTTAGTAAAATCAGTTTTTTAATATCTATATTTTATTTTGGAGATCTTTTAGGTTTTATTAATAATAATCATAATTTATAATCAAAAGATAATACAAATATAATGAAGTATTGTGGGGTACATGTTATCATGGAAGGGGTTATTTGGGATTAAGTAATATAATGGACTAAGTAATGTTAACTTTATTATAATATTTTTTTTATAATATTAATATTATTAATAAATATGTATAGTTAGAATCTACATTTACCTGATATAATATTAATATTTATCAATATATTAATATTAAAAACAATATGTTATTGACTAAATCAGTAAAATTATGAATGTTTATTTTTTAATTTGAAGAAGTTAATATTTGGCTATACAAATAACAGATTTTTGATGTGACTTTACATGAGTATTAGTTTGATAATTCATAATTTGGTGTTCAATATGTTTTTATTCATGATTTATGGTAAAGTGTATTTAAATAATATTAAGGTAAATATTTAAATCATAACTTATATCATATAAAATAAAATAAATATATTACATACAACTATTATAACTAATATTATAGATATTATACATTTGTAATTAAAATTATACATGTTTATTAATACTATTATTACTATGAATGATGTTATTCAACTAAATTACTAACATTGTGTCATCTCAGATTATACTATAAGTCTTATATAAAATAAAATATTATTAAGTATATATTATTAAGTATATATTATAATAATATTTACCTATTTAATAAATTACAAATCATTAGATTCAATATATTGATAAGTACTAATAGTAAATCAATTTATAACATTATATTAATAACTGTATTATTATAAATACTGTTATTTAATATTTAATATTATATATTATATTACTATAAATATTATGAATTATTAAAATAATACCAAATTACTTCACTATTATACCAAATTAATTATTCAGTCTTTAAAAACTTTCTAATCCCAGATTAGTTGTATTCATATTTTATTTGTTCTTACATTTATTTTGTATTTGTATTATAATATTTGTATTAGAATAATAAATTACATAAATATTTATATTTTATAAAGGTATGTGATCACATTACTGATATAAATATATATATGAGTGCATTTATTTTTAAAAACATACTTTATAATATGGTTCTAATCAAATTTCAAAATTAAAATATATGATATGAAGTCTGAAAAAGACTCTATTATAGATTCACTATATGAAACAAAAATGTGCTTGGTTATATATATATATATATGATATCAGATTTATTGATCCAAATATATACATATATGTTGTATTATTTATCAATACACCTATTTAAATCAATTATAAAGGAAATAACTATTTTTGTACATTCTTTTGATAATAATCTAAGGCTAGTTTTTCATCCAGTATGCACAATGTGTATTGCACATTTGTATTTGAAATTAAAATCAGTCATAATTTATGACTAATAAAGCAATTATATAGTATGTAAGATATCTAATAATACATTTATTAACTATTATAAATGTTTTTATAGGTTTATTTTATGAAAACATTTGTTAAATATATTTATATTTAATTAAATATGTCACTTGAAATACCAATATATTATATAATTTATTTTATGAAAATAATATGATATATTTCAAGTTATTTTGTAAATTTAAATGTTTAAATTAATTTTTTTTAATTTATTTACAAATTAATCCTAACTAAACAATATTTTCTATATAAAAAATAGAATTTAGTAATACTTAATTTCATTTAAAATCAATAATATCATATTATATAATTTTAAAGATATATTTTTTATATTTTATATTTAATATAATATTACAATTTTAATTAATGTGGTTATTATATATAGCAGAGATAAATTATTTTCGAAATATAAATTTATAACTATAATAATCAAATGAATTTTTTTTTAAATATAAATCATTTATATTATACATTTATTAAATGTATAACAATAATAATCAAATCGTTTTTTTAATTAACTAAATGTAACCATTATATTGTATTATTTACTTATTAATCTAAAATTCACATTTAATTTATTTTATAAAAATATGTATGTAATTAAATATAATTAATATTATATAATAATTATATTGAATATAACAACATTATTTATATTTATAAATAATATATATTTATATATATAAGTGTAATATATAATTAATACATCACTGTAATACATATATAATTTAGTTTGACATTATCAGTTATATAATATATATTATATATATAATATTATATATATTATATATAATATATAATGATATAATATTAAAAATATAAATGCAACCATTTATTTGTTAACATCTATATATTTATATATCATATATAATATTTATATAATTATTAAGATAGTATAATTAATTAATAACTAAATTATTGATTAAGCTATACATATAGAATAATATATGGATATATATATATATAAAATATTAATATAATTATAGCTCGTGTTATATAATATATTATTGTACTTAGTAAATATAAATGCTATTATTTATTATTTAATTACCTTCGAGTACAGTTTCCTTTTTCTTTATTCTTGAGCAGTCTGGTGGGAAGTAAAATGGGGATTCTATCGATATTGGTTTATTGGTGATATCATCATCACCTTTTAGGTAGTAAATAGGTGGTATTGGTGACGGAGATCTGTTTGAATTTAGGTCAGGTGATGATGTATGTCGTTTCTTTATATCTGATTTATCGTATGCTCCAGGGCCATTAAGTCCTATTTTCGATGAATTCTTATAATCATGTAAAATCCGTTTTAGGTGAGTTTGATATTTCTTAGGACAGGTAAATTCTTTTTGTGTAGTCTCTGTCATCTCAGTATTGGTATTATTACAAATTAAATTAGCACATTACCTTATGCTTAAATTGTATATTAACGTATCAAAGTAAAGAAATGCGTTACTGCACGATTAACTGAGATATAACTTTTGAAGAAAACATCTGGTAGTATACCACGCCTATTTAGTAACGCCCATCTGTCTAGCCGCCCGCCAAGACACGCCCCCTAGTCTAGCCACGACCTTATGCATGAACATTTACGTCTAGACTTTTATAGTCTAAACTTTGTTAATTGCAATATAAACTTAATATTTCTATTATACATATTGAATTATTAGTCATTTGTATATAGATTATTTATACCTATTATTCACTTTTATATAATTATGTGTACAGCCATAATAATGTATATAAATATATATATTATAAATAATTTATAAGAATATATAGAAATTTTATAATACATATTGAATTATTAGTCATTTGTATATAGATTATGTATACCTATTATTCACTTTTATATAATTATATGTACAGCCATAATAATGTATATAATAATATATATATTATAAATAATGTATAAGAATATATAGAAATTGTATTATAATATATTTATATTATGAATATAATTAAAAATAAAAATTATCTAAATTATAATCTTGGAATCATATATAGATGTTAAATTTCTATAAATTAAGTCAATTTTACCTATTATAGTATATTTGCATTCGCAATAACCAGACTGTTTTATAATAATACCAAAGATTTTCCGAAGGAAATCTTCGCAAAATCTTTGATAATACTATTATTAATGTTCCAGTATTACAATTATTATTATATAATAATGTATTATATTAATAAGTTACGTATATGTGTATACGTGGAATTGATGAATGGAGTCAACAACTGGGTATATATTATACAGTATGCGGTATAATACATTGTTGTATTATTTATTATTTAATGCAAGTATAAAGTATTACTACAACATTATATTAATTTTCAATGTTTACTTTTATTAATATATATATAGGCAAATCAGGGAGGTAAATATTCCTGGGTAAATTATATAATGTAATACATAGAAATACGTATTAGTAATATACATTACTAATAATAAACATTACTCGACTATTTTTATAATTAAATGTATATATATATATATATATTTGATTAAATAAGATATTATATTTAGTATTATATATGGGGTTATATTTAATTACCAAAAACCAACGTGCTTTCGTATTACATTGTGTATTAATCATAGGTTTAGAGTACCTGGTACTCTAAATCTATGGTATTAATACACAAATTGTGTACATTGATACAACAAATTTGTTGTTATAAAAAACGTCTGTATAATACAAATAAAAACATACACGTATGTTTTTTGCAAAAAAGTAGAAAAGATAAAATAGAAAAGTAACGATATTAAAATAGATTTGTTAACAGTTATAACTATTATATATATATGTATATATATATATATATAGTTACATAAAAAGGGGATTATTATTATAAGTGTATTTATACGGTGAATCATACAGTACCATATAATTATCATATTCGTATAGGAAATATATGAAATACGTGTTTATAAATGTAATTGTTTTGTATTACGATATTGAGGTCATTTACTTTAATATTGGCATGCACACATGCACACCTGTATACACACACACACACACACACACACGTGTATGCATACACATACCTGTTGGTATACGTATACACATAGGCGTTGGCATGCGTATTGGCATGACTAGGGCTAGAGAGTGCAGACTACTTACTGAGTGTGGTGTGTAGTGTGTAGTGAATGTACTGTATTATACACTCTATTATACACTGTATAATATACACTGTATATTTAACACCCTAGTATACCATGTATTATAATCTGTATTCCAACTAAAACCAAACGTTAACTTTATACTATATATATATATATATATATAATATATATATTATATATATATATATATATATATATATGTTATATACATATTTTGTAGTATATTATCTCTTTTATATAATATACACATAGAAAATAGTTTTAGAATATAGCATATAGGGTATACCATTCGCAATGTGCTTTTAACAACACATATATTTATAAATATGTATACATATTAGTCTATTAACTAAAGTCTAGTTATAAGTTTGTAAGGGGTTATAAGTGGGGTATAAGGGGTTTAACCCGTCTCCCTGGATCAACTTAACATTACAACCGTTATGGGGTGAGTCATTGCATACTTGCAATGGGAGTATATACAAATATAAATAGTAATGATTTATGAGTAATCATGAATAATTGTATATTCACTATTATGTTTCTTTAATATAAGATATATGTTATGTGTAGTATATATTTAATAATATGATATACTTTGTATATCTATTAATTGTATTAGTTCAAATATTATTCTATATTGTATTTGTTTATGTTATGTATTCTATATTATATTTATACTTTATATATATTATACCAATTGTATTACTTATATTACTTATATTACTTATATATATATATATATATATATATATATATATATATATATATATATATATATATATACATGTATAGTATACATTGTATACATTGTATACATGTTGACATTGAATAGGTTTCAAGTTCACACTGCAATTTAAATCATTGTCCTACATCATTATCGATTACATTATTGCCATGGTAATTCATACAAATTGGTCTACATTTAAATATTAAAATATTGTGAATATTTATTGAATTCCATTCATTAGTGTGACATATCAATATGGTTTTCAATAACATACATGTACCATTACATCATTAAGTAGGTCTACGTTTGTTATTGAAGGATGTACAGTTAATTTCATTAACTTTAGTACGGTAATATTATGACAAATTTCAAAACGTTAGCCGACTTGATTTCTTCAATATACACTATTGATCATTTCAATTAATTATGATATTTACATTTATCAATATATATATATATATATATATATATATATATATATATATATATATATATTAAATATTACCTTCATATAAACATGTACACGTTTAAATGTATTCCTACACTATAAGGAAAAGTACAATTTATAATATACTCCAATTGCAAGTATAATTTAATATAATTTAATGTATTTTAAAGACTCGTTGTGCCAGAAAAATCAAGCTTCTAAAGTAAAAACAAAAAACAATATAACGGAACATAAACAAAAATAAAATAACTAATAATAACGAACAATAGGAATATATAAAGTATACTTTTAAGTACTTATAAGTACTCAACATTAAAATAAGATTGTAAATAGTGATAACAATAGTGATACAAATAGTGATCAGGGAAATGCAATAGTAAATAGATAGGTTTTTAACCTACGTTTTTAATAGTGATTTAAATGAGTTGGTGGATAGAGTGGAGCGTAGTTTATGCGGTAGTTGTTCCATAAATAAAGGGCTGATATATGCTATGCACGAATATTAATGGAATGGAGATTAAGTTTAAAGGGTAGATGTATAAGGTAGGAGTAGAACCTAATACGTAGTAGAACCGAGAGAGATACTATGAGTGGGAATAGAGATTAAGTAATATATATATATATATTCAGGTAGGTTGTGGTGAAGAGAGTTATAAGTTAGTATACTAACTTTATAGAAACTTATACTAACTCTATAGAAGAACTTTAAATATTACTCTAAATTTGATTGGTAATCAATGCAATCTCTTTAAATGTGGAGAAATATGTATTTGAAAAAAGCGATCAATTTTAAAAATTGATCGTACTAACACATTCTGTAGTATTTGTAATTTTTTAATTTGATAGTCAGGTAAGAAGAAAAGTAGAATATTGCGGTAATCAAAAAGCGGTAATATAAAATATGAGGCGAGAGTTATAGATACACTTAGAGATATGGAGTCACGGATTAGACGAAAAGAGTGAAGATGAAAGTTTATAGAGCGAAGAAGATGTGAGATGTGGCGATGTAAAGATAGAGAACTGTTGAAATAAACACCAAGATATTTAACATTATCCGAATATAAAATATCATTATTGTTAACCATGATAAAAGGTGGGACTGTTAATGGGCATTTAGGAGAAGATGCGTGAAGAAATATTATCTATGTTTTATTGGGATTCAGTGATAGAGAGTTATATGAAAGCCAATTATGTATAAATTTAATACAGTTAGACATAATATTTGGAGCAAAATGTATATCAGAAGTGCATTTGAACTGATATAAGGGGACATTTTGATATTATATTAAAAATAGGAAGTATACTTCCTTCTATAGATACACATTAAAAAGAATCTGTCCTAATACATCTCCTTGGGGGACTTCTTGAAGGATATTTCTAGGAGATGATATGTGCCCATTCATAAGAATATAAGAATAGGTCAGAAATGTATGACGTATGACCTAAATCATTTAAGTGCATTACCGGGGATACCAATATTAGCCAATCTTGATATGAGAAGATTATGATCAATTGTATCAACAATACTATATCTATTGAACTACGTTGTTTCATTATGAGTTTATAATAAACTATAAAAGTTTTTTTATTTAAATATTTAAAACTATTTAAAGAATGTGATCAAATTATGTTGTATAACTGCTAATGGTTGATTTTTTATGTTAGCAAATATATAATCTAAATTATAAAGTTGAAATATTCACTCTAGTTATAGGTATACCTATAGGGGCGCTGGAACGATGGTATGTATGTAGGGTGGACCAACTAATCAAAATAAATTCTGTGGAAAAATTGGGGGACCAATACATATGAGGTCCCCTATATTTTAAAGTGGGGGAGGGCATATCTCCCGACCCCCCCTAGTTATAGGAAATTCAACATACGACATTTAAATAAATAACATACAATACGAAATTAACAACATAACTAATGTAGGTATGTTACCTACCTTCAACGTTTTACATATTTACAGTTTGATATTTACAGTTAGATATTTACAGTTAGTATGCCTACTGTAAAATAAGTACGATGAATATACGATGATATTCTGAGAATCCGCTGAGAATATTATTTTATATAATCACGTGATTATGTACGTTCTGAGGATGTTTTACAGATGTCAGTGTTTATTGGGAATTCACCTAGAGCTAGAGAGAAATGTCTCTCTAACTGTATTGGTAGGTTATACATTTCTCTCTAACTGTAGGTATATCTATACCTATTTATAACGATTATACTCACTTATCTGTATGTATGATAATGTCCTTCCTATACTACAAGGCAACGTAGGTATCGCCTACTCCATCGCCTACTCCATCGCCTACTCGAACCAATACGTGTTACCTATCCTACTCGCAGTCGGACTATTCTCTAGATATTCGCTAATCTGTCCACTATTTCCCGAGTATCTCCGAATCCTTACAGAAACAGTGCTTGGCAGTACGCCACTATATAATACGGGTGTCTCTGACAACTTGTTAGTACAATTTGATTATAGAGTGCAAGTACTGAAATAAATGCTGATAATCGGGAAAATTCACTTACATTTTATATAAAATGCAATATAGATATGTAATTTATATAGTTTATATATTCGGCTAGTGTAATTGTAGATTAGATTCACTAGTTTCACAACACTGATAGCAACCGATATGATGACTATATACATTTTATTAGGCACTAAAATAGGGTCATGTATCGATAACCCTTCGCTAGTGAGGGAGAAAATAATAATAAGATAATAATAATACAATAACAATTTAATAATAATAATACGTTGAATATAACACGAGAAAAAAATAATAAGTTGGATGATTTAATTATTAGATGTAATGATTAAAGGTAGAGAGAAAGGAAGAAGTAATATTTATAAATATTTTGTGGGATCTAATAGAATAATGGTAGGAGGGAGGGTTAGGACATAGGGTGGGACCGGAATTTTTAAAAGCTCTAGAATTTATGGATATATATATATACATTACTATCAAATATATCTACACCTACCATATCTCGAACATATTCGATTGTACACAACATCTACTCGTTTCTAATATATATCTTTATCGATGTAAATATGCATATTATCTGTAGGCTCATTTCTACATCAATCTAGTTATACATTAGAAACGTGTAGATTTTCAATTTGTTTTTGGAAATATCACTATTACGTACAATCTATAGATATGTTAACTAGGGGCGCTGGAACTATTTTAGATGTAGGGGGGACCAACCAATCAAAATAAATGTTGTGGTAAAAGTAGGTGGGGACCAATATATAGGAGGTCCCCCTAGATTTTAAAGTGGGGGCATATCCCCCGTCCCCCCTGTTGCATCGCCCCTACTGTTAACAATGTTGGTGTATTTGTCGACTACAAATAGGAAATACGTACACATATATGCTATTATATACAGAAAACTAGGTGTGTATTATGAATCATCTTGTTATGATTATAAAATATGAATACTTATCTACAGAAAAAGAAACAACCATATCAATACCAAATGACCACCTGAGAATGATAAGAGATATTCCACAATGTATAGATATACCTTCAGCTAAATATTTATAAATCCCTAGTACATACACTGGTCATCTCCGTATTGGAATATTGATGTAGTATCCACCATAACGCCACTAAGATACTATAGGTTAATACCTAGTATTTATATTATAGTACAATATTTACTATATATACATACTATATTAATGATAACGAATAGATTACATATGATTACCAGAAATGCTGTCAGAGTGATGTACAACATTATTCTGCGCAATCCTGTTTCGTCATATTTATTTAAATTAAAATGGTTGACTTTCTATCAACTGTCTTCATATCACAGAGCTAGAGAGAAACTTTTCTCTCTAGCTCTATGGTAAATATAGACTATTATGTGTATTACCTACGGTGGTCTATAAAAACACCTTCTTACTTATATACTACACTGATACTTATACAGCCTATAGGCCGAGTATACTCGGCGACTGAGATCATCAGGTCTCCTATTTAATATTCCTCTAGTGCAGTGGTTACCAACCTTTTTTCATCATGACCCCTTTTTTGATAATTCTTAATTTAAAAATATACCATGACCCTATGAAAATTGCATTGTTTTATTTGTTTATTAATAAAGTTCAATTAAATGATATATTTGTATTAAAACTGTATCTAAACGCGAGCTTTTTTTTTAAATAATATTTTTTTTTAGAAATTGCCCAAACTAAAAACCCAATGACCCATGTTTGGGTCATGTTTGGGTCACCCATAGGTTGGAAACCACTGCTCTAGTCTATTCATATATAGGTTCCAGAGCTTTCTCTGCATATCTCATATAGCTGCGCTTACTTTATGCTTCCTTGTAATATCATGACAATTCCTAATAGTCATATATTTAAAATAACAGTGAACACATATGCAGGTGTGTTGATATTTTAATATTTATTTATTTATTTTCTTTGATAATTTAACCATAATTAATCGTATTTATGTGATTAAAGTAAATCAGCATCTTCGTGCAGAATGCGTATGATATATCATGTGTACTAAATGCCACCTTAGTTGAAGTTGCAGATGTCTATAGACTATATGCAAGACCTCCTGTAACCTCGTTATATGAGGTTATAGGAGGTCTTGCTATATGAGGATATATTAAGGGTAGTTATATAATTGATAAATATAACATTTACTAATCTAAATATAGATTATATATATATATATATATATATATATGTATGTGTGTAGGTATGTATATTTATGTATGTGTTAGTGTGTGTATACATACTTATATACGCGCGCGCACACATATTTATATACATATACATATAAACATTATAGATAGATAGATAACAATATTTATAAATTATTATATATTATATATATAATTTTATTGTTGCAATTAAAATTCAATAATGAATATAATTGTATGATTTATTAGCAATTAAAAAACATATATTTATTCAGTTATTATAGGTAAGTATAGGTAATTATAAGTATTTATATGTATATTTAAATATATATATACATATGTATATATATATATATATATATATATATATATATATTTATAGATACCCATATAATGAACTACATTATACGAATAATTATTTATGAATAATAAATATTGACATTTATGTTACTATCAGTTGCTGTTATCATTATATGATACAGCTTATCTATTGATATTGTATGCTTATTTGTTATTTATGTTTCTATTAATAATTATCAGTCATGCTACTAATACTTTATTAGCAATTTTTATATTAAATACATAATTCTATATATAAATATATATATATATATAAGTAAGTCCTATACCCCATTACCCTATACCTATCAACCATAGAATATACCTACACATCATTGTACCTGATATATGCATATTATCTTCAACTAGTCGTATATATATATATATATATATATATATATATATATATATAGTTAATAACTTAGCCTTATTAACAAAAGTGATACTATACGAATGAATGAATATATATGAATATTATTTCCCTGAATATAGAATTAAAGATGAGGACGATATTCAGAAGCTAAAAATAGCTTATATTAATAATATCCTTATAACAAAAAGTATCAAATATTGATGATATAATACTAATACGAGTGGTATATTACTGTGTATATGTACAACTGTAACGTATATACTTAAACTTTCACAACTAACACTATAGGTTATAACCTATATTTAAACATATATTATATAAACCCTTGTTATAGAAATCCACTTCAAGTATATATAATTGTATATGTCCAAGTATACTAGAATTGGATATATATGTCCAATTCTATAGACTTCGGCCTATATATTAACAAATATATTGGCGAAATAATCAGATAAATAATTTGATAATTAGAATTCAAATAATTATTAATCATTTGATCAGCTAATTCCAGGGAGGTACTCCCTGATACTACTTATTTAGGTTATTTTATTACAATTTACAAAATATCTATATATAAGAACAAAATTCAACTACTTTATGTTTAATTTATTTTAATCAATTGTATAGATAATACCTATTAGGTATTATATATATATATATATATATATAATATAAACCTATTTCTAGACTATAGAATCAATTTTTGATATGCAAATATCGGTATACACTAGGGATGTAAATGATGCCGAGCTTTTGATGCCGAGCCGAGACTATTGGTTTTTGATGCCGAGCCGAGACTTTCATTTTTGGAACAAAAACGAGCCCATGCCGAGCCGAGACTCTAGCCAAACGAGCCCGAGTCGAACCGAGACTTTAGCTAAACGAGCCCAAGCCGAGCCGATACTTTAGTCAAACGAGCCGAGACTCTAGTCAAACGATCCCAAGCCGAAATGAGACTCTTACAAAACATAATCGAGCCGAAATGATGATTTTTGAAGTTACATTTTAAACATAATTTTTATATATTTATCCATATTGTTATTAATGTTTCCCATTTCATGTGACATAATATAAATTATATGTATCGACAGGTGGCTATTTTGTTTATAATATACTCAAATGTTCGTTTAGTATACGAATATTTTAAAAATTTCAAAAAATAATTCTCTGTACTCTCAGACTTGAATATGGCTTTATTAATTTCGCGAGGTATGTTGGTGTCTTGTGATGATATGCAAAATGTATAGTTACCAGTAATTTATAAATAATGTGGAAATTAATTGATAGTAGGTGTTGTTGTCGCATCAGTTCAGTTATTCTGATCGTATATTGATCTCGGTGTTAATTTATATAATACGCTAATGACGATCGAATTATTTTATTTAATGTCATTAAATAATTAACTGATAAGCAGGTAAATTAATTAAAGGTATGTTACAAATTGTAACTTACAATAGTCCAATAAAGATTTGATTTATATTTGTTCTTATAATTCTAATATTATGCAATTGATAGTTGGCTGATTTGACTTTTTTTGTTTATGAACATATTAAGATTCTTATCAATTAACACTCCTGGTAGTTATTTATGATACTTTTCTATAGTTTGTAATGAAATTATGTTCGTTTGATATACAAAACAATGATTCTGGTAACTGACACTGAAACTATATCGAGCTTATGAAAACTGAGACTAATACTTTAATGATGCCTTTAATAAGCATGAGTTAATAGCAATGCATTTTATAGAGACTGAGACTACATCGATGCTTTAGGTAACCCATTCTGAGGCTTAAACGATGCTATTGTTATTTACATTGAGACTGAATCGATGCTTTAGGTATTGAGACTGAGACTGCATCGATGCTTTGGGTAACCGAGACTGAGACTGCATCATGCTTTAGGTGACCGAGACTGAGACTGCATCGATGCTTTGGGTAACCGAGACTGAGACTGCAGCATGCTTTAGATTTTAGCATCATTTACATCCCTAGTATACACCCTCACATTATTTATCTCGAGTATAATTATCAAAATATGGATAATAAATGTCTTATGTATAAATATATTTATATATATTTATATATATATATTTATATATATTTTATATATATATTTATATAAATATATTTATATATATTTTATATATATATTTATATATATTTATATAAATATATGTATATAGTGTATACTATAGTACCATTATATTCTATTTCCTACAGTATACTAATGTAAATAGAATATAATGGTACTATAGTATACAATGTATAATATACGTGATTATGTATGTCTACCAAATATAATGTAGTTAATTTATATTGAAGATCTCCGTGAAAATATGTAGGTATAAAATATGTAGGCTATTTTTCCTCTAATGTTGTATGCTCATTTTCTTCATATTTACAAAAATAAAAACAAAGCATTTAATATAAAATAATTCAGTTGCATTGATTATATTCAAAGTGTAAAACTATATGGTTCCTATAGATAGTACTAATCTCTCGGTTGTATCAGGCACATGATGAATAGCGTTATTTTCTCAAACTACCGGAGAAAAGCAATTAACATTTTATTTGTAGCTCCCCAAAAACTAAATTAGTTAATATTAGGTTAACTACTAGGTAATTAACTACTATTTAATTAAGTTAATATCATGGTTAATAATATATTAACTTAATATAGGTATTGTTACCTATATACCTATATGTAGTGGTGTCATAAAAGGGGGGATGCGTGAGACATGTCCTCCTCCACTGTTATAAGTGGGGGGATATACTATCTAATATTCCCCCCCCCCCCACTTTTATAAGTGGGGGGGGGATATATTATCTAATATCCCCCCCCCACTTTTAAGATCTACAAATTTTTTTATTCTTTATAAATATTATAATTCTGCTATTTATAGTCTTTATCATTATATCCAACATTTATTTGTATTGTGCAACCCAATACACTTCAATCATATTAAGCCCTATACAAGTGATATTATAGAGTTATCTTCATGGAAAATTATATTGTAATAATTGATGAGTCTGAGATATCCCCCCACTTTTAATCACCCTGTAACGCCCCTATCTATATGTAGTAACGTTATTATGTTAAGTATGTTACTGATACAACCAGGAGATTATAGATTATACCTACCTTAATAGTATTAAGTTATTGGTGTGATGGAGATTATATCTTAATAATATTAAGATCTTGATTTAATCAAAGTTTGCATCCAAATTATATTCCGCCGAGTGATTTGAAGCAGAATCGATTTGAGTAATATGTTAATACAACTAACCACGTCGGGTTCAAATTAATACTTTTGCATATATGTGAGTTTACTAAATTAATCCTATAGGATATATTGAATTATCGGACTTAATTTAGTGGAAATAAAATAATAAATTATATACATAAATATTTAACAATTTTAATTTAGTAAACTCACTTATTTTGTATATATTACAATGGAGTAATAGTAGCCTATACTTATTTATTCTGAATATGATACGTTACATAATATTATTAAATTATCCACACTATTAAATTACAATATAAAGATGGATACATATATGTATATATATATATATATATATATATATATATATCTCCATATAGTATGACAATTGTTATTAATGTACCTACCAATAGTGTGCAATAATTAAATTGGGTTTTATCTGATACTATTATTAAATATTGTTTTCATGACTGTTATTTTTATTTGTGGATTCCATTAATAATCGTATATGATATATCCATAAACTTAGGTGACGTTTTACTATGGTTCATCGAATTGCTCTAATATACCTTCGCAAATGTTCTGGTTTTAAAGCACACACATATAACCTATATGTTCTATCGAGAGCCGTTAATTGTGTAGTATGTATACGTTTATGAGATCACATTTAAAGATTATGTTAAAACCGATTATTGATTGTACGGCAGAACGGCGTCCCACTGTCTGCGTGTCTGCTGACGCCTTGACGTCTGACATAGCGGGTAACCTAGGTGGCTATTGACTACTATATCAGCTACTGCTACCTATTGCCTACTCACACACTAACTATTCACAACTGCGTCTACACTCGTCTAACAGTAATAACCTCATAATAGCAGCATAATAGCATAACTAATAGACGCGCATGTTTACATTGTGCTATTATGCTGCTATTATGTTGCCATTAAAAGTCTATTATTCTGCAAGTATAAATTGTAATGATATTATACTAAACATAATAAACTTTAATGGCAACACAATAGCAGCATAATAGCACACTGTAAACATGTGAGACTATTAATGATGCTATTGTGTTTCTATTATGAGGCTATTACTGATAGCTGGGCGAACACTATTCTAATGTGAACTGGATCAAAAGATGTCAGTTATGATACTCCATCGTCGTGGAATGTATCGCTTTTATTACATTATTACTACAGTAAAGGTTTACTAATGAGTTATGCATATGAGCTATAGCTCGTCATGACACCTGTATGAACTATAAGTACACTATATATCCACCAAACTATATTGGATATTAGTGATAATGGAATACATAATATATATATATATATATATATATATATATATATATATATATATATATATATATATATATATGTATAGGGGAGAATTATCTAATATCGACATTCACGTAATATCGACACCACAGAGATCTGTTAAAATATAATTCCAATACAAAATAATTAATGTATGAAATGTTAATCAATATAATTATAATTCATATATGTATCCTACATTTTTTTTTAATATTTATTTTATTTATAAATAAAAAATTGATTTTTCGTTACAACTCTAAATTTATTAAATTTTTGAAGTACAATATCGATTCTCAATCATTTAAAAATATAGGTATTTTAAAGATTTAAAATAAATCTAATAGATCTAATTATATTTGACAATGTACCGACAATATTTTGTATTTCTCATAATTTGTTACAAAGTTATTAACTTTTACCTAAGCAACATACATTTTCATAATACCGAAACCCTAATTGTACGTAATATCGAAACCCCTGTTATCTCAGAGTTAAACTAACTAAATTAAGTTCTAAAATAGCTATTATATGTTTAATACTTATAAATAAGATTTGGAAATATTTAATTGATAAATAATACAGTTATAGTGATGTAGTGTTAGGGTGACGGTATTTGAATACTATCCCCTACTATAGTTGATGTATAGTAAACATTGTATACACAATTGTAAACTCGCAAAAACGTTGTATACTATATACAATGTATAGTATATAGTATATACTATATACATATTACGTCCAACCTAATATATTGTTAATATTATAATTTAGTTTAATTTCAATGAACTTAGTTGACGTTTTCACTTATAACTATATGGCTACGATGTCCATTGTAATCCGCTCCAATGTTGAGGCATCCATGGTGTAACGAGATCCGATCATTTTTGCATAAATAACTATATACTATCACATATACATATTTGTAATACCTATTTTTAATACCTATTTGATTAGTCCGTACTCCGTTCGGGGATTGAACTCGCGTCCTATTACATGTGTATGTGTCTGACGCCTTACGGCTAATTAGTCAACTGAGTTATAGCTCAGGCCATTACTATATATTATATATATATATATTAGATTGTAGTGAATTTTGAAATAATTATGGTCGTCTGGTTATGACTTGCGATAGTGATATAACGTTAAATGTGGAGTTCAATAATGTCAATAAATGCACATATAACGTTACATCATTATCGCGAGACATAAACAGACGGCCATAATTATTTCAAAATTCACTCCAATCTAATATATATAATTATTCATTAATAAATATACACTATAGTGTATACTGTACATATATTTCTATATTATATATATATATAGGGCAGCAAATACATCATTAATATGTCATTATTTTGAATGAATAATTATAAATACTATTATAAAACAGGTTAATTGTGTATTACATTCAAACGTATAGATACTTAATAATACATAATCACGGTACGTATTATTATAATTCCAGCAATATAATTGTGTTATTGTAAACAATTATCTTCTTTTAGTAGTCGATATAATGGATGGTAACTAGGGATCGAATTGCATTACGTAATGGATGATGTCATAGGCCTATAAGCGTAATCACACACACTTGCATTGTGAACATACATCAATGATATGTGTACACTTATTGATGTTGATTGCGTTAGTAGTAGTACTGGTAATTTTGATATGGTAATGTTGATGATGATGATGCTGATACTGATGATGTTGATTATGATTACGATGGTTATGACGATGATGATGATGCTGATGGTTATGACGATGATGATTACGATGATGATGATGATGATGATGATGATGAAGGTGATACTGAGGCTGAAGTTACAAATAATGACGTTAATGCTGATTACGCACTTATAAGTATACTATAGCCTATTAACTATAGGCTATTAATAGCTATAGGCTATTAATAACTATAGGCTATTAATAACTATAGCCCATTATTTATTAGATACATATAAAATTATACTGCATAACTATACCGGAATGGGTACTATATTATCTACAGAAATAGATAACATGTTGGCTATCTATATATATAGATATGACATCATAGTATACTCGAAGATTTTTCTAAGGATTTGCTTCGTAAAATCTTCGGTATACTATTATACTATGACATGATATATCTCCTACTATTCTGTTCACTACTCGCGTGGACCACCCCGTTACCACATATCATCAATCATCGCGTTAACCCTTCCCCGCCATCTCGTAAACTCCGTCTCTTCTTCACTATCCATAACCGCCCATACATTGTTTACATCTAATACATATCTGACCTAATTCGAAGACGCGCGCCGCTCGTGCGTTTGTCCCCGTTACCAAATAATCCTCTCAACGTCTCTCAAAGTAACTTCAACGAAGTTTCCCTCAATGCTAGGGGCGCTGCACCATGAGTGATGACGGGCCCGTGGGGGGGATATGTCCCCTAATTTTTAATCTATGGGGACCTCATATGTATTGGTCACTCTCTATGACAACAATTTTAGAATTCGGCTCCCATTCTATTAACTCCACCTCCCCCTATTCTACTATTTTATTATTAGATCCCACAATGGTAACGTCGTTAACGAAAACGATTCTTAAACTCTACTCCTAGTTTTCTCTCTTCTTCTAATTATTATAGTCTAATATATAAAATAGCTACCCTCTTATTTATGTTTTTATTAATTATATCTCATTTTTCATTATTAGTATTACTGAAAACTATTTGTTCGGAAATTATTCAAGTTAATATAGCTGATTAAAGGGTTAAGGGTTAAATACATTATTCCTATTAATATATTATTCTTTATGTTATTGTTATTTTCTCCCACACGAAGTAGTCTCTTGACCGATATTAATATTTCAATTTTTTAAATTATAATAACTCACTTATGTCCAATGGCATTTCCCATATGTCTGCGTACGTACATTTTAGATATACGTGTGTATCATGTTTTTATGTATATATATATATATATATTTCATATTTCATATTCAATAGACGATATCACGCATTATATAATATATAGATTTTGTTTTCATTACGAACACGTAGCGTATCGCATTCGCGAACACACCCAACCGTCGCCTATTCATCCGCGAGCCACGCCCCCTCTCGGAGCCACGCCCCCTGCTCGTACCGCGCGCCGCCCGCAACCCCCCGCCCACGGCAGAGGTGCACTATTACATAACAACACGTTACGTATCGCTTACGTGCGCACTCACGTGTGCGTGTGCGAGAGCGAGCGAGCGCACACACGGTATTGGTTTATTCGCATCGCTCAAACTTCGTCTCGTACTATAATGTACATCACGTGCTAGCAGTTATTTCTATTTATAGACCGCGCCTATCTAGGTATGCAGTACACATACACACGTCTACGCGCACACACGTACGTACGCACGCGCGCATATAGGTTACACATATGGATGGCGTTGACCGATATTGCTAAGCTAATCTATATATACACAGTTGCCGTTGGAAGATAGGTTACCTATATGATTGATATGTGTAGTACATTTCTATCGGCTACTGATCACTATCGTTTATCTATTTATAGATATATATATATATATATATATATATATATATATATACTTTATATATATATATATATATATATATAAAGTATATATGGCTATATATAGTATATATGTAAATACATGTCGTATACCGCGGTAACCTATGTATACCATGGCTTACATTAGATAAGTTGATAACAACATGGATAGTATCCATTGGTATACACTGGCTACCACCGATATGTGCACTTAATACCTTATCTAAGTATCGCTATCTTTATATAGATAACGAATCTACGAATAAGGTCAACCGGTCGAACCGTTGACATCCTAGTTATGTTATAGTGAAAGGGTGGATACATAGGGGCATACGTGACCCTATAGAATGCCCCTTGGGATACCTGCAGTACCCTAGGGCATGTACCCCTATAGGGCATACAGTTAAAAGTTCAAAGGTTCTCTATACTATCTGATAATAGTGTGTAGAATCTTTAAGTGTATTACTATATAAACACATTTAATGTATTACTATATTTATATATTATTATTATTATTATCAGATTCAGGTACAAGTACCTGGGTAATTGTAGAAGCATTGCTGCTTGTCGAGACAATTACCCTTAATTTAACTTGTTGACAGATATCAAATAATTTAATTCCATTATATAAATATAATGGAATTAAATAAATAAACTAAAAAATAAAAGATAAAAATAGATAAAATTAGTGTATACCTATAGGTATAAAAAAATAAAAATACAAAAACATCATTAAAATAATTTAAATTTCGATACTAAATGATAATACGAATATAATAAATAAACAGATCAGGAAACTTTACTGAACAACAACAACAAACTAAGATTTAAAAAAAATATAAATAAAAATTAAATAGAAGTCAAAAGTGATCAAAAGTAATTTTCAATAAATGTCATTAGAATATAAATAAAATAACTATTTATTAATTTTTATGAGTATAATTTTTATATAGAAGTCTAAAATTATTAACAACAAAATATTGTATTATAAAAGGCAGTAAGAAGATTAACATTATTATTATTATTATTATTATTTTTTTTTTTTTTTTAAAGTTGTTATTTTTTATAAAGGTCAAGTTAAAAACAAATTATTTTATTAAAGTCATTAACAAATATTTTGTAAGGATTTTTTAAATTTTTATATAAAGGTCAAGTTTAAAATTATAACTGAGAAGAAAAGAGCAAAACAATGAGGATCTTTTTTATATAAAAGTTTAAAAGGATTAAAAAATATATATATTTTATTATAAAAGTCAATAATAATAAAATGATTATTTTTGTAAAGTTTGTTATTTTTATATATAGGTCTAAAGGGTAAACATAGTTATTTTACTAGAAGAGTAATAAAAACAATTTTTATATAAATGTCAGGTTGAAAATTATAACATAAAAGAAAAGATAAAATATTTTTTTTATAAATGTAAATGTTTGAATTATTGGATTAATTGTAATTATCGATGAATTTGTTATGAATTTTTTTTGCGAAAATTGTTTTTTATTTTGATTTTTTTATGTCAGAGTTTATATCATTCCATGTTTTTGGTCCATTAAAAACTAAAGAAAATAATAATAAATTTTTTCTGCATAATTCTATTTCAAAAATTAAGGAATCACGAATATTATATATTATATTTTTCTTTTTAAAAAATAATGATGAAGACGAGTTGAATTTATTGTACATGAATATACTAGTGTTTTTTTCAACAAGGTCACAAAATTGAAGAGTATTTATATTTTTAAATAAAATATTAGTAAGGTCATGAATTTTTTTATTACAAATTATTCTCAACATTTGTTGTTGTTGTAAGAGGATACAATTTGTATTAGATATATATATATATATGTATTGCCCCATATTATATTAGCATAATTAATGTGAAGAAGGAATAAAGATTTATATATCATTGTTAGAGCTTTGAAATTTAATAATCTTGCGACTTTACTAGTTATTCAGATTATTTTATTCAGTTTAGCTCTTATATATATATGAAATATGATATTTCCAACTTAGTTTGTTATCAATAATTACACCAAGAAATTTTATATTTGTTACACTTTTTATATTATTTTTATTTATTTGTATATTCATGTTTTCTTTACAATTAAATAGAATGTAATTGGTTTTATCAGTATTCAATGATAACCGGTTATCAATAAACCAGTTATTTAATTTTTATAATTCCATATTTATATTTCTTGATAATGAAATAATTGAACTATCATCAATAAATAATGTGGTATCGTCAGCAAACATGGTAAATTTAAATATATTATATGCATTTACTAAATATATAAATATATATATATATTTAAATAGGTAGGCAAGGCCTACTATAGCAGGCCTATAGGCATATAATATAATAATTTTATTTTCAGTTGATTTATAATTTAATAAAATAGTACAATTAATAATGCTATTAATGTGATTTACTAATGTATATTAGCAGAAAACTGTATTTTTATTCTTCTAGATTTAAATAATTCGATTATTTGTTGTTATTGCATATTTTGATATTAATTTAAAAATAGCATTTCTAGTATCTATTTATATATATATACATAGAAAAATCTAGGAGAGTACAAATACAGTTTTCTGCTAATATATATCTTATTAATCACACTAATAATATTAATTTTAATCTTTTATTAAATTATAAATTAGGTATAATAACTGAAAATAAAATAATTATATTATATGCTTAAAGGTATATATTTAGTGTAATACATTTAAATATATATATATATATATATGTGTACATCGAACTATGGCATATATTCTTATATATATAAAATATCTACGTGATAAGTTATGACTCAACAGGTAAACTTATACTATAGTATAATCCCTATCATAAGCTATCGTATGCTATCGTATACGATAAGAGATATACGATATATATATATAGGTGTATAAAGATTACGAGATATAGGTAAACATCGATATTATAGAGTATAGAATCTATAGTATAATATACTATTCCTATAGTATACTACTCTATATATGTTATTGATAACTATAATATGGATACATATACATATAGCCTATAGCATATAGGATATAGATAATATATAGGATATATATATATATATATATATATATATATATATATATATATATATATAGCTATAGAGCATATATAACTATAGAATATATAGCTCTATAGAGCTATATATGATATACCATACTACATGTAGTATAACAAAAGCCCTAGGGCTTTGGTATAACTATAATATGCCTATAGGTATAAGTATACCAAAGATTTGCGAAGCAAAAAACTTAGAAAAATCTTTGAGTATATTATAATGTAATCCAGTATTCAGTAGGACACATATGTATTATAGTGGTCATATATATGACCCATAGGTGTCTCTTCCTTAGGTGGAATATATTCCACTTGCCAATCAGTCCAAATGTGTTGTTACATTATCCGATATCTGATATAGCATATTTCAGTTTATTAAAATATATAATTTATTATTTATTAATATATAATTTATTATTGATTCGGACACTTAGACAAATACCAAGTGACGCCCCTATAACTCGAGTTATAGGATCATAACGAATATTTGTCGAAAGACTCGATATAGGACACACTATTATATACCTATCATAACTTTCATACCTATACATACCTATCACTTCCGATATATGACTTACTATTTATTACCTGATGTAATGTATATCAAGTTGATACTATCAACCATGATAACGCGTATGAGAATTATCTATAATCTAAATTACTATTGTTATCATTAACTATATATAGTATACTTATAACTATACTTGTGCACATATGTAAACCCGAATGTAAACTAAACCCTAGGAACTAAACATTTACAATATAATATGAAACATATATATATATATATATATATATATATATATATATATATATATATATATATATATACTAACGAAGTTACTTAGTTCCTTTTCGTTATTACCCTACGTAGGGTAAATATTATACGTAAGTATCGAATTCGATGTCGAGCACAACTTCTTCCACCTATAGCGGTCCTATGTAGTCCTATAATCTAACAACCCCTCCCCATATTGATGTACGAAAAAGATATAATCCATCTATTTTCTTTTTGGATGAACTAGTTGTATTATGCCTTCTACCATTCAATAAATAATAGTGTTTACCAAAATGTTGTGTATTTTGAGGCGACAGAAGTATATTAGCTATATTCTTTTAAACAAACCCTTAATAGTATACTATACATAACTAGTATATCTATAGATATTACAGGTTCACATTTTTCTACAAGTTTTTTATTTTGCCTTCTACAAATATGTTGGTTTTCCTATGGTTTTCCAAATAAGTTATATCCAGTGATCTTCCGTAGGTTTTAGATTCTAAATTTGTCAACACCCTCTTGATTAACCCTCTTGAGAATTAACGGGTTGTGCAGTATGCATTTTAATTTGAAGTCGATTTCTCAACTTTTGCAAATAAACTCTAGTTTTACCATGACCGACATTTCTTAGCCATTCGTATAGCGATTTCTAGAGTAGGTATTTCCTAGTAGATCTTCATTTTTTACGGCTTATTTCCGGCCCATAATTTGTTGAGTTTTCCTACAGTGCATCTTTTAGATATTTTAATAAATATATTGAACATGTTAGTATACTAGCAGGTAAGTAAGTAAACTTAAGCTTAAGTTTATTTAAATTTACTATAATTATAAGTATTTATACTTAATAAGTATATGAGTATTACTTATATACCTATAGGTCTTACCGATCATCAACCTTGAAGGTTACAAACATCTCGCTCCCCTATTGATATGGTTGGGCCACGCATTATTGAGTATGAGACATTTTTCAATAACATCGGAGATAATATAATCATTGCCATACTTCAACTTTTCGATATAGGGTTCCAATTAAATTGTTTAATAGAACAGATCTATGTGATGAGTCATGCAAGCTTCTTACCATTGCGGTTATTCATCTTAGATATTTACTTCTAACGAAGTATGAAATGGTATTTTCCTTCGTATCATACATTGTTAAAAGACTTTTTAAAAGATATGAAATTGTGATATAACAGTCTCCATGGAGACTGCAATGATCCATGTATTTTTCCATCAACAACTTGCAAATGTCATACTACAATTAATGATTTGTTTATTAGTGCTACTATTATTCCCGATTCATCTGGCAGCATTTAGTCTGATTGTGGAACCAGCCATTTCAAGATTAGTCTTAGAAGAATCTTACTAACCTAGTTACTAATTAAATTATTAGTTCGGTAATTAGATAATTTAGCAACCTTTCTTTGTAAATTGGATAACGATATTTTGTTCATGATTTCGGCCATCTTTTATCATCCATATTTGTTGACAAAGTTGTAAAGGTCCTTGCAATATCCTGTTCATCTACGTAGTAGGGCTATATCACCTGCAAGCGGAATTGCATTGTTGTCTTCTATGATTAATTTACTTTTAGAGTTTTCATTAGTAATTTATTTTATTGTATTATAATCTATTTTAAAATGTACTCCCTTTTTTAATCATCCGTTATTAATTTGTATCATGTCTTGTATTTATGTTTTTTCCTGACTAATCTATGTATACCTCTATATTTAAATATTATTCATTATGCTACATCGTATACTTATTCTTGTATCACAGAAATCAATTAATTCATTAGTGGTGTAAAGCTGTTTCTTACCATGTACGGTATTTACTTTTTTATTTTAAGGTTTATTGATACACATTTATTTTCTAATTCCTTCTTATATTTGTTATTAATTACTTCAATTGTTAATCTATCCATTATCCTATTACTTCTTTTCATTTTGTACTTCGTGATCGCTGTTTATAACATCTCGTGGATATATTCTGTGGACTAGCTTTGTTTATAATCGATTTAAAATAGTTTGGTGTTGGGATATAGTCAATATTATTATATACTAGACCATTTGGTGAGTGCCCAGTAGATTTTATAGACTTTTTTTGATCGTGTAATGTGTTGGATATTACGAAATTATATTTTGTGGAGGATTAAAGTTATAATTGTGACTATTTAAAATGTTCTACTACGCATGTTAAGTCATTGATTAAATCTCCCAAGATTGCATACCAGCCCCATCCGAAAGTATTTTTTGGGAGCTTTCGAAGTGTTTTCTTATATTCCCTATTATAATTTTGTAATCACGTTATTATCTTAATCTTTAGTTGGCGTATACATTTGTAGGCGTATACCTACTTATCATATTCATAGGTTTGGATGTGACTTTAATAATCCTGCTTTCACTATTGTATAGCTATACAGCATACTGTACAGCTAGCTGATATACTTTAAATTAATAGTTTACTTATAAGTAAATATCATATATAGCACAGAATACCATATATGGTAAATTCAAATCCTTGTTGATGTTATTATTGTCAATTATATACTACAGTAAGACATTTATTCATCTATGTATTGTGGGTTTCTTAAGCCTCACAACATGGGTATCGACTACCTATTAAGTTATAAGTTATAATAAAAATACTAATAATAGAAGTTCAAAAGTTATATTTTATAGTAAATAGTTTTAAATTCGTAATAAAAATCAGTCATATTATTATAACCAAATAGTCTATCTAGTGCTATTGATCTCGTATACGGTGTGTGTTAATAAATACAACTTAAGTTGACGGATTTGTATAATGGGCCAATATCATAGAATACGTGTAGAGTCACAGAGCTAGAGAGAAAGGTTCTCTCTAGCTCTATGTGTAGAGTAGACATAGCCTATGTATTGTATGCCGGTATCTTATAATATATCAACACGCTAGCGAGAGGTTAATAATTGATATAGTTTTAATTAGAAGAAATCGACATTGCTGATAGGATATATCGTATAATCATCGTTGACTTGTATACTCTACTATTCTATCTGTACACGTTTGCATACAATAGAGTATTATTAATAACTATATTGTGTATACACATTAATAGCCTAGGGGAAAGTAACCGAATACGGACAGTGCCCGAATTCGGACACCCTCAGTTTCTCAGAAACCATAAATCCTACAAAAAAATGTTTAATGAATACAATATTCATAATTATATAAATAGTATAAAAAACGACATTCTATATGTCTTAATATGGACACCCTGTAAACAATCAGCGCGCAGCATATGAACTATTCTAATTTTCATAAAAATCGCGTGCGTTATAATATTAATACCACCAATAAAGCTAAATCTAACATTTTTATTTACTTAAATTGTATTATTAATTAAAAAATAATAAAAATTAGAATAAATTATTCATAACATTAATTATAAATAATGTAATTGTGATTTGTCTGATTGATTCATCAATAATATATAGTATATATAATGGTATACAGGGTGTCCGTATTATAACACAGGGTGTCTGTATTCGGACATGGGTACCGAATACGGACACCCCCGTTATATATTGAATAAAAATAAAAAATAAAATTTTAAAATCACAATAATATTTATAATCATATAATATTAATATATAGTAATATTTGAATAAAAATAACGAGTCATAAATTGTTAAGACCACTTATTGTTAAGTATTAGGTTACTTCCCCCTACATATCTATATATATATATGTGTGTGTGTGTGTGTGTATCATCGATGTAAATAAAAGTTTTATTTACATCGATGGTGTGTATACATATATTCTATAGCCTACATATCTATTATACATTATCTCTCATTGTCGATGTCGATTTCTTCTAATTAACGTATTACACTGATCACATAGGTAAGACCATAGACCATGCTTGGTATACGTGTGTACTTTACTACGTAAGTTACTTACCCATACCTAGGTGCAGGTGGAAATATGAAGAATTTAGGTCGGTTCAAAACTATCTCAAAACTTTTAATGAATACTTACCTTGTATAAATCTATTCAATAATGTAATATGTATACATATATGTTTAATATGTAACCTATATATATATATATATATATATATATATATATATATACTAAATAGTATATACGTAATCATGATTCTAGTCAACTATTAATAGCTCTTGTTGTCTTTTTGCTTAGCTCATTTCGTTTGATATATATATATAATGTAAGATCTATAGGTTCATTATATATATTTCATATTTATAATACTATTTATGCTGACAGGTGGATATCTCGATACGTTCTTAAGAACTTATATATCTATCTGAGTCCATTATCGTTTATAACCAGTAACTGATTATTATTATTATTATTATTATTGTTTCTAATGGCTCGGTGGGATTAAAGAAAGATGTTGATTCACGATGATGTCGAGAAGTCACGTATTACGTAATGCATTACAAAACATTACGTAATAGTATAGGTGAATCATATATGATAAACCGATAACATAAAAACAACGTGAAAGTTTTCTCATCTATATATAGAAATATAAATCAAGTGTAGCGTATAATATACGTCGTATAGACTATAGTCTATAACCCTATACATATCTATTTATCCATTCATACATATCTATTTATAGAAGACTAAACCTATAAATATCTATTTATAGAATATCGATATCCACCTACAAATTAAATGCATGCAGTGTTATGATATCAGTATTATCATAACACTGCAATTAATTCAATTAACTCAGAATTTCTTATACAATTGAATCATATTATATGATTCATATAGTTATAAGATATGTCAGGATATATATTATGTATATATATATATATATATATACAGTAAAACCTCTCTATAAGAAACTTTTTTTTTTTCAGTAATTATTTTCTTATAGAGAGGTTTTCTTATAAAGAGGTTTTTACTTTTCCAATGATTTTAAGAATTAATTTATAATTGAAAATGCATTATATAACCTAGAGGTTATCTATATATATATCGTATCTTTATATAATTTGTGATTGCTCAGTAAATCTTCATATACTTCTTTAATTATATTTGATTTAAAATATATACTTTATTGGGGTTATTTGGGCTTAGACATGTTAATGACATAATGCCATTTTATTAGATTTACATTAGCAATTATAAATTATGAATCATAATTGATGAATATAATATAATGAATATTATAATAATCTAGTATTTAACAATTAATTGTATAATATAATAAATTGTATCATCAATACATTTAAAGATATAGTAATATTTATTAATTAATTTTAATAAATTTATGGATATACAATTATATTTATTAATTCATTTTAATAAATTAAAGGATAAAAATAACATTTATTAATTAACTTTAATATATTTATGGATATACAATAACAATTATTAATTAATTTTAATTCATTTCGAGCTTTTTGGTAATATAAAATATTTTATATAATAATTAATTTCTATAATTGTTATCAATATATAATAATTCTATTTATATATAATTATTTTTTTTTATTTTGTATACAATAAGTTTCTTATAAAGAGGTTTTTCTTATATTTTTCTTATAATATTTTCTTATAAAGAGGTTTTTTAATGTGGAAAAGGTTGAATTCCAACCAAATGTGTGAAAAATGTTCTTATAAAGAGGTTTTTCTTATAAAGAGGTTTCTTATAGAGAGGTTTTACTGTATATATATAATTATAATTCACTTACTTATATTATTATGTATTGAATAACATAGCGAAAATTATAACATAGTGAAAACTTAAGTTAGTATATATACTAGTGACACAAATCGTATAACAAATTATGATTATTTAATAAGACCAATGAGTCCCTGATATGACTTTATGTTTAAATGAACATTGGTATCATTTATTATGTCATCAGAATTAACTCTTATGAGTCATAAGTTATGGCATAGGATAATAACTACATAACTAAAGGCATGGAACACGTGAACATATTTGTTATATATAACTATAGGTTATTATCACTATTAATTCAACTGGTTGCATATTCATAATAATATAGCGCATATATTGTAGACTATATATAGATTTATTAACCCAGCAAACAGTAAGAGCAGCATAATAGCAGCATAACAGCAAATGCTAGAGCCTCACATGTTTACATTGTGCTATTATGCTGCTATTAAATTTCTATTATGCTGCTATTAATTTGTAATGATATTATGCTGCTGTTATGCTGCTATTATGTTGATATTATGCTGCTATTAATTTTAAATGTCTATTATGCTGCTATTATTATAATAGCAGCATAATATCATTACAAATTAATAGCAGCATAATAGACATTTAATAGCAGCATAATATCACAATGTAAACAGTTGAGGCTCTAGCATTTGCTGTTATGCTGCTCTTACTGTTTGCTGGGAAGGAGCTAATACTTTAAATCATTTCACTGTCGTAATAGGTAGGTCTACAATGCCAATATTTAAGAATTGCACAGAGTATAATCTTGTATACATATTAATAATCTTATATTAGTAGAATCCCAGTACCCTAACATTTGAAATTTTTTCTAAAATGTTTGTATATTTACGAATTTTGAAAATTATTGTAAATGATTTACGAAGTTTGCAACTTTCTGTATACTAAACAGAAAATAAACACGAAAGCATCGAAAATTTTACGAAAATAATTTGCAAATAATATGCAACATTTATTGAAAATAAAACACGAAGATTGTAAAATATTTAAAATAATATATGCACATATATGAAAATGATTTTAAAAAATGTATGAAAATAATTAGCAAATAAAATGCAAAGTTTGTAATTTTTTTAAAAATAAAACAAAATTTTGTAAAACTTATTATTATCTAGAAAATATTATATTAATATAATTTAATTAATATATTAATAGATTTAATTACATTTTAAAATATAATTTGTATTGCAGATTATTTTTGTAAAAAGTCCACTTTCTATTATTTATTTATAATTAACGAAACAAATATGAAATGTTATTATCGTAGAATTGATGTTGATTAATATAAATATGTTATATATAACGTCCTTGTTCGTGTGTTAAGGATTTTATATCTATTCAGTGAAAAATAATGGAGGATAGGTCTGCAAACACCAATTAATAAACACTTTTTATTTAGTTAAACTAATTTTTGAATCAATCAATGAAGGTAAAAAAAATACTTATTTTATGTACTAATATATTTATTTTAGGTTTATATATAAATATATAACCATATCATTTATTTTTTATTTACAAATGTGTTCCTAGTAAACCAAATTGGAAAATAATTAACAAATAATTTGCCCAATCAATTGATTTTTAACTAAATATTTATTAAATTATAATAATTATATGCCAAGTTTGAAAATTATTTGCTGTTTGCAAAAATTTGTGAAACTTTTGAAAAATTTACGAAAATATTTGAAAAGTATGCAATAATGTGTAAACACAATTTTCGATTTTTTTTTTACTCATTTGGTTTACTTGTAAGCTATCAAATAGCTCTACTTATATATATGGACATTTAATAAGTTAGCTAAAGCTTAGGAATTCTATATTTAAATTGTTTTCAAATTATAAATTATAGACTGAAATAACCAGAGTGTCTATACAAGTATACATATTATAATATATATATATAAAACACTGTATATGCATGATAATGTGTTATTGATTAATCAGGGGGTAGGGTGAGATGAATGAAAATGAAGAGAATTAATAATATAAGAACATTTATATATTTTATAGTTGTTATAATATTCAGGTTAGTAGCTTGTAAACTTTATTGTACATCATTATTATGTGTAAATCTAGACTATGATATATTTTCATAATAGATAAAGTTTAAAATAGATCTTCTAAAAGAAATGTTAAATAATATCATTGAGAATTAGGGGAGAGGGGGTAGAATTGATTGAATCACTTTTTTTATAAAAACTTAAACTACTTCAAAATATTAAGATTCAATATAAGTGTAGGAATAACTTGTGTTTAGTATATTGTAATTGATATAAATTTTTTTTCTACATTTGTCCTTAACAATTATTATTATTAACAATTTTTTAATTATTCAATAATAATTTTCTGATTACATTTAGAAAAAAAATCTCTCCAAAATTGGGGAAAACCTAGCCACTTATATTTTTAATCATATAATATATCTCGAGTTAAAATCAAATAATATGCATTGTATAGTTAGAATTTCTTAGTTGACAAATATAGTATATCTAGTTATTAACTTTGTTGCTTTTTGTTTAAAATTATTCACAGGCAATGTTAAAATTATATTTGTATAAATAACAATTGTAATATCTTCAATATGGATAGATGGTCAAGAGAACTAGTAATTGTATTAATTACTAACTTTTATACATATTTTAAAAACTATAATAAATATATACCCTATATATACTACTTTTAATTCTATAATTAGATTAATATTTTTCAATTAATTTAATGTACATGCAATTATATAATCAATAACAACATATAATTAAACTAATTCATAGAATATCGTATTGGTACTATAAAACTAATGTTACTAATACATACAGGTATTTCTTATAATTTCTAAATTATGGTTGAATCAACATTTAAAAAAGGTAATGATTACCCCCTCATAAACAATTCAGGAATACACATATTCTCACACCCTTCTACACGTACGACTTACATACATGTATACAATTATAAATGATCACAAACATCATAAAATTATTCAATAATTATATATATAACTTAATATATTCTTCTATGTGATGTTACGGAATATAGTTCTACTTTACACATTGTAGCTAGCTAAGTAGGCTCCTTTTTGTGGGTATTTTAAAAATGTGTATTTAATATAAAATAACTTATTTATTGATATATCATAGATACTATACTATATAAGCATAACTTATTGATGTATTATATAAATATTCAATTGTATATTTCACTATTTTATCATTTATATTGATGGATAAGTAATTTTAAAAGCCTTTTATTTTTTAATTAAATAACATACTAGAATATATTATGGATCAACAGAACATTACGATCAACGGACAAATTAGACGAACATCGATGTCCGTTTATTCATAGAGACGAACAAATAAACGGACATCGATGTCCGTTTATCGTAAATTAAATTGTATATACTATAATGTTTATATATTTATAGATGTTCGTTTATCGTAAAGTTAATCTTACATACTTATAGATGTTCGTTGATCGTAAATTAAATGTTATATACTTAGTATAATACTATAATCATTATAATAATGTTTATATATTTATATATGTTCGTTTATCGTAAAGTTAATCTTACATACTTATAGATGTTCGTTGATCGTAAATTAAATGTTATATACTTAGTATAATACTATAATCATTATAATAATGTTTATATATTTATAGATGTTCGTTTATGAATATTTATAAATATATAAACATTATAGTATATAACATTTAATTTACGATAAACGGACATCTATAAGTATGTAAGATTAACTTTACGATAAACGAACATCTATAAATATATAAACATTATAGTATATAAAATTTAATTTACGATAAACGGACATCGATGTCCGTTTATTTGTTCGTCTCTATGAATAAACGGACATCGATGTTCGTCTAATTTGTCCGTTGATCGTAATGTTCTGTTGATCCTATATTATAATAATCATAATTTAAAAATTCAAAGGTTCTCAATTAAAATATATAAAAATAAATGTTAAGAATATAATTTAATAGCCTGTTATACATGGGTCATACAATGATTCTGAATAGTTGAATTGTGTTTCATTTGTAAACATTAATATGGACATACGATCAAGGATATGTCCTTGATATAAGTATGCTAACTTTAAATTAAATTTTAATTAAATATCAAAATGAATCACAAATTGAATAATATATTATTTAGTAGTTACAAAATTAATTATTAATATTCGTAACGTAATGTAATTAATTGTTATAATCTTTTTATTCGTAGTATTTTAGAATCAATTATATTTCTAATTTCTTTATTTAATCGTGTATAAGTTTTCAGTTTATGACATTTGAAAGGCATAAATAAGCGTAAAGTTGGGGAATCATGAAGGGCGGCACATATTATAAATGAACACTGAGTGGGAGGTGTTTAGGAGGTAATTGACAGCTGAATATTTCAAGAGTTCAATGTGGGCGGTCTTATTTCGTCACGCTCTACTGCACATGCTAATATATTCTGAACGTGTAACACCTATATGCATAGAATATACTGCGTATACAAATTAACTCCGATTCGTTTATATACCGTGCATACAAATACATACATATATACATATTGAACATGTGTACTATATTGAATCATAGTGTATATTAATCTAGGTCATCGAGGGATTAAAATGAGACAAAGGACTTTTCTAGTTTATGTATAAATGTTACATAATTACACACGTACACAATTCTATATTGACTTAGTTACATATACATGTAGGGAAATGCACACAACACTATTTTATGTTATCCAATTTGTATATCCATATATTTATATATAGTAATTAGTTAAATAAATTTGATAATGCAAATACATATAGCTAGGTGTAATGTATGTATAGTTATATATAATATATTTTAAGATATATTGTATATGATACAAAAGTATTGAATGTATTTATTTTATTTATTATGAAATATATTAATAAATTATAATATGAGTGATATATAATAATAATGATAATAATATTTACACGTAAACAAATAACAGAAACTATTCATTATCATTATCAGCATTGTCATCGTCATCATCATTAATTGACATAATATCGTCAGATGGATTAATAAGATAAGATCCTCTCATTAGTAGATCAAATGCTGATATACTAATGAGAGGATCTATAGAAGAATACTTATCATAATTTGTATACGGAGTATATTCTATGCATATAGGTGTTACACGTTCAGAATACATTAGCATGTGCAGTAGAGCGTGACGAAATAAGACCGCCCACATTGAACTCTCGAAATATTCAGCTGTCAATTACCTCCTACACACCTCCCACTCGGAGGTGTGTAGGAGTTTATTGTGTACCGCCCTTCATGCATAGCCGTAAAGTTAGAAATCATTATTTGTTCCTCTACGTGTCCTTGTATTACATTTTTGTTTGTTTTGTATTATTATTGATTTATTTAATTTTTACCATGTTTTGTTTTTAATATGTATTACAAAATTAATTATTAAAATATATAACTAATAATGTATTAACATGAGAAGGTTACAAAGTTCAAAGAATTCCTTATATTTAAACCGAATATTTCATTATAACATGTATTTTATATCTATTTTTTATTGAAACTGTAAATATTTTATATTCTTTATTCTCATATTATTCTTTTTTATTTCAATAATTCATATTTTCGTTATTAAATATTGTAACTTTATAACGCCCGACTATATATATTCTTAATAAATAAACAACAATTATCAAATAAAATACAGAAATTAATATCTACAATGATAACCTGCAATGCTGGTCCTGCATTTATCATATTATTACAAATTAAATTAGGTTTATATAAAAGTTGAACAAACTTTTCAATATAGTGAAACTATATTTTTTAATGAAAATAATCAAAAATAGATATATGTAGGTTTTTCATATATATATAATATAATTATGTTTATATTGTTTACAATTAAACAATAATATTTGTTACATTTATGTTTAGTTAATGATAGTTATGTTATATCGTGTATTAAACTATACATTATTTTACTATTATTTATGTTAATAATTAAACGTTATTTTCTAGGTTATTTTATTACATTCTAAAAAAAACTATTACTAATTTCATTATTAGTATAAATAGGTAAAAGTATAAATAGATAATAGAAAATTATATCTAATTAATTTATTTTTATGCAGTTTCTTTTCTATTCTTCTTTTGAAATCTTTCAAACTTTTTCTTTTTGTTTTTGGATTTTTTTTTATCATCTTCTTTATCTCCATTATTGAATTTTCTTTTATTACTATTATCCCCTACAGAGTTCTCTGACTTCAGTGGAGTGTTAATAACATCCTTCTTTTTACCTGTTTTGTTAGACATTTTAAATTAAATTTATATATTAATCAAAATCGCATATATACGTTAATTAGTTTGAGTATATATTAATATGACAATTGTTTGCGCAATAGATAGTTAGGTAGCGAGATCATTTCACTTTATTCTAATGATAAAAATAATGTATCTCGTTACCAAGTCCAGACCTCTCCTGACAATTGGAGAGAATAGTTGTGATATTAACAATGCATGTCGAGATGAATAGGAAATCAATACACCCATGTCTATACGAAGACAATGTTTCATATCTCAATATATATATATAATATATTTTATTATTATTTGTATAAATAGTAATATAAGTTTAGCCTGCCACTACAGGTATTATCCATGATACATTGTGGGAATAATTATCCATACATTGTTATTTTGGTGGAGTCCTTTCATCACATCCAGGAACTTAGAAGAAGTTTTCATTTATAACCACATGGCTCTAATGTCCCTTCGAAGCAGCTCTCGTGTTAAGGCATCCGTGGGTTTAACTCGAACCGATCATTTATTTATACATAATTATTTAAGATTACTTCTAAATATTATATAAGACTATTTTATGGATCGGGCAGGATTTGAACACGCGACCTACTGCCTGTATGTCTGACGTCTTGCCTGCTGAGCCACACGGACAGCTTTAAATACATCCATAAGAAATATACTATTGATAGAAACCTGATAATTGATCTTTTTGTACGATCTCCCATTGCCTGCGACGATTCTTGTAGTTATTTATTCCAAAGTTCATATAACTATACCTATGAAAATATATTGCATATATTGTATATAAATTTAAGTATATAAACATATATTCATTGATATATCGCTTATCTATATAGTTATGCATGATTGAAACACTACGTTATCATCAATTGACCGTGAAGAACCACCATTGTGTAGAAACAATTCTTTACTATAAAGTATTATCACATTCAATATCAATCTAGAATGAATGTTTAATATCAGATTTTAGGTTTAGAATGATTTTTTGAATTAATTTATTATTATTATTATTATTAAAATATATATATATATAAGATATGTAATTAAATATATTAAAACGATTATCAATATCATTACCACCACCACCCCCACTACCCCTCACATACCCCATCATTTACCATTACACCCCGCTAACCTTCCGAAGCTATGCGTCCTCAGGTGTTCCGACCTGCTCAGCACATCAGCGATACTCACTCGAGACTTCAAGTCCGAGAAGCACTTCCACATCTTGTCGAGGACGCGACTACCGCATTTAGAGGTTGCCAGGTGACACACCTCCGGCTGAAGGGCGATTAGAGGTCATCAATACATCATGTATATAAACGTGTATTATTATTATTATCAGATTTGGTTTTAACAACAGGGTAATTATAGAAGCAGAGCTTATCGAGACAATTACCCTTTATAATTCTAACAAGTCCTAAATATGTATATATATATATATATATAATGGTAGACTACTATAGAAAATATGCAATGGATTATTTGGAAGCACTTTAGGAGGAACAAGCATACCGGTATAATAAAAAAAAAACAAACCAGAAAAATAACTACAATTATTCTATGTTATCGGATATATAAGGATTCATATGTTATCCACTATTATACGATGATTACATGTAAATAGAGAGGTTGATTAGAATGATTAGAAATCTCACTCGAGAAATATATTTTAGTAGTAGTTTGCTAAATGCCAACATATCTTCATTTACATCGGTATTATGTTTAAATTATATATATCTATCATACACACACGTATGAATTGATGACTTATACATATATATATATATATAATTATTCATCCACTCAAGAAATATAATTATATATAAGTTATTGATAACATATTTTGTTCTCGTAATTTGAATAGATATGTACCTTCTAAAAATAAAAAAAATAAAAACTTGAGTTTAAATAAATATATTTGAATAATGACTTTAAATTCTTGTGTATTACGCTAAATCAGCCTATCGTTATGAGTAATACGCATGCTGATTGAGATCATTATACATATCCATGTACAAATATATTTCATTAGATGTTACAATGTATTTCATTAGATACTATTGAAACCAGTGTATTGATCAGCTATACACGAGGGAGATATCAATGCATTATTGCTTTACCTCTAAGCTTGATAGGTAGTAGTTTCTGTAATAGTATTGCATCGACTTTAACTAACACTTCATCATAACAATATAATGAAATAAATGCTGTAAGCTACTTATTGTTATATATATCGGCGACAATGATAATAAGATAATTATCTTAATTTGAAGCAGTCTAATAATTTAAGATAAGAAATGAAAATAAAAGATATGAACAATAATTACACTCAATAACTATGTTCAATTGAAATGAATTCAATATATATATATATATATATTTGTAATTCAGTTTTTAGAATAACTTCTAACGAGGATATTGTCGAGGAATTGTCGTCTAGTGGCGGCGCCTACAGTTTCGGAAGCGAGGAACACGTCGATAATGTGGCAACCGGACACATCGCAGCACATGTAGACGAGGTCGCGAGCTCGCAAAGACAATAGACTAGAGGTCAACGGGGTCGCGTCTCCGAACTTCAGCAGTTGTTGTAGCAGCAGGGAACCGTGTATGATTATCGAGTTAAGGGGCGCGTTCTCCTGATAAAGGGGGTGTGGTTACTGTTAGGGGGGCGTTATATTGGTAAAGGGGGCGTGGTTACTGTAAGGTGTTATATTGATAAAGGGTGTGTATGTTTACTGGAAGTGGATTTCTACTGGTTAAATTGGCGTATTATAATGTTATATAAAATGTATTATATTCTAAAAGAAGGGCGTGTTTACTGTCAGGGAGCGTCTACTGATAAAAGAGGACGTATTTACTCTCAAGGAGAGTCTACTGATAAAAGGGGGCGTGTTTACTCTCAAGGAGAGTCTACTGATAAAAGGGGGCGTGTTTACTCTCAAGGAGAGTCTACTGATAAAAGGGGGCGTGTTTACTATCAGGGAGCGTGTTTACTGTCAGGGGGTATTATATTGATAAAGGGGGCGTGGTTACTGTCAGGAGGGTGTGTATTTTACTGTAAGTGGGTTTCTAGTGGTAAAATTGGCGATTTCTAATGTTATATTCTATGATTTCTATTCTAAAAGGGGGCGTGTTTACTGACAGGGAGCGTCTACTGACAAAAGGGGGGCGTGTTTACTGTCAGGGAGCATCTACCGATAAAATGGGCGTGTTTATTGTCAGGGAGTGTCTACTGATAAAGAGGGCGTGTTTACTGTCGGGAGCGTCTTCTGATTATAGGGGCGTGTTTACTGTCAGGGAGCGTCTACTGATAAAAGGGGGCGTGTTTACTGTCAGGGAGTGTCTACCGATAAAAGGTTGGTTACTAGTGATGTAAATGATGCTAAAATATAAAGCATCAATGCAGTCTCAACTCGGCTATGGTTCGTTTGGAATCTCGGCTTGAACTCATTTTCTTTCATAACATGAAAGTCTCGGCTCGGCATCATTAACATCACTATTAGTTACTGTCGGGCTTTCCTACTGGCGAAGATGGCTACTACTACTATTATTACTACTACTACTACTACTACTCAGACCACTACAATTACTAACATCTCTGGAATACATGAGGTCGTACTTCTTGAAGGACAACAAGCAAGTGATGCATTTAGACCTCCTCTCCTCAGGCTCGTAGCAATCAAACTGTTTCATCAGACTCTAAACAAATAACATATTATGTAGTGATAGTAGTATGTGTAGTAATAGTACTACTATCGTAGTATGTTATAGTATGCACTGCATACTATACAGTGATAGTACACTACGTACAATGATAGTGATAATACTAGGGTTATTCGGTTTCTTTGAATCGGTTTTTTTTCCAGTTTATTTGATCAAAAAAACAATGTTTTTTTTTATAAAATTATTGTAAAATTAAATACTATTAATATCATTTAATATTAGTATACGTATTATGAATAATAGTATAGATTATGTATATTATATAAATATACCATGTATAATATCAACAAATATAATATAATTAATGACAATTTACTTCAACATAAAATTATTGATAAATATATTTAATTACAAATCACTCTGGAATGATTAAAGACATATATGTGTTCATCTGATAATAAATTAACACTTTTTTTGGTTTATTTGATTATTATATAAAATATTGAATATTAATTCAAAACTATAGTATCATTTAATATTAGTATCAATATTATTAATAATAGTCTATTATATAATAGACTATATATATATATAAAGTTTTTCATTTAATAAACATACCTGGCCGAAAGACAGATATAAGTTGGAAAGAATTTACTGAAATAACAAATACATCTTTGTATAATTATACTATAATACTTTTTAATATAATATACATGAAATATAATAATTATAAAAGTATTTATTATAAATAACATTCAATATAACAATTTCATAATATAAATTATTTAATTAATAAAAACCAATATTCTTCACAAAAAACCAAATAAACCGATTTTGTTTACACTGTAACAGGTACCTTCATTTTATTCTATAATATATGAATATCTATCATAGTTAAGATGCATTATAATTTTATATTGATTCTGATACCATGTATAACAGTAAATAGATATTACAAATGTTCTCAACATTTATTAATTAATATATCATAAATATGTGAACATTCATATACGTTCATATACAACAATAGGTTACGCACTGGGCGTACGCAATGCATGTAAAAGATAGACTCGCTAATGGCACTTTTGTCGATAAATTAGCAAAATGACATCAGCGTTTTTGAATAGATAGTTGTCATATTATATATGTAAAATATTAAAAAAGTAGAATTTGCATTAAAATAGATGATAGTGACTTAGTATCAATGGATTTAGATTGTATATGTCAATAAAATAGTATGATTATTCAATTTAAATACGAAAATTATGAGAATTGTAGAAATGTTGTATTTTAAATTTATATAACTTATAATAATTTATTTTTTGTACAGATGGTATAATAAACTATTTACTTGATCATTATTATCAATATAATTAAATAATAATAATTTGAAATTTAGTAGTAGGTTTCAACTGCAGCGTCTCTATCGCAAAGTGCCATACATAATAGAGTAAAAATCTAACAGCTTATGATAGTTTATAAACCTTTATGAATTTCTTCTGTCTTGTGCCATGTTTTAATGACATCTCTGCCAGTTTAACTAATATTCCACTGCAGTTCTTCCTTATCATTTGATCCATGTGATCAATAATAGCTTTGTAGATCAACGTATACTATTGTGGGAAGGGGGCGTGGTGAATTATAGGTTTGTAGACCAAAGTATACTACTGTAGAGCGAGAGATTTAGTAAGAAAGTATATTGTTAAGGTGATTGTTAATCATGAAGTGTATCAGTAAGGGGCGTGTTATTAATGGATTGTGTGGGGTATCAGTAAGGGGTGTGTTAGTAAGAGGGTAGGTGGAAAAGGGGATGTGGCGATGTGTAGGTGTGTCAAAAGTAAGTAATAAGAGTGTTTGTGATAGTAAGTCGATGTTGGGGTGTCTTAATATCAGTGTATAGGTTTATGTCAGTGTATACTGGTATCAGTGTATAAGTTTATGTCAGTGTATAGGTGTATCAGTGTGTCTAGGAGAAGTTCTCTCTGTATTGAGTGGCGGTATACATCGGTAATAAGTGCTTAGTGAACATAGTATAGGTACTACATTAATGTTAGTGTGTGAATGTCAGTGGCACTAGTCTACGTGGGTTAGACTTGCATGTCGAGGTCACTGATGTGGATACGGGGGTTAGACTTGCGTTTCAAGGTCACTGATGTGGATAGGGGAGTATATAGCGATGTGAGTGTTATTGAAGCGTGTCGAGTGTATATACTTAGATGTGAGTGTCACTGAAGTAGATTAGGGGTGGGCTAGAATTAGATATCGGAATCACTAAAACGGATATATGTACCTACACATAGAAATCGGTGTCGTGAGATTAGTGTGGGGAGGGGGAACACTTAGATGTCAGTGTCACTAATATAGGGATGAAGTACTCGGATGTCAGTGAGTAACAGATGCGGTAGGGTACTAGAGAGATCAACCGATCACGGATAGGTTTGTAATGGTCGGTGTAGGAGGATTTAACGCCTAGTTAATACATTATTGTATTTTGTACACCGTTGATTGGTCGAGAACATTAGAGAGTAAAGGAGGAAGAGAGGTGGTGAACAATAGAGGGGGGAAGCCGTAAAAATATAGAATTTAGTGTTGGCCGAGGTACTGAATGTTGAATTATGATGTCAAGATGTCGCGCCTGGGCAATATCCATCCCATACTTATGACATGTGTTAATTTATTATTAAATTATTGTTTCATGTCATTTTGTGTGTATTTAACAATCAATAAACTATATATATATATATATCTATCTGTCTGTCTATCCATACTCCTGGACAGTGTCAAGTGGACACTCTCCCTGCATCCATCCGTACGACACTATCAACTCAAAACTTCAAGAAACTACTGAAAACGCATTTATTTAATCGAAACATTAACTGAAACTATATATGGGCGACCGATTGCTTTATAAGCATAGTTCGCAGTCCAAATAATGTATGTGTAAAATATATGTATGTAAGAACACATATGTAGGGGTCTATACTCGAATGTTTGGGGGTCTATACTCGAATGTCGGGAGGGGGGGGGGGGGGGGTATATACTCGAATGTTGGGGGGGTCTATACTCGAATTTCGGGGGTCTATACTCGAATGTCGGGGCTTAATAGGGTACAATGTACCCGTGTGGATATTGAACCTGTTCGGGTGTCCGCGTCTGTTGTATGAGTCGTTGCAGTACGAAGTTAGCGTTAGGATCCACGGACATGGCCACCAGATGGGGCTGGAAGTGCTCAACGAGGAGGGCGTCGAATGCGGAGTCGTGCGCCGTCACTAGCAGTTGTTCTACGAGGTGAGACCCGCATCTGTCTGTTAGTAGGTCTGGGACGCTGGTGGGGGTGATAGGGGGGTTATTAGGAGTTGTTCTACGAGGTGAGACCCGCATCTTCCGTTAGTAGGTCTGAGAAGATGGTGGGGGGGGAGGTGGGGGTGATGGAGGGGGATAGGGGTAATAGGGCGAGATAGGACTAAGGGATGAAAATATATGGGTCAGTGGGGGTTTGCCGCTAGATGAGTATGGGTAAGTTAGAGGTGAGGGGGGCAACATGGGATTAAAAGAACAGTCTTAATTAAGTATAATAATGGTTAACATTACTCTCATTTTCTGTGTCATTTAGATACAATTACAATAATTGATACGCTATTAGTTTAGATACAGGGCTTAGTATATATATATATATATATTCTATATATCATACAGTATTTCATTTATATACAATAAATGGTATTGTATATATAAATTGTGTTATTATTTTATATTAATTCAAAATAGTTTTATTTCATCGCGATTAAATACATTTAAATTGTTCGCTCGACATTACGTTTGATCACTAATTATAGAATAACTCCACTAGATGTCACTAACTTATTGATGGCTTCTTCGGTGATTTCGAACAGGTTAGTACGAGAGATCAGCTGATCACAGATAGGTTTGTAGAGGTTCGGATGCGACGCTTTAACGCATAGTAATACGGTCTGTTGGGGGGGTGAAGGAGGTTATTAGTGAGGAACAGAGGAAGGGATAGTGATATGGAGAAAGGACATTGAAATATAGTATTTAATGTTGGCGAGAGTATAATATAGGGAGAGAGAGTTGATCTCGTCCCTAGTGAATAATCTGTCAGCTCTAGTGAGTGATCTGTCAGCTCTAGTGAGTGATCCCTCAGCCTTAGACTATGGCCCCCTAGCGAGAGTAACCAGTATTAACGGGCTGGTCATGAAGTGACCCCTAGTGAGTATAACCTGTATTAACGGACAGGAAGTGACCCCTAGTGGGTGTAACCTGTATTAACGGGCTGATCATGAAGTGACCCCTATTGGGTGATCCCTCAGCCTTAGACTATGGCCCCCTAGTGAGTATAACCTGTATTAACGGGCTGGTCATGAAGTGACAGGCGTGCTCCCTCAGTTTAGGCATGGAGAACAGTTTCTCGCAGATACCCACGAACAGGTTAGTCATCTCTTTACTGGGTTTGAGTAGCTCGTGAGTGACGTATATCTCTGTGTGCGGGTAGTGGTGTAGATGTTAGGTAACTGAGGTTATGTCCTAGGCTAGGACACCACTATTTACTGGGTTTAAGTAGCTCATGCGTGACGTATATTTCTGTTTGTGTGTGAAGGCACTTAGGACACCGAACTGGTATCCTAAGCAGGATTGACAAACATTCAACTAAATTTGATTTTTTATTTGGTTTTTCCTGTTTTGTCCTAATATTATAAAGAGAAATTTATATATTCATATTTAACATTTTTATATCATTTAATATAATTTATTAACATCTAACATTAATATAGAAATAATTATAAATTTAAATAAAAAATTGTTTATTAAAATTAATAAACAAATACATTAATACCTAACTATTTATTGAAAAACCATAAATATTAGCAAAAAAACATAAAAACCAAGTTTCTTTTTTTTTAAATAGAAAAATCAAAAAATCCAACCTGTACCTACAGTGTACCTAGGGCATTACTCCGCTTAGAACGACCTTTAACCTTTGTAATGTGAGCGCTTCTTAACGAGATCTGGGGCTGTGGACACTCCCGATGTGACCTCCAGCAGCGTTCGTATCACATGTGAGGCGTAGACGTGCATTGCATACTCGGGTAGATCTTCTGTACGCGGCAATAGGGGGCGCTGTTAGCTGTAACACGCTTGACCAGTGGTCAGAAAGGGAGAGATATATAGGCACAGATAAGGTAGGTAGTAGTATTGATTACTTAAAGTAATAACAAAAATAAAGCAGATCTATATAACTATACTAATATATAAATAATTGGTAAATATTAGATTAATAGGTAATGATAATGAAATGAATAATTAATAAAATGTTGATCCGAATGCATACTCGAGAAATATCTTTGTAATGCTGACTTCTTACTACTAGATATTTTCATTGGTTTGATAATATTTTCAAATACATCGGAATTTCCGGTGATATATACTGATCAAATGTAATGTAGTCAACGATATCGAAACACTGATAGATAGTATACAACTATAATAACTTGTGTCATTGTTAAATATTATAAGATCTATCGGATATTCAGTAGTGATATTAGTAGTGATATTAGTAGTCTTCAGAACATCCATACATATGTTATTGTATGATTCCACTTTACCAAGATATTTATTGATTTCGTATTCCGATCGAAATTTAATTATTATGAGCTATTCATTTATTCATTATTTCCCGATCATTTAAATAATATAGTTTAGTAAAGTTATTTATATTATATATATAATATATACAATAGTTTTATTCCTGTTTTTATTAAAGTTATTACTTTATTGGTGAAATAGATGAATACAATGATAGGGAGGAGTGTTTATGATATATTCTTTTGTTAACCTATAGATCGGTATGAAGATCTTCATTAATTACAATACACCAATATATTTAATTATAATCAGAATTAAATAAAATCATTTTTTAAATATAATTAAATAGACAACATTGTATGAATACATGTGGTATACAAAATCTAATTGGTTAACTACTATAGATTCACAACACCCTATCCTCCCCATAACCGTCAACAATTCAAACATAATCTGATTGGTCACCACTACTATAGTCTATCAACACTCTCCACATACCTATGATCAAGAACAACTTAATACGAATGCTTACTACAGTAGTATACCACCACAGATTCGTAACCCCCTCATCCCCCCTCCCACATATCTATGACCAAGACAACCCTAATACGAATGCTCACTACAGTAGTATACTATAACCCCCCATCTCCCCGTACGAACCCGTAAACAAGTCGAACATAGACTTCATGTGATGAGCTAGCGACGGCTGTTTGCAGGTCTCATCCTGGACGGTGCACGCGGCTCTCATCAGGGTGGACTGCGTCACGTGACTAGCGAATCTAGTGGAGGCGTGTCATGCGCGTGTGAGTGTGTGTGAGAGAGAGATAGATCTGTATCGTTAGCAGCGCGAGCTGATGAAGGGTGGACTGCGTCACGTGACTAGCGAATCTAGTGGAGGCGTGTCATGTGGTGTGTGTGAGTATGAGGGATAGATCTGTAGTGTTAGCAGCGCGAGCTGATGAAGGGTGGACTGCGTCACGTGACTAGCGAATCTAGTGGAGGCGTGTCATGTGGTGTGTGTGAGTATGAGGGATAGATCTGTAGTGTTAGCAGCGCGAGCTGATGAAGGGTGGACTGCGTCACGTGACTAGCGAATCTAGTGGAGGCGTGTCATGTGGTGTGTGTGAGTATGAGGGATAGATCTGTAGTGTTAGCAGCGCGAGCTGATGAAGGGTGGACTGCGTCACGTGACTAGCGAATCTAGTGGAGGCGTGTCATGTGGTGTGTGTGAGTATGAGGGATAGATCTGTAGTGTTAGCAGCGCGAGCTGATGAAGGGTGGACTGCGTCACGTGACTAGCGAATCTAGTGGAGGCGTGTCATGAGGTGTGAGTGTGTGTGAGAGAGGGGTAGATCTGTATCGTTAGCAGCGCGAGCTGATGAAGGGTGGACTGCGTCACGTGACTAGCGAATCTAGTGGAGGCGTGTCATGTGGTGTGTGTGAGTATGAGGGATAGATCTGTAGTGTTAACAGCGCGCTGATGAAGCGTCATGATCATAATGGACGGGTTCACTTCGGGATTAATGCGGCTAAAAAAAAAAGTAGAATAAAACTAAACAAAAGTTTTCAAACAACGCAAAAATATCAATCCGAAAATATATATATTAAATATTGTATATATAACAAATATTTTACCGTAACGCGGTTATTTACATCCTTAACCCGTCCCATCGGATACAGTTAGAGCTAGAATGAACCGTCGACGACTTCGATTTACTCACGAAGGTATGCCACTAAATCACCAAAGATCGTGCACCTCTTAGCGCCCCGTATCACCGGCGTTATTAGCGCTATAACAGTGAACGTAAGCTGGCGGTATTACACTATAATCACACAACTAACATCCATAAGTATCATAACAATCGGCATTAGAACAACACTCTGCATTATTATCGGCGACAACAACAGAAAATAGTCATAATATTTCGAAGCTCTTTAGAACAAAATATTATATAAATATTATTATAATTCAACAGAAAAAAAAAGTATTAAAATTCTTCTAATAAATATTATTTTTATTATTATTATTATAAATAAATCAACTAATCATCATCGTTAGCACCATCATCAGTATCGTTAGCATTCGTTAACCCCTCAGTATCATGATCGGAGTAATTACACTAAAGGTATACGACTATTAGCAATATTATAGCCATCGTTAACACCACCTTCACCACCGGTGCTCTTGTGTGAAGCGAGCTCGTGACGGGTATTTAGTTTAGTTCGGGGATTTCGTGAGCCATATAAATTATACTATTTATAAATAGTTATTCACATTACTATATATTATCATCGCGCGTAAGATCACCAATATGCACGTGATCACTTTGCACGAAATCACTGGAATTATCCACCATCACTATCACCAGCACCACTATCATAATCATCACCACCACCACCACTATCACCAACACCACCGCTACCATCACTATCATCAACACCACCACCGCTACCATTACTATAACCACCACTACCAGCACTATTACCATCACTACCAGCACCACTTATTAACCTATCAGTAACAGCCGTTGTCCAGTCATCGTCCTTGTACAGCGCGGTAAGTAGCGACCTCGCTTGTGCGTTAGTGGCGTGAGCTACCAAAGTCTCCACCACCTTACTGGCAGTCTGATTCTGTGATACCTCCAATGCCTCCGAACACAACTGGGTGAATACATTCTGCAGGAAGAATTCTGTAGAATGATACGCGTAAATTATGCTCGAGTGTATTGAGAACGAATACTAGTTTATTATCTCGTACGAATTGATATACTGGGGAGTGATCTCGTGTGCATCGATACTGTATATTAATGTAAATAATTATTTTAAAATATGAGAATTTATATTTAGCACGAAATCACCAAACCAAATTAAGACACTCAGCACAGAATCACTGTTTACCAATAGAAAAATTGTAATATTACTGAGTTGTTTCAATATTTTATTAATATATTAAATTATAGATGTTTTAATATATAAATAATATTATATTAAATATGTATATTAAATATAATATTTATATAAATTTGGTGAATCAAAAAATATAATAATCTATATATAGATAAAATTAAACGGTAATTAAAATTTATTACTATAAAATCTTCTCGATTTTTATAATAATGTATACACTTAGTGTAACAAAAACATAACACCCATAACATTATTTATTCTAAATACTATTTAAAATAGTGATTGTATAAATATATATATATATATATATATATATATATAGTATACACGTTTAACATAATTATAATCATGATGATTATATAATACATAGCATATTATATTATATTAATAATTTAATTTTAAAATAATTGTGTATTCTTTCTTTAGGAAAATAGTAAATTCCTATTTTTTAAATAATTTTATAAATTATATAATAATGATTATGTAATTATATTATAATATTTTCTTAGGCGAATAATAGAAAATATTGTTTAATTATGTTTACATATTGGTACAATTTAAATTTGCCTATTTATATTTATGATGATATATATGTATAACAAATTATTTATTTTTCAATTTTATTTTTAAATTTAAATATTTTATTTTTAATGTAGACGATAATATGTTATATATAAATTAAGACCTTTTTCTTCTTCTTCTATAGTTTCTAATGTTTCACATACGCGTCGATAATACCCTTGAGTATTATCATCTAATCTACCAACTCGACCGTCATCGTTATTTGAAAAAGTAATTTCTTTACTTATATCTTCAGTCATATTTATTATTTAAATTTAAATAAATTATTGATTTTAGAATAATAAAGTATTTAAATATATAAATTTAGCTATAAAATGGATAAAATAATATTAATTAAATTTAAGATATAATTATATTATGGTTAAAATATTATTTATTATTTTATCATTTTAACGATTTATTATAATATAATAGATTGATAAGAAACTTCAGTATTTAAAAATTCTATAATTAATGATTTAGATAATTTTAAATCAATTTACAAATTTTTTATTTTAAACGATCATAGTTACGATGCCTAAACGAGCAGCAAGTTAGCATTTATACATATAATATATTTAGCGAAATATTTACATATTATTAAATTAATCTATTATATATTTATAATAGTATTTAATAAATATATAATTATATTATTTAAAAATTACTAAATTAAATATATTACTTTTTCAAATAATCGTGTAATCATTATGGATATAATATATATATATATATATATATATTAATTATTAAATTAACATATTAATATTAAAAATGTATTAATATATACCAATTTACGTGTATCAACATCAACAAATAATTGTATTATGTATATTCAATATAATATTGACCAATTGACAAATTGACCGATCTCCAATTGACCAATTGACCGACCAATTGACCTAAATAAATATAAAATAAAGATATATAAAATTATTAAAATAATATCTATTGAGTTATAAATAATATATTAATAACTATATTAATAATTATAATCTATAAAAAGATCCGTAAATTTGAAAAAGATCCGTAAAATATCCGTAAAAGATACCGGTATTACTAATATATATATACATACATATACACATAAATATATATATATATATATATATATATATATATATATATATATACATGCATATATATTATATATGCATGTATATATATATATATATATATATATATATATATATATATATATATATATATTTATGTGTATATGTATGTATATATAAGAGTCTATGGCTCATTGTAATAGTGTAAATCTAGTAATCAAGATGACAAATATTTAAAATTAATAATATATTATATATTTTATACAAATTCAAATTTATCAACGTCAACAAATAATTGTATTATATTATACCAATTGACCTGTTACCAATTGACCTAAATAAATATTACATAAGATGCGTAAAATGATTAAAATAATATCCATTGCGATATAAATATTATATTACTAACTCTATTAATAATTATTATAATCTATAAAAATATCCGTAAATTTAAAAAGATCTGTAAAAGATCCGGGTATTAGTATATCTCTAATCACCACAGCGCCAAAGATTTTGCGAAGCAAAGATATAACACTCCCTATGCATGCAACGTAATTTAGTAATAGCCCTAACCGCTGCTAGCAGTAGTATCGAAATCACTGAAATAGATTAAGGTTCGGATCTGTTTGCATACAACAATGTTTTCATTGCTCTATTAAATTACATGCAATATAAATTAGCTTTTACTCACTAAATATATACTTATAGCATTTAAAACATACATATCATATTTGTTTGTTATATATTAGTAATGAACACTTAGTTTTCATCATATAAATATTAATTTAAAGCATATTATTTAACATTTTAAAAGTGTATAGTTAAATACGAATTTACATTATAAACAACGCATAGTTCCTAAAAGTAACCCGATATAGGTGGCACCAGGGTATTTTGTATACAAATTCGAATTACACGATTTCGCGTAAGTGTTATATCTTTCCTTCGGAAAATCTTTGACAGCGCTATATTTAAAAATTGTAAAATAGTAGTCTTGATGTAGTCGGATTATGGTCAAAAGCTTCGCGATTGATGTACAATTTGAACATTATCTTATAATTAACACATATATATATATATATGTGTTATATAAGCTCCCTCGGGATGTAATGCTGGATTAAATGCAGCTAAAAAAACCTGGAAATATTAAAAATACACCCAACCAAACCCAACCTTTTTAAATATAATGCTGCGCAGATATCTGGTCCCCATTAAATTAATGAATCAATGATTCAGTGAATGATATTTAATAATTTATTACGCCATTCTATGAATGATTATATAATTCAATTATCGATTAGGTGTTATTATAATTACTTGAATAATTATTATAATAATTATCTTATATATATTATATATTTTATATATATTATATATCTTATATATATTAAATTTAATATAATAATAATTATCATATTTTCAAGATAATTATATAATTTTTAGCGCGAAAATATAAATAATTATTTTTATAATAAAAAATACATAATTGCTCTATCTTGATTAATAGCAACAATTTATAAATAATACTATACATAATTCGAGGATGCTAATAATATCAAAATAGTATCGGAATATATAGTAAACAATTATATTTTAATATATACTATTTATTATTACTATATAATATAGTTAATATAATAATTATAGTATGAATCTATACATGTTTATTATGTATAACATTTGTGTTTATAGTGTATAATAAATTAGTATAAATATATATACTCGATATATCAAGTATAAGCAAGCAGATATTATACTTTTAATAATATAATACAATAATTTGATATAGACTAGCTCCCCGTTCTATAGTATAACTATATAGAGTATGTAATTTAGTTGGATGTAACCTATAATTATGTTATATTATAGTATATATTGGTTACATATTGGTTATATATTGGTTATATATTGGTTATATATTGGTTATGTATGGTTACCATACAGAATTTTGTATACAAATTATAACACAAAAAACATTTTCATAATTTAAAACTAATTTTAAATATAATTTATTATACGTTGAGCTCATTGTAATACATAAACTAGCAATAGATTTATATGTATCGGACCTCGTAATATGTTGCCTCCTTACATACCGACTTTAAGGGTAGGCGCGCGCGTTCATCTATACCATGCTATTTATAGTTCTACGGCACAAGTTAATTAAACATCGCCGACAGGTAAGAGCAGCAATGGACGTAAGACGGTATCGAAGGTATCGCGTAAGACGGCGGGTGTCTTCAGACAATGGCAGGCGAACATGGGCAGGGGAAGCTGGAGAATATACTGCGATGAACATCACCGCGCTATAGAGGAGGCCTACAGTAGCGGGAAGCTAAATGTTAGCTTCCAATACACCAACATACACCGACGATATTGCTGCTATCCATACTCTATTTCTTTCTCCTATTATTTATTCATACTTTCTCAATATTTTTATGTCTCTTCTTTTTCTTTCACTATTTTTTTTCTCTATTTCTAAATTCTCTTCCTTTTTCTCCTTATATGTATTCTCTTCCCGCATTCTTCTTCTTCCTACTTTACTTTATTCTCTCCCATGCTCTATTTCTCCTTCTATTTACCATATAAATGTTATTTCTCCCTATATTTGTTTATCTTACCTCACTTTGTGTTCTCCTTTCTTACTCTTTCGATAACTCTTACTCCTACCCACTTTATTCATCTTATACTTCTCATACTTCCTTTCACTTCTTTCCTCTTATGTGTAACCTTGTAACCAAGTGGTTTATACACTGCCATCAACTTCATTATAGAGTGTTCGGCCGTGTCACTTATTTAGTTTGGATAAGCGATGGAGAATAGGTGAATAATATTCACTGAATATGTGTTTATCTTCCCTCCCATTTTATCATCGCAATCTAATCTTCCCTATCCTACTGACTTTATCACCCATAATCTCTCTCTCAAAATTTCCTACCCGTTCATTTAAATTATTTAAATTAGTATATCGTAACTGATAAATTTAAATATTACGAAAACACATAGATACCTATTGTGTGATTAATATTAATAGAGCCGTTTTAATGTATAACATATCACCGGTAGTATTTGATTATTTCGGAATTTTACTTAATTAATTATTATAGTTAATATTATATATATACGTAATAATAGTATGTATATCATATATATATTAACACGTATAAATGTATGTCCCGCGTACCTATGTAATCATGTAACGTAAACAAAGGAATGCACAGCTGTAACCCTGACAACAATACAGGTGAGGCTACTGAACAACAAAGGAGAGTCGATCGTCGTCGACTTCGTCAGCGAGAAGAACGAGAACACGCATTTCTCGCGGCCGGTCCGATGTGCCATCTCCACGAAAATAGGTCAGAGGTCATTCAATAACGATCAGATTTTGTATTTCTCTATATATGATAGTAAACCATTTTGTTTTAATAATACTATTTATAATCTTTATGCTATTCATGTAATCTACATTGATGTAGATATATAAATATATATATATATATATATATATATATATTTGTATATAATTTACACAACTGGATTACATATTATTGTTGAACAGATGGAAAGTTTACCGTATGGAGTCATAAGCAAGGTAGAACTTTCAAAGCTTATCATCCTCACGTCTGCGAACAACTCGAGGAAGCGGCTAATAGCGGAGCTGCAGATCTATGGTTAGTGTAAGCGTAGTCACTAGGTGGCGCTGCTAGCGGAGCCGCATATCTATGGTTAGTGTAAGTTTAGTCACTAGGTGGCGAAACTAGTGGAGCTCGATATCTAGGTTATGTTAATAGTCACTACGATAGGAAATAGTTTTGGTTTTATTACGAATAAGAATAATAATTTACAATAATATTCTATCAAAAGATTATAAAAATTAATAAATATTATGGAATACAAGTAATCTTTGACGAGATTGTGAAAATATGGCGCAGTGATGTAATATTGACCTCCAATAAGTATCACTCCGATAACATGTGATATTGATCTTGTTAATTTTGATTACGTTGTAAAATACAGTGTATGGTTTACATAATATTCTCCTTCCCCACTTCTCCTACAACTATCGTACACATTCCCTATCTCTCTCTCTATATATCTCTCTCTCTTTCTCTCTCTCTCTATCTCTCTCTCTCTCTCTCTCACTCAAGGCAGTCATTTCTTGCCTACAAATTTCACTGGCCACTCCCTTGATATTCAATGGTCATTCCATTGAATGTTCACTCTAATTTCATTACCGATTGTTTGACATACTGACCTAATGACCCCATGACTAGTGGTTTAACCTCGTACTATGTTTAGAGTCAGGTATCAATGGGTTATAATAATATGAGATCGCCGGGTAGTGATATTAATATAGAGTTCATCATCTGGTAATTATAATCAATATTCGCATCAGTTAAATTTAATAACATCATATCATATGATTCATAAGTAACAATTATCATGCGATACATTTCTCATCTTATTAGATAACAAATATCTGTTGTATCTACAAATAATTAGTCATTTTTATCTATTTATAGAATACTATATTATATATATATATGTATATATGTATATATACTATTTATAGCATAGATACATGTGTATCCTAATTATTTATCTGTGATTTATAGATATATAATTAGTGGTCGGATATGTGTGTGTGTTGATGTATAAGTAGTGAATGTCTGTGATCTAGTTCACTAACAATACAATAGTAACTAAGCTAATACAATAGTAACTAAGCTAATAGATCATAGAATAGGAGATACACTATATCTCACACATATCTCCAGTTAGTTATTACGTATTAAGTTATCGTGTATATATATATATATATATATATTAGAGGGGCCAGGTTATAATTTTGTATATAGTGAATTATTAATATACTTATTTTTATTAAAATGGAATTATGTTGCTTTATTATCGATTTTATATGATTATATGATTATATGATTAGATATAGATATATATATACACATAGTAGAGTACCATGCAGACACTGTCAGGAATTTTTCGGTCATTGATTTGTACATAAGTATTTATATAGAGGCTCTGCGAATTGAACGATTAATTATTTTGTATACGATTTATGATAAATATATATATGTGTATTACGAGCGACAACAAATATGTTATATTATGTTGAAGCCCTATAGGGGGAAACAGCATATCAATATTATAAATTATAAAACGAAACTGAAAAGAAACAACATTTTTTAATAAATATTAGTATTATTATTATATAGAGAGGTATTATATAGGTATTTAGTATATAGGTATTATATAGAGAGCATGGTATTGCCAGACTTTACTAGTGACATCGCCCCAACACATGTGTCATTGTGTGTATATAACTGAGACACCTGCCCTCTTTCAGTGTCGACGATGACAAAACGGCCAAGAAGAACACGCTGAACTTTGACCTCTCGGCGTCGACCGTCACCGTCGACGGTTCCAGCTCCAGCGTGGAGATCACGTCCTCCGTGTCGGGTTAGTAAGGGCGCTGCAGCAGCGGGGGGTATGCCCCCCCACTTTAAATCTAGGCGGACCTCCTATGTATTGGTCCCCCACCCCACTTTTACCACAACATTTATTTTGATTGATTGGTCCCCCTCGCATACGAAATCATTCCAACACCCCTACGTATTAGCGATCGTGTAATCTATGGAATATATCATCGCGTTATCAAACCTATAGTGGGTGATATCAAATGTTATGAATGAATGAATGAAATCAGTTTATAGAGATATGCTACGTATATCGTACGTCTATGGAGGATCAGCGAAAGCCTTTAGTTGGTCGATAGCTCCTACATGTTCATGATACCGTGTTCATTATGTGTGTGACCTTGACATCGTCTCGCTCTCTACGCTAAGGTCATCGAGGTCATAGTAGTGTTTAACGCGTGCTATGCGCATAACCTTGACACGTTAACCTCAGGTCATAGACGTAGTAGTATTTCTATATCATATGTTACGCCCATATCCGTCGTGAGGATAGTAGTTCGATATGTTTGTATTAGCGATGCTGTACTACGAATACCGTACTTAACCCTCCTAGGAGAGGCTAACGAGAGTTACTAACGAGGTTTAATAATGAAGTATACGAGTTTACTTATCTCTGCAGGTTTCATTAGTTCAACATAAGTCGTTATAGGTTATTCTATAACTAATTCTGTAACTTACACACACACATATATATATATACATAGATAATTATATACAAATAATTAATATATGAATGGAACAGTTATTAATACTGTTTATAATGTAATGCATATGTAATAGTATCAGTCGTAGAGTTAGTAACTATTTTCTAATGATGGCGTATTTACTAAATTATGAACAATACGAAATATACGATATGAAGTAAAGGAAAATTTACAATTAAATTTGAATTCATGTATACTTATTACCAGATTTAGGCAACGCCAGGGTAATTATAGAAATTATAGGGTAATTATAGAAGCAGTGTTGCTTAGCGACACGATTACCCCTTTATTAACGTGATCATTAATGCATACATACTATAATAGAACAGCTTTCTTAATGATATCATCGATGATAAGTTACACTTGTACACAGTGTCTCTACCGCTTAGTAAGATAAGATCGTATCAGATAGATGTATTATGTTATAGTGTAGGTTAGAGGTCATATATTCAGATGAACTTTAGAATTGAAGCGCACTCTATTAATAGAAGTAATACAACCTAGAATACATTGATGCATATACCATGCTAATATCTCAAGAGAGAATTAAAAACTCACCTTATGAATGATACATTTAACCCTTATTTATTTTCCATCGTTTATATAATCCATTTAATCACATATTTTTTATGTATGTGTACACACCTTTGTTAACGTTTATTTTCCGTTTAAAAAGTGTTTAAATAAAATTAAATAATAATAATAATGCGACATAAAGGTGTGGTCAATATTTAGAATGTGTACATTTTAATAGCTTATTTTGTATATATACGTATCTAATATAATAATATTACTGTTTATTGGAAAAATTTGCCATCAAATTTTAATTATTAATTATTACATTAATTTTATATTATCAATATATTATTTTTATTGTATTATTTTATTTAATTATATTTTTATTATACTATTTATATATTATTAATATTCTAATATCAACATGTTCATTGAGTGTTCAGCTTTAGCTTTGATGTATGTACTTTACACTTGTGTGTGTTAATGCCTGGAATAGCTAATACGAGGACATACTTCTCCCCTCAATGGTAACTTTAGAATCAGTTATGTTATATAGTTGTACTCTCAAATATAACTACTTTCAGTAGTATATATTGTTTGTATTTACTAGAGATAAAGTTCACTATTATTAAATGCTATTATTCTATGTAAATATTTGCTATATAAAACACACTATTTAAATATTTCTATTTGTTTTTATTCTCAGCATTTTTATTAGCAATATAAATAGTATTTCCAGTATATATGGCATGGTCCCCTATATATATATATATATATATATATATATTCTACACTGTTAATATTAAACACATATGCTTACATTATTACATGCATTACAACGAGTTACACACACACACACGCTACCATTGAGCAGACGTCACAGCCTACACCGAAGCCCCGCTAACAATGGCCGACGGCAGCGATACCTCCACCGACACTAAGCCCAGCGCCAAGGAACTTAAAGCAGCGGCTGCTGCGAAGAATGGAGGCCCCAAAGTGGCGGCGAAGAAATCCGGAAATGTTGCCGCCGTTAAAAAAGAGCCCGAAGAAGATACTAGTTAGTAACGCCACCTATACCACATACTAGTAACACCACCTATACCACGCACTAGTACTTCTACTATAGTTAGTACTACTACTACTACTACATACTATTATCTTTACTAGATACTAGTTAATTCAACCTATAAAATGATCTCTAAAAGGATGTTCACTCGGATAAAGTCAGCCATTTTCCCCGCATATTTTAAAATGTAAATAATCTATAGTGCGTTAGACTTTTTAAACACGAATATATAGGCTTTTAGCATTAACTTTCATAAGCGGCACGTTATGCCTTCTTTACCGGTGTAAAACAGCCGACTTCTATGCGTGTTCACTGGGGGGTGCTGCAACGATAGTGTGTATGTAGGGGGGACCAACCAATCATAATTGTGTATACATAAATGATTGGCTCTCGTTAAAACTATTTATGCCTTAACATGAGAGCGGCTTCGAAGTGACATTAGAGCTATATATGGTTATAAGTGAAACCTAATCTAAGTTACTGGATTGGATGAAAGGACTCCACCAAAATAACAATAATAATAACAATATATGTGTGTGTATATATATGTGGTATTAGAACACATACCGTATGTTAACAGGCGTGCTAACAGTAGTGGTGCTGGAACAATTTAGTATGTAGGGGAACCAACCAATCAAAATTAACGTTGTGGTAAAAGTGGGGGGGGGGGGGGACCAATACATAGGAGTTCCCCTAGATTTTAAAGTGGGGTGACATATCCCCCCGTCCCCCCCTCTGTTGCAGCGCCCCTAGTGTTCACACCGCGTAATAATACAATGATTGTTTAGTAATGCGCGTAGGTAACACTAGAGTTTATAGCACTAACATGCCACCGATTGTAGAAGTGATTAAGACGCTGAAGATCGTCGGTAAAGCTCCGGTGGATTCCGCTTGCCCCAAGTCGGATGTGATGGTGCACTACGAAGGCAACACTGTCTTCGACGTGATGCTCAATCAGGTCACGTGTGTGTACGCTGTACACTGTAATGTGTACAGTGGTGTGTAACGTGTACATTGTGTACGCACCACTTTCATACTGTTTGCGTACACATTAACAGGCTCCGTACTTGTATATTTGTATGAATAATATTAAATATTAACAGACTTATTTCACTACTATCTGTGTGTGTGTGTGTGTTTGTGTGTGTCTAAGTATATGCGTGTGTGTGTAATAGGGTCACATATATCTAATCTGGGATCATACTAGTCTGATACCTCTAAATAGTCAGTTTCTACTACTATAAGGGCATTCTTGTGTAGTTACAGTTCCGAAAAGAAAATCAAATTCTACACCTTTTTTTATTAACATTTATTATTATTTACATATAAAATATGAATACAAAATATTATTAATTTTTAAAAGATCATTACTACAATATACAAATATATTTGTATATTGAAACGAATGAATTCACTATTAGATTTTTATAATTGAAATATATCGCAGTTAAATATTGGAAAGTGGCAAATTATAATGATAATGGATAATTATAATGAGATTAGAGATCATCTTTCTATTTAAATAATAAACAGCAAAGAACAATGCAAGAATGCCCTTAATAGAAGTTAATAAAACTATAATATTCTCATTCTTATAAATAAAGTTTTAATACTAGGAATATGAGTCACATACTTCTGAATATGGGTTTCCTACTTATAATAAAGTGTCTACTATGTGATCTTTAAGTCTATAGATATGAACACTACGTCAAACTGATAGCTACAATGTTTACCTCTGCTACTATATAGCATAAAGTATAGTGTTAGGTAGTGTGTAGTGTTAGGTAGTGTGTAGTGTTAGGTAGTGTGTAGTGTTAGGTAGTGTGTAGTGTTAGGTAGTGTGTAGTGTTAGGTAGTGTGTAGTGTTAGGTAGTGTGTAGTGTTAGGTAGTGTGTAGTGTTAGGTAGTGTGTAGTGTTAGGTAGTGTGTAGTGTTAGGTAGTGTGTAGTGTTAGGTAGTGTGTAGTGTTAGGTAGTGTGTAGTGTTAGGTAGTGTGTAGTGTTAGGTAGTGTGTAGTGTTAGGTAGTGTGTAGTGTTAGGTAGTGTGTAGTTGAATACTACTAGGTAGCATGTAGTGATATGTATAGGCTATTAAACCCTGGCCTCATTTATTGCATGCCATATATCAACGTAGGTAAGCCAGTCGTATATTAATAGGTAATCACCGCCCGCTTAACTTGATGACTCGGCGTAAGTAGATTTATCTAGTGTCTTTGAATGATGTCTCTTTTTAGTTTCGTAATCGTTTTAATTACAACCCAGCCTTTGTATCGCGAGATTTATGGACGTGAAATATAGCGTAGAGTTGCATATTGATTGAGAATGTTTGCGAGATTTGGTGTTGTGTTTATATTAAATATTTATAAATTAATATTTATTTTAATTATTTAAATTTAAACTCTTAAATAATTAATAGCTATTGGTAATTTCATATAATTTAATTGTTAGTTTCATTTAATTGTAATCTTTATGTACACATATATTTATATTTCAATTTAACCGTATACTACTATCATCATCATCATCATCATCTTTTCACATATAAAGATTATATTTCACACACATAATATTAACTTTTTCTAAACTCAAGAAACCACTGATCAGATATTGTTATTGTTATTTTTATTTGGTGGAGACCTTTCATCCTATCCAGGAACTTAGATGAAGTTTTTACTTATAACCATATATGGCTCTAATGTCCCTTTGAACATATACTTATTACATTTAGTAACCAATGATCACAGCTTCCTTAGCAATTGTTTAGGATACCGTCCTTCATGTATACAATGATAGCAATTCAGCCAGTAATGATATGATAATAGGAGCGTATTATATAACTATAATGCATAATCTCCTATGTTTAGCACTAATTACATCACAATTCTATTCATTATGTCATGATTATATACTTACATCTCATTCCCTAATAACAATGTATATATCCTGGTAGCAATGTATAACGAGGAACATATTACATAATAATAACAATATATACCCTCTAGATAACAATACTATTACATAATAATAATGACCTAATGACATAATACGCCCTCACACAGACTAATCTGAACAGCAACAACAACAAATATTTCGTGATACAACTTCTAAAGGGCTTATCTCAGAATATCTACTTCGCGTGGTTCCGATGGGGCAGAGTGGGTCTCGCAGGTTAGCCCCCCCTAGCTCCCCCCTAGCCCCCCCCAGTGGGTTAGCCCCTCCCTAGCCCCCCCCAGTGTGAAAATATTATATAAATATCATTGTAATTTAACAGAAAAAAAAAATTAAAATTCTTCTAATAAATATTATTTTATTATTATATGTTGAAAACCTATTGCACCATCGGTAAACTGGTCTCTCAATGTATAGTGAATATTTAACCATGATAGATTTAAGTTTCAGCTTTAAAAAATATCAACTTATACACAATATTCAACTGTTATTTTGAATATATTCAAACTGTATATAATTATTTTCATTTTTACTCAATTATTAATATTAATATATTATAATATATTGAATCTATAATTATAGATTCGATAAAAACTAATATATTATATCATATATATAATTCATATGTAATCATAACCATTGCATAATTGCATATTTTTTTAAAGATTTTCTTTCATAAATAGATTTATTTTAAACTACATTATCGTATACGTATCAACGATGTCATACCTATTAACGCAACATTACATAACAACACAACGACGATGACGTAATAATGATGACGTCATACAGGACAGAACAATCTAGTGGCTTGCGGTGCCAGTCTGGCTGAGGCTAAGATGTTATTTGAGAAAAAGTTTGTTACACATTTATATATATATATATCTCGTATGAAACCGATCATAATTAGCATAGATACACATCTATTATCATTGGAGAAACGCCGTTATATGATGCTGATTATTATATATATATATCAATTATTAGTGTATATTTAGTTAATTATACAGTGCGCCTATAAATTAACGCGATGCTATATGGTAGACTGATAATAACGTGTAATAGACCTATGCTGGTTTCTCACTAAAGAAACAGCTATCCGATATAGTCTAACATCAAAGTCAGGCAGTTTAGCTGTGAGCGGCTATATCGGTAGGTCACGACGCACACCTAATACATGCGTTTATATATAAATCAGCTAATATCATATCTTAAATGTTTGACTTACCTGATATTTAGTAAATATTTTAACATGAATAATGTGAAGCAGCCGATATCTAGCTGCTGTTTCTGTTGTTGTGAACGCAGCTTTAGTCACCTAATCATATAATAACTATGAAATGTTGCACCTTACTACCACCCTTAGTAGTTACCGTGTATGCATTACTATACCTCCACAACACACACACAGCATACCACACTACCTAGCCTCACATACATTACTGTACGGATTCATGCACCGAATACAACACTTGAAGTAGTGACATAGCCTGTAGTCTATTGCATTAGGGTTATCATCAAAGTGGTGGTAACCTGTAACCTTGTAACCTAATGGTTTAGACACTGCAATTCAACTTCTTAGTAGAGTTTCCAGCCGTGGTAGTGGTGCTGGTAGTGTTCAAGTATAGTATCAAGTATTAATACCAAGTATATAGTACCAATACTGTTACTCAAGTATAGTATAGTTATAGTACCAATTATATAGTACCGCTACCGTTACTCAAGTTCTTATAGTTCTACGCACTCATCTCTTAATCTCCTCAATAGTTACATTGCACTCGAGTGTGTAATGATGTATGGCTAGATATCACTAATGCATGTATAAGGGCAACACTGTACAACAACTAAACAGCTACAAGTAACTAGTAACCTACACTTGTGAGGGTTGTGGTGGTAGTGTTAGCGCAGGACTTCATGAGCTGATCCGGCTTAGCTCCTGTGTCCACACATGCATACACACACACACACACACGTACACACACACACACACACACACGTATATAGACACACCAGCTCATGAACACACCAGCTAATACCCGCCCACACACACACACGTATATAGACACACCAGCTCATGAACACACCAGCTAATACCCGCCCACACACACACACGTATATAGACACACCAGCTCATGAACACACCAGCTAATACCCGCCCACACACACGTACACACACACACACACACACACACACACGTATATAGACACACCAGCTAATACCCGCCCACACACACGTACACACACACACACACACACACACACACACACGTATATAGACACACCAGCTCATGAACACACCAGCTAATACCCGCCCACACACACGTACACACACACACACACACACACACACACGTATATAGACACACCAGCTAATGAACACACCAGCTCATGAACACACCAGCTAATACCCGCCCACACACACATACACACACACACACACACACACACACACACGTATATAGACACACCAGCTAATACCCGCCCACACACACTCATGTGTTACAGATTCCATGACAAAACCAAGAACCGCTGGGAAGACAGGGCTCAGTTCACTAAATACGCGGGCAAGTACGACAGGGTGAAACTTGACTACGGAGCTAGTAAGAAGGTTACGTCCTTGTAACGGTTGTAGTAGTAGTAGATGGTATGTCCTCGTAAACACTTATTTATTATCTAAACCACTGAACTCTACTCTAATATATGAATGAATAATATTTATTTTACTTATATAATATACATAAATAATTAATACACATGGCATATGTATACAATACAATATAGTTATATAATAAGTAAAAAGGGAACCCTTTAATAGCAATATGCTTTCTAGAAAGGATCCACACACAAATGTATATACACTTTGATATACTATAGTATGGTATGTTTACTCTGTTCTTTTGTTTATTAACTCTATTACCTATATAGTAGTATACTTATAGTACACCTAACTTTTCTATACTATAGCAAGATGACACGTGTATGAAAGTATTTCATAAATATAACTGCTTACTATAGAATAATTACTAGTGCTGATGTCATACTGATGATGTCATAATAAGTTACCTAATTCATGAACTATAGTTGTTACCCGACTGCTCATTGGGTAACAATGCAATCACTGGCAGCATTGTTCTCGTGTTATTATGCAATAGAGTGTGATATAGTGGTTATATACCACATGAGTTAACCCTCTACGATAAGTGTTATTACTTTTTATTTGATTATCAGTATTGATTGTATGTTATAGAGGGTTACGATCAAAAAGGATGAGTTGAGTTGCAAAGGTTAAATTTTAAATGTGAAATAAATTTATATAGGCTCAATTTGGGATGTAATGCAGCTAAAAAAACAAGCAGGACAAAACTAATTAAACCAAATAACCCAAAAATACCAATACAATATATATATATACTATTAACTCGTATTTTAAATGTAACATCTAACCCTCAACTCGTCCTTTTTGATATATCCCCTGTTATAGATATGTTGAATTTAATATTATAATAATTATTGTATTTATTATATATATATATGTTATATCCTCCATAGTTAATATACGATCAAAACCCCTGATCATCTAAACTAGATGATTCATTACTCACTCTCAATAACCTCTAACCTTTAACCTTTCTCAGCTCGATGAAGTAGACGGCCCGGTTAAGGCAGTTAAGAAAGTGAAATCTAAACTAGACATTAAAATACAGGTTAGCGAGTGCGAGTGTATAACATAAGCGACTTTACTTAACATAAGTGAGTGCGAGTGTACCTAACATAAGTGAGTGCGAGTGTACCTAACATAAGCAAGTGCGAGTGTACCTAACAAGTGAGTGCGAGAGCACCTATCATAAGCGAGTGCGAGTGTACCTAACATAAGCGACTGTACTTAACATAAGTGAGTGCGAGTGTACCTAACATAAGAGAGTGCGAGTGTACCTAACATAAGCGAGTGCGCGTGTACCTAATAAACTAATCTGGTGCGAGTGTACCTAATACTACAGTGCGGCCACAAGTCTAAAGTGAAGTAGTAATAGTCACCGTTGCATAATAATAATTATGTAATACACAATGTATGATATCGAAGAGTTCATCTCTATAGGTTTCACTGTATATTTCAACTATTTTAAATTATTTTTTTTACATAATTTTAGTTAAATTATATTTATAAAAAGTCAATAATATTATGTAGTAGACTAATAATATCTATTGAATACAAAAAGAAATTACTTCATTGTCTTTATTAGTTTAGTATCCTTAGAATTTTAGCTAGAGCTAGAATTAACCCATGGTAAACCATAAACGCCAGCTTGCACCCTTAAATGAATAATCACTGAATAATTGTATCCGCTTTATTCTACTGAATTAACTAACCTCACACGCTTGTGTGTAATATTTACATCGTAGTACTAGGACTATCAATACTCAAATAAAAAGAGACATGAAAAAGGCAAAAGAAAACTGGATAAAACAAAAATGCGCAGACTTAGGAAACTGTCTAAACAGGAACAATTCAAAGAAAGCATACCAAATCGTTAAAGACCTAACAAAAAGGAAGAATAAAATCTCTGTAAACATACAAGACAAAGACGGAAAATGTATCACTGATAAGGAAGATGTTTTGAAAAGATGGACAGAGTATTGTTCAGAATTATATAAACATCAAGCCAATGGAGACAAGTCACTACTTAATGTAAAAGAGCCAACAAATCAAGAAAACTTTTCAATTCTGGAATCTGAAGTTGAAGCGGCTATACAATCCTTAAAAATTGGAAAATCACCGGGTGTTGATAACATCCCAGCTGAACTATTGAAAGCTGGAGGACATATACTAACAAAAATATTTACAAATATATGTAATTACATATGGGAAACAGGAATATGGCCTTCTTGCTGGACAAAATCTTTGATAATAAGTCTGCATAAGAAAGGAAGTTTCCAGAAATGCGAAAACTATAGAACAATTAGTCTTATTTCACACTCAAGTAAAATTATGTTGAAAATAATCCTACGCAGACTACAGCACTTCACAGAAGAATTTTTATCAGAAGAGCAGGCTGGTTTTCGCAAAGGAAGAAGCACAAGTGAACAGATTTTTAATCTCAGAGTAATTTCAGAGAAGTACTCGCAACATAATAAGCCACTATACCACGTTTTTATCGACTTTAAAAAAGCTTTCGATCGTGTTTGGCATAGTGCATTATGGTCTACAATGAAAAGATTCAATATCAACTTAAAATTAATTGAAACTATAGAAAACCTATATAGTAAGGCAGAAAGTGCTGTATATATTGATGGAAAAGTTGGAGAATGGTTCCGGACAACAACAGGAGTGAGACAAGGATGTTTACTTTCGCCGACGCTATTCAATATAATGCTTGAACAAATTATGAATGACGCTCTAGATAAACATGATGGAACAGTAAATATTGGTGGAAAGATTATAACTAACCTAAGATTCGCGGATGATATTGATGCCTTAGCCGGATCGGAAAAAGAATTACATAATTTGATAACATTAATCGATAATACTTCACGTTCTTATGGTATGGAAATAAATGGTACAAAAACGCAATTAATGACGAATTCTGAAGGTAGATTTACATCTAATATTAGTATAAATAACACACCATTAAAAGTAGTTGATTCATTTAAATATCTAGGAGCGATTATTGATGACAAAGGTTCTAAAGCTGAAATTCTATCTAGAATTGGTCAAACAATCGCAGCCTTATCAAATTTAAATGTAATATGGTATGACACTTCGCTACATCTTAAAGCCAAAATTCAATTAATGCAATCTCTTGTGAATTCAATATTCTTATATGCATGCGAAACTTGGACACTAAGTAAAGATCTGCAAAAACGAATACGTGCTCTAGAGATGAGATGCCTTCGGAGATTACTAAATATTAACTATAAAGATAGAGTCACGAACGTGGAAGTTAGAAGACGGGTAACATGTCAAATCGGCCCACACTCAGAACTATTAGCAAAGGTTATTGAAAAGAAACTCAAATGGTTCGGTCACGTTATTAGGTCTGACACAATATCAAAAACAATTCTGCAAGGAACTGTTGACGGTATAAGAAGAAGAGGACGACCGAAGTTACAATGGCAAGACAATGTTGTCGAATGGACTGGCATGGATATTGTAAAAGCAATGAGAGCGACGATGAGCAGAGAAGGATGGAGAAAAGTTATATGGAATTCAACGGCGCCCCTACGGCATCCAAATGCTATGGGATAGGTTAAAGGTTAAAAGTACTAGGAGACAGGTTGTAATCATGTCAACGTGTGTTATTATAACATGTGTGAGTATAGGAGGGTATGTATTAGTCCAGTGTTTGTTGTATTGAATTTATATACTCGATATAATATATGTATGTATTTACGTATAAACTATTATATGTACGTAGATCTGTTTATCTCTGACCAGGATTATATCACATAACTTTAGAATCGCTGCTATTCTAACGATCAATTAAACAACACATTTTACAACTAGATATCGTAATAGTCTAATAATAATAATAGCCATTTATTAGAAGTTTTTTCATTTATAATATAATAAATAAAATATTCAGAATATTTTCACTTCGAAAAGGTTTCATATAACTAAAGACATATAACTATACTATATGTGTCGCCCTATGTCAGCCACGTATTACCACGCTTCTCTCTCGTATTCAGAATCTCATGAAACTGATATGCGACGTTAAAGCTATGGAGGAAGTCGTCAAGGAGATGAAATTCGACGCCCAGCGATCTCCTCTTGGTTAGCCTCCTCGAGTCGATGACCTCGCTTGACCTTGACCTGTCAATCAACTGTATTCACCACAGGCAACAGTTGAATTGTAGGTCGACATTTATATAAGCGTATAGAGTTATACCATTATTATCGGTGGTTAACTCTAGTTACTTCAAGGGGGGGGAGCCAAAATTAAAAAATAAATGTGTTTAACTAGTAATCAATTTAAAGTTGCTACTTCAGATCTTAGATATATAAATATATATAAATAAATAATATATATATATATATATATATATATAGATACTTATAAATAATTCTATAGATGGAGTGTGTGTACCCCCCTATTTCTCCTCTTAGATCTGCCCCCGATTATCATTCTCACCATTACTCTTACCGTAGTAACTAACGCTTATATAACCTCTGACCCCAGTAGTAACTAAAGCTTATCTAACCTCTGACCCCAGGTAAACTAACCAAGACCCAGATAAGAGACGGCTACTCCGCCCTCAAGCAGATTGACAAGTGCATCAAGGCGAACATAATGGATACACGTCTGGTGCTCGCCTGCGACGCTTTCTATACTAGGATACCGCATTGCTTCGGGTTCGTCCCCCACGCAATCATTATGTGTAGAGTTCATTGATACGTTGTTAACCTGTTGTAGATATATTATGAATATGCAATCGCATGTATTATGTATATTTCAAGAATTTTATAAATTAGTATCTATTTTAATAATTTGTATAGTATATTTCATGTTTATCACGTATATGTCATATTGATCACGTATATTTCATGTTGATCACGTATATTTCCCAGAATGCAGCGACCACCTGTTCTCAGAACATCGCAGCAAGTTAAAGAGAAGATGGATCTACTAAATGTTTGTGTTGTCCTCTTAATATTCTCTTCTGACCATCCTGCTAACATTGATGTATACCAGTATATAATGTAGTTAATATAGTTATCATATTCTAATAGTTATATAAATATTATAATATATATATACAGAACATATATATATATATATATATATATATATATATATATATATATATGTATATATATAGAATAGTTTATTGACATATACAATGATAATCGAATGTGAATATCATTAATGTTGATATAAGAGTAATAATAAGTAATAATAACATGTAATATAATAACGGAATATATAATAATGTATAATACACATACTAAATTAATAATATCAAAGGTGACTATATATAAATCCGATATATTTTTAAAGAGTGACATAGATTTTCTATTTGTTATAGATATGCATATATGAGAAATATTTGTAGTATTATAAAACTTCTTAACATTGCTTAATCAATAATTACCCATTGATATATTAACGAACATGTGACACACATACATGTGACTTTGATTGGCAGGCGCTGAACGACATCGAGGAGGCGATGAAGATCATCGAACAGTCGATGTCTAAAGAGAACCCCATAGACAGTCAATACTCCGCCCTTCACTGCGGTATCAAACCAGTAGGCCCCGCTGCTACGGAGTATAAGGTACACTGATAGTAGAAGTGCACTGAATATATGATACAATAATCATAGAATAAACTATAATGTACACTGAGAGTAGAAGTGCACTGAATATATGATACAATAATCATAGAATAAACTATAAGGTACACTGATAGTAGAAGTGCACTGAATATATGATACAATAATCATAGAATAAACTATAAGGTATAATGATAGTAGAAGTGTACTCAATATATGATGCAATGATTGTAGAATATATATATATATTGTATAATAGAGTAGAATAGAGATACCTATATAGAAGTACATATATTAATAACCCTGTCCCACACCCCTACCTAAACCTGTTAATCTACAAAAACACAGTTAATCAAAGAATACCTATAAAACATGCAAACCTTCATCTAGTTAACCTTAATTCATACCTATCCCACACCCCTACCTAACCCTAAGTCAGCCCTACCCTACTCCTACCTAACCCTGCTGAATGCGTCCCCACAGTTAGGAATACCTACAAAACACACACACCCCTATCTAACCCTACCGAATGCGTCCACACAGCTAATAGAGGAATACCTACAAAACACACACCCCTACCTAACCCTAATTCAGCCCTACCCTACCCATACCTAACCCTACTGATTGCGTTCACACAGCTAATAGAGGAATACCTACAAAACACGCACGCTTCGTCTCACAACCTCTACAAAATAGAGCTACAGGAACTGTTCTCTTTAACTCGCGACGGGGAGAGTACTGTCTTCAATGATGTCGGCAATAGGTTACTATTCAGCTAGCATGGTTGTCATCATATTAGCTGTGTTGTTGATTGATTATTTATTTAAGCAAATACATAGCCGAAAATTTAATCGAAAGTATAAAGTATAAATATTTGCTAACGATAACATGCGTTATAGAAATAAACAAAGAATAATACGAAATTAAAAAATTAAAGAAATTAAAACGTTTTACAGTTACCGTAAAAATAAACGAAAAACTATCAAAAGTAGAAATAAATCATATATAATCATACTATATATAGTAAAAATAAACGAAAAAGTTGTTGTTACAATATTAATATTATCATCATCACTATTATTATTATCAACATCACTGATTGAATGAATAATTTATTAATTGAGTGATACTATACTTTACGAGGAATTTTAATTTTGAAATTATATACGATATAAATATTATTTATAATATTCTATTATATTCATTTTGATCGTATCCAATATTTTAAACAATCGCATACCCACACATTAATGTAATGCGAAAAAATAACAATATATAGTATAAATATAATCACCTATTAATAATAAATTGATATAGTATACGATGTAATAATATACAACACGAATGTTCTACTATGATGAATGCCTATTATTATTGGCATATGAAATAGGTTTTCGTTCATGCACGAATTAAATGATAAACAATTCATATTTTATTTCTATTTTCGATTATTCCTCCTTTATCGTAATTCGCAAAACATTTATACGCAATGATTTCGACAATATATATATTTCCTTAGTTAAACATCAATCGCAAGATGCATAATAATAACACGACGTAATAACTCGATCAGGAAGTTACTGTGGCACGGATCCCGTCTCACAAACTACGCCGGTATCCTGAGTCAAGGTCTTCGAATAGCTCCACCGGAAGCGCCCTCTACTGGATACATGGTACGCTCGCTTACGTCGCTAATATGTGATGTCATCGCATGCTATAACGTAAATAAGTAACCCCGTATAAAACACGTAATTAATTTAAATATAATATATGATTTTATTTAAATCTTGAATATTCGCGATGCTAATTATATCGATAGTTATAGCGATAACAATGATAATGATAAGTAAAGTGATTATATTAATATTAACTCTATAATCTATACAAGTATATATATATATATATGTATAGTATTGAATGATAACGAATATATAACAGTCAAACAATTAATAAATATAGTTTTGGTTTCGAATAGAAACATTATTGCAAGAATTAATATAATTGCGTATAGTTTAATACCGGAAATACTTTAAATATACGTAATTGCGTAACGAGTGTAGCGGAACAGATGGTCAGATAGTCAGGTGGGCCATCACAGAGGAGTCATACAATGGTAGTCTGTCTAATGGACACTGTACATTTTACATTAGACAGACCACTATAATATCTACGCTATAGAGTACATTGTACACTGTCCACTATACATTGTACAGTGTCCACTATACAATGTACAGTGTCCACTATACAATGTACAGTGTCCACTATACAATGTACAGTATCCACTATACATTGTACAGTGTTCATTGTACTGTGTCCATCTGTCAAACTTTCCACGCTACAAAACTCACACCCTAACTACTAAATGACTACTAACTTACGTATACTTTAACCTCACACTTGCGCGCCCCAACAGTTTGGGAAGGGTGTCTACTTCGCCGACATGTCCAGTAAGAGCGCCAACTACTGTTTCCCTTCGAGGAGTAAAACCACGGGGCTCCTTCTCCTGTGCGAGGTATGTGCAGCAGCGTCCGCTTCTATTATCTTTGTACCGCCGTAACCACATAAACAACAAAATTCGAGACGCTCGAACATTAGCTGAGAGAGTGCCCGGCGACAGCCAGAAAACGTATACGCGGTTTTGGGGGTGCGGCGCCTCCTTTGTCCGTCTTGGTGGATGACCCCAAGATGGTGCTAGCGTTCTCTCATGGACTTTTGTCCATGTGACGCATCGCCGCACTCAACAACAACAACCACATAAACACAAAGTGGAGTAGCGACGCGTATAAAAGATTGATATGCGAACGGAACTTTGCTCGTAGTGGGTTTCGACTGCAGCGCCTCTATGCTAAAGTACCTAAGTTCGAATGCTTATCCACTTTCTCACTACATCGATGGGGTCCTATTATAGTGTACATTACAAACGACTTCTGTACTTCTACTATTAAGTATTATACTCCTAATAGGCTATAAGATGGTATATATTCAAACATATTTGAAGCCCTCTACGACGAACAATGCATATATAATTAAACAAGCACAGAAAAGAGAGAACGCAATTTTTTCTAATAAATAATTATTATTATATATTACTAATATAGTATTTCTAACGGCTAATATCGCATTGCTGGATGGTATTTGATAATACCCCCCCCCCCACTAAGGGTGATGGTAAAATTTTTCAATAAGTTAGTCTAGGTATATAATTTAAATTATATGTTTAAAATATATATAAAAAAAAAAAACTGTTTTGGAGCAATATTCAGCCCTCGGAGCCCAAAACAAAATTATTAAATATTCATAACATTTTCTTGAAAAAAAAAATGTAATCTCGAAAATTTGCATAAATTTGAATATGACGCATGCGCAATGCATTGTTCAATTCAAATTTCATATCTATTTACTATTATAATTTTATAAATTAAGCACTATATATCATGAATCTACGTGATAAAGATAAATGTAGTATGTAGTATGTAAATGTAGTATGTTGTTCAGTCCCAAAGAAATGAGTAGGTTGAGACTACCATCTTATTTTGATACTTATCGCCATTACTCAACATTACATATAAAAAAAATCTACCTCAATTCAAGAAACGGATATATTTAAACGTATATATTTAACTAGTTATAAATTTACTGTTTATAAATATGTATAAATAGAGTACTCTTATTAAATTTAAAATAGTAAATAATATTATACATACATATTATATATATATATATATATATATATATATATATATATATATATATATATATATATATATATATATATATATATATATATATATATATATATATATATATATATATATATATAATTATACTATTATTATTCATATATATTATACGTATATAATATATACATATAATATACATTATATATATATTTTTTTTCAGTACTTTTTTTCTTATAGAGAGGTTTTCTTATAAAGTGGTTTTTACTTTTCCAATGATTTTAAGAATTAATTTATAATTGAAAACGCACTATATAACCTATAGGTTATATATATAATATATATATATAGTATATTTATTTATTTATATTTATGTAAAATTATTAATCAAAAGAATAGTTTAGAAATATGATTACTAAGTTAATACCCTTAATACATAATGAAATTTTATTAGATTTACATTAGCAATTTTAAATTATGAATCATCATTGATGAATATAATATAATGAATATTATAATAATCTATTATTTAACAATTAATTGTATAATATAATCAATTGTATCATCAATACATTTAAGGATATAATAACATTCATTAATTAATTGTAATACATTTATGGATATACAATAACATTTATTAATTAATTTTAATAAATTCAAGAATAAAAATAACATTTATTAATTAATTATAATAAATTTTAATAAGTTTATGGATATACAATAACAATTATTAATTCATTTCAAGTTATTTATGTAATATAAAATATTTGTAAGAAAAAATAATATTTTTTATACAATAAGTTTCTTATAAAGAGGTTTTTCTTATATTTTTCTTGTAAGATTTTCTTATAAAGAGGTTTTTTAATGTGGAAAAGTTTGAATTCCAACCAAATGTGTGAACAATTTTCTTATAAAGAGGTTTCTTATAGAGAGGTTTTACTGTATATTATAAATTTATATATATAAATAAATGTATAATATATATATATATATATATATACATTTATAATATATATATATATATATATATATATATATTTATATATATAAATTTATAATGTATATATATATAATGTATATTATATGTATATATTATATACGTATAATATATATGAATAATAATAATATAATTATATATATATATATAAATATATATATAAATTTATAATATATATATATATATATATTTATATATATATTTATAATATTATATATATATATAAATTTATAATATATATATATATATATATATATATATATATATATATATATATATATTATAAATGTATATATATATATATATATATATATATATTATACATTTATTTATATATATAAATTTATAATATATATATATATAATGTATATTATATGTATATATTATATACGTATAATATATATGAATAATAATAATATAATTATATATATATATATATATATATATAATATGTATGTATAATATTGTTTACTATTTTAATTAGTAATTATTTTAACAATTTTAAGAATTTCCCATTTTTTGAGAATATTACTCAAGTTTTGATGTTTTTTGACCACGTATAAAGACATTTTTTTATGAGATAAGATATTTGACGGGATTATTGGGGATATTATCTTTGATAAATTAAAAAAAAAAAAAAAAATATGCGAATAAAAAAAATACTATGGACAGATTGAAAATAACATGATTTTCTGATATTTTGTAACATAATCCAAGAATAATAGGTTATTTATACATTTTGATAACAAATCTGTAGGAATATATATTAATTACTATTTTCTTATTATTATATTAAAAGAATTTTTTTTTTTGGTTAAAGATAAAATAATTTTTTTTAAGTTTGAAAAATTTCAAAAAAAAATCCTAGAAATTTAAGAAAACTTCTAGAAGAAAATTTTTAAACATTTTTTTTAATTATACTATCCAATATATTGGTGAAAAATAGACATCTTCTGCAAATTTCATTAAAATTGCTACAATATTAGTATCAAAGTTATTAAAATATATGTATTTTTTAAAATACTCCTATTTTTTTACATTATAATTTTAATTTGCGTCGACCATTCAATATTTTTCAAAACAAATTTTTTTTTTTTATTTGTATTTAGAATAACTCTGCGGATATGTATGGGTATGACTAACATTCTCTAGTTAAAATCTGTTGTCCTATCATCACGCTTACCCCCCACCCCCCACTAGGTGGCACTGGGTAACGAGAACGAGCTAACGCAGGCTAACTACAACGCCGATAAACTTCCGCCCGGTAAACATTCCACTAAAGGGTTGGGTAAAACTATCCCCGACCCCAGTCTCGAGAGAACCATGTTAGTATGTGCACGCTTATGTGTGTAAGTATTTATGTGTGTGTGTAAGTACTTGTGTGTATGTGTATGTTTCTGTGGGTGTGAGTGTGCGTGGATGCTATGTGTGCGTGTGTATATGTGTATTTGTATCCTCTATTCGTATTATATTCAATATATATATATATGAGATTTCAATAAATAGATATTATATATGTGTACGCATGTGGGCGTATGTATACGAGCTTCATCGTATCAGTATGTATGGTAGAATACTAACGTTACCCTCACCCCCCCCTCCACCCCCGTACGCAGTGAGAACGCGATGGCGGTGCCCTGCGGTAAGGGTATAGACACCCCCGACGATAAAGACAACCGCTACAACCTTCGCTACAACGAATACATCGTCTACAACACGGCTCAGGTGAAGATGAGGTATCTGCTTAAGATCAAATTCATGTTCCCCGGCTCGAAATGATGTGATGAGCGGGGCATGTAGTACCGGAGTGGGGTGTATAGGGGTGAAATGCTGCGATGAGTGTTAGAGGGTGTAGTACTGGAGTGGGGTTTAAAGGGGTTGAAATGCTACGATGGGTGTATTGGTAGGGTGTGTATTAGTGATGTATCCGCAATGATAAGTATTATACTGATAGGTCGTTCACGTGATGTGTGAAAGTTGCCTTGCGACAAAACACAGATTTCATGTTTCACATACGCACGACAATATAGAACATGTTCTTTTTTATGATTCGAAACCAGTATTTCATACCGCAAGTATGTTACGTATCGAGTGAACAGCCTATAAGATAACCCTAGGACATTGATGTTATCGGAACAACCGGGCCGTAGTACATTCTACGTTATCCGGGTTCCTATAGTGTACATCACGTTTGTCACTGCTGTTTCTTATACCCGCTCTCGCTATTGTCATTGTTCTGCTTCTCTATTGTTCTACTTCCCTATCACCATTACGTTCACGTCATGGGTTTGACATGATGTGACCTCCAACTTAACCTCGCATGACCTCCCGATTAACCTCGCATGACCTCTCGCTTAACCTCGCATGACCTCCCGATTAACCTCGCGTGATCTACAACTTGATATCATGTGCCCAACCACATAATCTCATACGACCTCCCATTTTATATCATGTGGCCTCCCGCTTTACATCATTTGACCTTTGATATGTCCTCCACATTCGCTGCTACTATTAGTCGCCTTGTTATTTTTACAACTGACCACATATAATCGTATTTTATTTAACAATTAAATTCAGATTTATATGTTCATGACTAGATATTTCTATTTTTTTCGTTTTTAATATGTTTTTACGGATATAATTTGTTAGTGATATTTAGTTAGTTTTATTACGTTAGTTTTTTTTAAATTAATTTATTATTATTGTTTTATCATACATAATTATTATTTTAAAATATAAATACATTTATTAATAAAATATTGAGTCTACATTTAAAAATAAATTTGTATTTTCATAAATCATAAATATTTTAATTTACGAATCACGAAAACAATTATTTTATCAATTTTGTTTATTAATATTATATCATTCAGATATATTCTATCTATAACTTCTGAAATTTTTAAATTAATATATTTATATATATATAATTAACATATTAATAAATAAATCAATTCTTTGTTATTTTTTAATATTGAATTAATTAATCTTAAATTATTGCTCATTAATTTGTTTTAAAGAAAAAACTGGTGTGATATATGCATAATTATATAATGTATTTATGATTTAGTAACATTTAATGTTAACTATAAGATAAATAGTATAATAATATTAGGTAGATATATCTATATTATATATAATCAAAGTGCAATAAAAATAGACCTATGCCTATTAAATTAAATAACGAAACTACAAATTATGATATACTACAGATTGTATTTAAACTAAAAGAAAATTAATTCAAATATATAAGTATATCTGAATCTATATAACATAAGTATGTATAAGGAATTTAACTAAATTGAAATGTAAAAAAGGAAACTTTTCTAAATGTATATTATCCAAATCTTAAGATCAGCGTAAATGTACAATACACCCTAATATTATCTATAGGGATGAACATACTCATGCATATGTGTACAATTTACCCTAATCATGTCTATAGGTGATTAATGCTTAGGTGTTATTATCACATGATTGCTAGTGAGATATTTGGAATGAATCATTTTATAAATAATAATTGATATATCACAATCACATACTCTTTTATTACAATTTGTAAGTTTATATCTAAAATAATATGCAATAGGCATATATATATATATATCTAGTGGGATCATACAGATACACTAATATTCATATTTTATAGAGGATACATAGCTATATTATTTCCTGTTTCCTATATATCTATCAAATATAAAAACATTCTGAAGATTATAATATATCTATGAAATCGTCTTCTGATACTTACAAGCTGCCTGCTAATATCAAGACCTCCTATAACCTCACGATTATAGGAGATCTTGATAATATACAATATGAAATTGAAAATAATAAATAAATATATAGTAGATTCATAACTTAGTTAATTAGTATTGACATGTATAAACATAAATGAAAATACCAAGTATGAATAATTCCTATAATAAGAAACATAACTAAAAATAATAAATACATAATTATTTAGTATTGTACTATACACTATATATAGAGCGTATATAAGTTAGATGAGGGGTGAGTATATCTATAGATATATCATTATAATGGCATTATAACGTTATAATTAAGTACAATTAACCAATATGAAACTATAGTTAAATAATATATATTATAATTAAACAACTAAAATTATAATTACAATGATATTATATCTATATATCCTAGGATATTGATAGCCCATATGATGTAGCCCTATGTCAAGTATTGTTTGAACCATGTTAAGTATAGTTTTTATACTGATCCTACACATATATATATATATATATATAATAATGAACTAATAATTATATATTTATTCTCCTATCGTCTCATTTAGAAATACAAAATATGATTAGTTATAATTAAACCCAATAAATTAGTCAATAATTTCTATGATAAAACTAATAGAAAGTAGAAAAAATGATATATAAGTTAAAAAATGATATTATAAAAGTTGACATATAAATAAATAAGATTAGTATTATACATGTATTCAAGTATTTATAAAGACTTATTATAACAATATTTATAGAGTTACAATTTAGATAGGTGAGCTCTATCTATGTAGTTTGTTATAGGTAAATATTCTATTTCCAGAGATATGAGAAGCATTTATCTCTCGAGTGAGTGACGTAATAATACGTTATAAATGTATTGGTGAACGGTCATTTATTTTAATTTAATTTAATTTATTAATTATTTTTTTTATTTTTAGAAAATATATAGTCGAAAGTATACTTTCTTTTTATAAAGTATAAATATTTTCTAAAGGCTACGCCTTATCAAAATAAACAAATAATAATACGATATTTAAGATATAAAGAACAATTGATTATTACGATTCACATCGACTAAACTCTTTTACAATTATATTCCAACAACCAGATATGCATACGTTCTACGATAAAGAATGATTTATTTAATAATATATGTTAAAGATTTTACTTGGATTATTGGTAGATCCATAAACAATTGTGTTGTAAAATATCTTCATTTTCTATACGATATTTCCTTAATAATTTATTAGATTGCATCTTTACATCTAGATAAAAAAAATCGTATCCAAAGTTCAATACGAAGACATATTATATATTTTCAATTCTCATCACATTTATGAATTGACAATTTCAGTTTGGAGTATTCATTAATTTCTTGAGTTTTTTCTTTTAATAATTGTAATAATAGTTGGTAAAGTTCTGAGTAAGGTTTATACATATCCGATAAGTATGTAAATGAACATCTTATTATCACACGATATACAAAAATATAAATATATTGAAGAGGACTAATTACATGTGAAATCTTTCAATAATATAGATTATTTATATACACAATATATATATATATATATATTGTTCATAAATAATAATATATTAATAATAATCATAGAGCTAGAGAGAAAGCTTTCTCTCTAGCTCTGTGATAATAATATACAATAATAAATAATATTCTTAAATAATTACTATAAAGAAAGAAGATATAAACATAATGATATCAAATACTAGTATATACTAATATTAGCTAAGCAACAGATAATTATAATATATTAATATATTCATATGTATATTAATGATGTTATATTTTAAGAAAATGCATCATGATCAACGAATATTTATGAAATAGATTAGCGAACATAATAGACTATTATTAATAATATGTACGACTGAACGTAATGTAATCTTAATAATTATTGGATATTTTTTATAATTTTAAAATATTATTCAAACATATTGTTTAATGATTTAAGTTTAAAGATATAATAATATTAACGTATATTATTTTATAATAATACCAGGTAGTACCACTCCCTGATAATACTACATTTAAGGGGTATACTTTCTCGCATGTAAAAAATATGGAAAAGTACACATTTATATAAATTCTAAAAGTTCTAAAAATTTATATAAATTCTAATTAGCCTATTGTAGGTAGCCTATATATTGATTTAAAGTTGTTTCTTGTGTTAGTTTAATACTCTAATCCAAAGTTTTTTATATGTAGATTTTTAAGATTTGAATAATAAATTAGAAAATTACCCATATACGCGTACTATACAATTTTAATTACAATTTATAGAATAAAATCCTTCACAATATAAATATGAATACTACTATACTAGCTATATATATATATAGTGACACTTTCAATTATACAGCATCAATAACATATTCAACCCAAACCATTAGTTAATCACATTGTTCATTAACTTTAATAAACTATAATAATACTGTAATAAACGGAGAAAAGGTAATATATAATAACAACATATTTAATTTCTCGCTCTAAAGTTGTTTTAAAAAATATATTTTTATAATAAAGTAACAAATGATATTTTGAAATTTGATTCTATTTCATTTATTAATGTTCTATATTTTATTTACACAAAGACTAAATATGCACTGATTATTAATAACCAATTACAAATAAGTCCGAAAATTGGATTTTAACCGAAATTTAAATATTTGTGTTGATATTTTAAATTATTTTCTGCCATTTTTATAATATATACCTATTTATTACTAAATTAAGAATAATATAAGTAATTAATAAACACAATAATGTCAAGTACAGATGAAGTTATTAAGTTATTTAATTTATTTAATAATAATCTCATGAATGATGAATTGGATGAAGGTTTTTTAAATTTAAATTATTAAAAATAATATTATATTATTTAATAATTTATTATATTATTATACTAATTATTAATATCATTAATATATATTATACTATCATTTATAGTAATTATTATAATAATTGCTAATATTCACTTTTTATTTTAATATTTATACACTAATAAAATGTATATTAATTATTTATTAATATAATGATTAATTACGTTGCATGCACAGGGAGTGTTATATCTTTGCTTCGCAAAATCTTTGATTATAATAATCAAAGATTTTGCGAAGCAAAGATATAACACTCCCTGTGCATGCAACGTAATTTAGTAATATCCCCAACCGCTGCTAGCAGTAGTATCGAAATCACTTAAATAGATTTAGGTTCGGCTCTGTTTGCATACAACAATGTTTTCATTGCTCTATTAAATTACATGCAATATCAATTTAATTTAGGTATAGGTTACCTATATAACAAACAAATATGATATTAATGTTTTAAATGCTATAAGTATATATTTAGTAAGTAAAAGTTAATTTAAAATTAACTTTTACTTACTAAATATATACTTATAGCATTTAAAACATAAATATCATATTTGTTTGTTATATATTAGTAATGAAAACTTAGTTTTCATCATATAAATATTAATTTATGAGCATATTATTTATCATTTTAAAAGTGTATAGTTAAATACGAATTTACATTATAAACAACACATAGTTCCTAAAAGTAACCCGCTATAGGTGGCACCAGGGTATTTTGTATACAAATTTGAATTACACGATTTCGCGTAAGTGTTATATCTTTCCTTCGGAAAATCTTTGATATAATATTATAATATTTTTGGTTGCAATGGACTAACGGCAATTTTATTTAAATATATATATTAATTAAATTACTATAATTTAGAATATTATTTATATATGTACTAATGCTGATCGTATATATTATGTATATATTTCATTATATTATGCTATTATATTGTCAGTGATGGGCATCTGCCCTAGGATCCTAGGATCGCGATCATTGTTTTTGATCCGATCCAGATTGTGATCTGGATCGTGTCAGAAAGAGAGGATCGCGATCGGCAAAGGATCGGGTAACGAATGGAGGTTCGGGAAAAGGATAGTGATCGGTGATCCCGATCCATACAAAAAAGATTGGTGCCTATCATTGCATATATGTGATACTCTAATATTATTGTATTTATTGATAAGAATATTAACAACATTTTAGTATTACATTGATATGATATATTATTGATCATTATGTTGTAATGTTTTCCAAGGTATTGCAAGACTAGGTAAAACCTACGTAATATTTAAATAATAATTGTTATTTTTACCATAATAGAATTTAATCAATTGATATCATATAAGTAAATCACCGACTTTGACTCAACGTACAATATACGTACAATGAGTAGATATTTGTATATAATTCAATGCATTTATATAAATAAATTATATTTAATTATATATCATATAGTCTATAATATAGACTATATGATCTACATTAATATATGCATTTAATTCAATTGAATTATTATTGAAATATAATACAATATATTAATAATAAATATTATTTACAATTATTAACAATTTATATTACACCTATAGAGGTATACATAGGTATTACATATATACTGTTTCGAATTATGAAATAAAATCGTATTAATTAAATATATAAATAATATCGTGATCGGGATCGGGTAAGAAACTTAGGATCGGGATATATGAGTAAAATATATCAGGAAAAAAAATGATTGGTGCCCATCACTGTATTGTTAAATATTGTCACCATATTTATTAAATAATTTAATATGATATGATATTATTATAATAATCATATCATTTATATATTCAATGAGTAATATTCATTTATATTTAATTCAAAGGTTACTAATATCATATAGTAGATGTGTTAAAATATATATTTTAATATATAAATACAAGAATATAATCTACTCTTGATAAATGGATAATTTAAGTTAACTTATACTATCATATAATACATTATCTGAATTAAATTATTTTGTTTCTAAAATAACTATAAGTCCGTATACAGTATATTTTTGATAATATTCATTATTATTAATAATGTGTTAGCTATTACAAACCCAAGCCACACTTTCGCATTAAAACCTTCATGGATAATTTGTATATGATAGTTGTGCTAGGTGATAAGGACATGAAAGGACATGATGAACGCTAAAAGTGCGAATGGTACGTCACGATACATTACCGATATGTATAATTGTGTTATTAACGTCACATTAAAATATACATATATTTAATATTGAACTTATGATTTATACATTTATTAAATATATATAAAATTTATATATTATATTTATATTATAAATATATATTCAATCAGTTTTATATACGACTTAGTAGTACTATTAGTAACCAGTTTTCAACAGTTGATTGGCGTTAATTAGATTTAATAGATACGTAATTCTATGATGTGTTGTTTGCTCCCACTAACCGTTTGCTGCTATTATATATATAGAAATTATTTGTGACGTTTTTATGCGTACACCCACTAATATCATATTAATTAGGCTAATATCATATTTAGGGATGAAAATTACATTCAAAAGTGGCCTATTTTACTTTACATATTACATGCCGCGGTGAATAAATATATAAAACGTTTTTTTTCTTCTCGAAAATCATCAGTTTTATTTTGATCATAAAATACTTATTTATTAACCGATAATATGACATATTCGATTATCATATTTAATTATTAAATACGTGGTAATCAACCGCTCCATTATCATTCTACGTACGCGTCACGTAACGGTGAAGGAGGAAGTCGGCACGTTTAAGTGACGGCGAACTTTCACTAGTTTTATATTTATGTATATATATATTTATATATCGTACGAGAGAGGGGAAAAGTATGATATCTGATAATTGAGCGAGGAATAACTCCATTTTTTGAATTATCAAGAACACATTCATATCTAGCGAAAGTGTTATATTGTACGCCAATACAAATTAGATCTACTAATTTTTTAATGAAAACAAAATAAAATCTACTTTTGTGTGATTATTTTGTAACAGTTACTAAACATTTTTTATAATAATATTATATTTTAATAATTATATATAATAATATCTGTATTAGGTATATACTCTAAAAAAATTCATCAAAAGATATAATTATAAAATAAATTTAGAAAAAGATAAATTTATAGATATATAATTTATTACAAGTTAAATATTTGCTCCATATTATTCACTTAATTATTTTTAATTATTGGTTTTTTTAAATCCGTAATTTATAAACTTATAAATTTAATCACTTGTAATATTTCACATAGATACATCATTTGTACATCATTCTAATCATAATATTTTAAATATTAAAATTTACTAAAAATAATTATTATTTTGTATGTAATTTCACACATCCCCTTAATCTAATATTATTATCAAATTAATATCCAATAATTATGAAATGAACTAAATTTAATAAGTCGTCAAAATGAAATCTTCTGAGATTACTGGCTCCACTTTACTGTACGGTGATAGTAACCTTGGGTGAGGTAATTTTCTGACGATTTATTAAATATTTTTATTTAATTTTTCAAATATTTTCACTATATTTATTTATACACATAAATGTATAAATATATTAAATTTAGGATCAATATTTAATAATTAAATTAGACATATTCATATAATAATCGAATAATTATACAATAAACCACAAAATATAAGTTGTCCAAGATTACCTAGTTTGAGATACTATTTTTATATAGAATACATTAATGTATCATTATAATGATTATTATAAACAATATACAAATATACAATAGTATTAATTATGACTGCATTAATCATTAAATCAATTATAAATAGCATTTAAGACTTCTTTATATGCCTTAACGGAGCTATTTGTATTATATTCGCAAATAATTTTTTATTATATATATTATTCAAACTATTTCTTTAAAAAAAATAAATTCATTCATCTTCGATTATAAAGTATACTTTTAACCTTCATTACTTACAAAATGTACTACCCACTTAAATCGATCGTTCTATTCGGATAATGCATCTTTAGAAAGTGTTTTCCTCACTTTCATTTCAACTTCGCTTATTTCCCCTACGCGCATATGTTATCTACGTCGTCGAAACTAACAGTGTAGGATTAATCACCCGGTTACAGATTGTCTGCAACAGTCGTGGTTGAATGGATTCCACGATCTAAACGACCTATCCGACGACGTAAAGACTCACCTTCAGGAAGTGGACTCGCGACCTCTACTCGCCGAGATGTTGGGCGCCCTTCGCGCAGTGATATCTTCGCCCGGCGACTCCTCGGGTTCGTTCTCAGCTCCACGCATTCGCCTACCACCGAAACACATCTCTCTCGTAAATATGCTTTTTTAAAAGTCAATTTGTCTATATATTTCATACTGAGTTAGAAGATGAAAATTACGTCGACTTAAAAGTTTTAAGTTAATACCAATTTTCAATTTAATATAATGAATTTCTTTCTTAATATTGAATTAATAGACGGAAGGATATTCAGAAGCTATACATATCTTATATTAAGTATGTCCTTATAACAAAAATAAAAAATATTGATAATATAATAATAATAATAAAAATAATGGTGTAATACAATAATATTATTATCGAATATATACATTAATAATAATAATAATAATAATAATAATACTTATGTATATAAAATACAAACAATAATATTATAAAAAGATGAAGTTACCATTCTTAAATATATTTCCCATTCTTATTGTGCACATATTTATACGAATACTAAATATTTAGATTTTTGGAATCTAATGCAGAGTGAAAAAATAAAGCAAATGATTTCCCTGGTCGCTATTCTGATTTATATAGGCCAGAAGGTTAGTGTAGATGTTTAGATAGGTATATGCTATACATAAATAAGTGTTCAGCTAATTTCACGTTTACATTTTATAGTGAAATAACTATATCATATATATAATATATTATAATATATATATATATATGTATATATATATATATATATATTGATAAATATAAATATCATAATTAATTGAAATGATCAATAGTGTATGATTAGGGAGATATCGAGTTTACGCTATATATAACGACGTACCCTTACCTGAAATTAACGAATATATTGAATAGCATCTGTAGAGCTTTATGCTTTATTTACTATTTATTTAATTGATTATTTTATTTAAATGTATTTAGTTATTTAATTATTTTATTTTTAATCTAATTATATTTTATTTAAATTCATATTTTTTAATTTTAATTTTAATTTTTTTTTATGAAATTTTACTTCTCGTAATCTCATTAAATATGTGAATGACTCGACAAGCTTTAGTTTTAAGTAAACTCTATATTAATATTATTATCATATGATCCTTCGAAGCCACATATATATATATATATATATATATATATATATATATATATATATATATATATATATATATCAATATGTACTACATATTATGTAATATATATAGAATATTTATATATTTATAAATTATAAAATTGTTTGAACTAATTTATATCGAACTAAATAATTTACTTAATTTACCACAAACCAATTGTATTCACGTATCAGTATATTTACTAAATACTCTGCACACACAAGCACATATAACATACACTCCTAAAGAAAGCCAAGACTTTCAAGAAGGTGAAGGAGGGCGTACTATCCGCCCAGATCTACATGTGCTTGCTGCGCATACCAGGCAGTTCTGCCTATTTCCACATCTTCCATCAAAGTATATACGATAATATCGGCGTTCATATCTGTACATTGAGCGATGAGAAAGGTATGTAGTGCTTGTAGTAGTAGTAGTAGTAGTAGTAGTAGTAGTAGTAGTAGTAGTAGTAGTAGTAGTAGTAGTAGTAGTAGTAGTAGTAGTAATAGTAGTAGTATTTTCATTTTGATACAAATAGGAAATATTTATTAATATTTCAAATTAAATAAATTCATTTAAACAGCTGATCTAATTTATAAATTATCTACTTTTCAACAATACAAATACATGCCCAGGAGTATTAATAGAGCATTATAAACTAGTTCATATGTTAATTATTAAATCACTAAAATCTTCTTTATTTAGAAACTGCTGTCGCGAAAAAAAAGAGAAAGAAAAACGCAATGGTTATTATTGTTTGCACGTAAATATCACACGTGTATATATACGATAGCACACACACACACACACACTCACACACATACACACATGTGTTAAGGTTGATACACATTGTTGTACTGCGAAGTCACTAAAAGTATGCCTTACGTCACCTATCGTACTCCTATTATTATTAATCGTGATCGTCCCCACCATCACGGTTATTTGTAGGCACCGGCGTTATTACTTTTCTAGCACTCGAATGTTCATCGATACATATACGAACCTCGTCACTCTTCCTTTACAGCGCTACTATTTAATGTTTAGTTTATATCCTTAGCCCCATTATATTTATAAATTATAATTAATGCATACCACGCTCGTCTGCCCGCTACCGCTCTCCGCTACTACTATGCGACCGCGTACAAACAGGACATGGGTGATGACGACGACGCAGACACCTGCGTCGAGTTCACCGCGACGGAGACGCGCGCCCTCGAAACGTTGACCTTTGACCTACTGAAACAGTTCACGCGACACGTCGAAGAGTGTTCGCTCGACCGGCAGATGGTGATCTCCACGGTTCAGGTTACGCCGCCTGCTGGAGGTCACTCGCTAAGCGTATATTACGACGCATCACGTTAGAGGCACATGGATATAAAGAAAGTGGATAAGCAATTGAATGTAGTGTATGGCACTATCCACTACGAGCGCTGCAGTCGAAACCCACTATCTGGCCCACTACTTTTTATTTATAATAATATTTATTTATACATATATATATTGATAATTACTACCAATTTTAATTTACTATCTATATAGATATACTATAATTACTTACTTTTACTTTTACTCCCTTGACTCTTGAATCGTAGGGGGAATCATCAGACAAGCATCAACAACAAATTTCTTCCATTTTTCGCGATCTTCCGTCATCCGTGTTAGTTCGCTAGTACTTCTATCTGTCCATTTATTTATGTTGTGCATCCAATTATTTCGTGGCCGGCCTTTTTTCCTCTTACCTTCTACTTTTCCTTGTAGAATGGTTTTGGCCAGTCCATCGTGTCGACAAATATGACCATAATACTTAAGCTTTCTTCGTTTTATAGTGCTTAAGAGTGGTTCATATTTGCCTATTAGATTTATCATTTTTTCATGGATATAGTCATTTGTTTTTCTTTGGCGATATGTAATACACAGTAATCTTCCATGCGATTTATTTTGGAATGCTTGTATCCTTTTTTCCTCTTTTTCCATTAAGGTCCAAGTTTCGCAGCCGTAGAGAAGTATTGATAATATAAGTGATTTATAGAGGTTGTATTTTACATGGAACGCAATTTTTTTGCTTTGCCATATTGTTCCAAGTTTTACCATTTCTGAGGTTGCTGTTGCTAATCGTATTCGTAATTCGTTATCTGATGATCCATCTGATTTCAACGTCGATCCAAGATACTTAAATGTTTTGACATTTTCGAGTAGGGTCCATTCCGTCCATCATTATGTTTGCACTTTCGTTTTTACTATTTACCATTGTCTTGCTTTTCTCTTTGCTTACTTCCATCCCATAATCTTTAGAAGCTTCAGAAAGTCTATTAGTAAGCTCTTGTAATTCGGAATTGGTTCCAGCGATTAGATCGATATCGTCAGCAAATCTAAGGTTATTTATAATCCTACCACCAACAAATATAGTTGACTTGTGGTTATGGAGTGTTTCCTGCATGATTTGTTCTAAGAAAATATTGAATAACACTGGGGATAACAGACAACCCTGTCTTACTCCAACTGTAGTGTGGAAGAAGTCTCCTGTCTTGTTATTTAGTATTACAGCACTATTCGAATTTTCATATAGCGACTCAATTAATCTTATAATTTCATGAGATATGCCAAAATGACCCATGACACTCCATAGCCCTTTATGCCATACTCTATCAAAGGCTTTCTTGAAGTCAATATAGTTATGGTACACATTTTTCTCAATTTCGATGTGCTTCTCCATTATTATTCTACTGTTAAGAATTTGTTCAATAGTGCTTCTTGATTTTCTGAACCCTGCTTGCTCTTCAGCTTAAATTTGTTCAGCTTGCGGTATTAGTCTATTTAATATTATTCTTAATAGAATTTTGCTCGGATGTGGTATTAGGCTTAGTGTTCGATAATTTGAGCATTTCTTTGTGTCACCTTTTTTCGGAATAGGAATTATCAATGATTTTGTCCATTGATCTGGCCATATTTTTGTTTTCCATATATTTTGGCATATCTCTGTATATATTTCGATTATGCTTTCTCCTCCATGCTTTATTAGTTCAGCTGAAAAGTTGTCATTTCCTGGGGTTTTATCATTTTTTAGCATATAAATTGCATTTTCAACTTCCGATTTTATGATTGGCAGTGTTTCTTCAATGTCAGTGTTATTTTGATTACGATTAGTTAATTTGTTAATATTTGGTTTAATTGGATAATTATACAGATTATTGCAATATTCTGTCCATGTTTTTAATAATGATTCATTATCAGCAATACGTTTATTGTTTTGGTTTTCGTCTTCTATTATCATGATTTTACTTTTTATTGGATTTGTTAGGGTTTTTAAAATTTGATATGCTATTTTATTGGATCTGCCTCTAGCCATATCTTCGTTAATAGCATTACATTGTTCTTGTATCCAATTTTCTTTTGCATTTTTCATTTGTTTTCGGATTGAAATATTTATTTCTCTATATTCCTCTTTTATGTCTGAATTATTCTTTTTTAATGCATTTAAAACTCTTCTTTTATCACACAAATCAAGTATATCGTTAGTGATCCAGGGTTGTTTTTTTCTACGATATTTACCTATTATTGTTTCCGCAGTAAGGTGTATCGCTTTTTCAATATCAGAAACAATTTTGGTCACATTATTTTCATCCTTATTGATCTGTGATAAAACTAGTTCGAGTTTTTCTTTGTATTCGTTTGCAATTTGTGGGTTTCGTAGCTTTTCAAGGTCGTATCGGATTCTATTATTTCTTTCTTTTTTCTTAAGACATAGTTTCATTTTGATATTGCATAGAACTAAATCATGGTCGCTATTTATGGTAGCTCCAGGATATGTTCTAGTACTAGTTTTAATGATACTAGATTTAAATCTTTGTGGTGTTAGAATATAATCGATCTGGTTATGAGTTTGTCCATCTGGTGAGTGCCATGTGGTTTTCCTTGACAATTTGTGGTTAAATAATGTATTGGATATAAATAACTTATGTTTTTCAGCAAACTCAAGTAGTCTTTCTCCGCGACTGTTTGTTTTACCAAGACCAAAGCATCCTATAGAATTCTGCCATATTGGATATACATCTTCTCCGGCTTTAGCATTCCAGTCACCTAAGACTACAATAAAATCTTTTTTAGGTGTAGTTTTTATGCTTTCATCTATTTTTTCATAAAATTCCTCAATTTCATTATCTGAGTAGTCAGAAGTAGGAGCATATACCTGTATTATAGTTAAATTTTTCGGCTTTGCTTCTATTATAGATATTATTCTGTCTGAGACATATGAAAAATCAAGTATTGAGTCTGTGATTTCTTTCCTTATTAGAAATCCAATACCATTTCTTTTTAATCTGTTCTGTCCGCTATATAGAAATGTATGTCCATTGTCAGATACTTCTTCTCCTGTTCCTTTCCATCTTACTTCTGATAGTCCTATTATGTCCCATTTATAGTTTTCGAGTTCTCGACAGAGTTCTTCTAATTTACCACATTTTGCAAGAGATCTAACATTCCAAGTTCCAATTGTCGTAATATTAGATGCCATTTTTATTTTCTTAAATTCATTACTTATATTATCTTTGTTTGTGTATATATATCGCCAGTAGCACATTTTCCACCTCTATCCTGGGAATTTCCGATAGATAGCGCGGTCGTTGTTAACCCGGGGCACGGCCGATCCGGTATGATAGTTTTGTTGTTGTTTGTCATGATTCTTTCAATAGGCATTTTAATCTGAGTGGCGCCTATCTCCTCTCCCAGACCCCTCTAACTAGTTTAGTCCATATGTTGATATGGTTTACCAGGGTGTGGCGCTTGGAGCCAGAGTAGGAGAGTTAGGTAGAGCATAATGGTTAAAAGATAAGACTGCTCAGATGAGCACAACAGCATATCCTCAATTTAGTTCCAAAATGCAATACCATACACCCCATTATAATTAGTATATACACTATAATTAGTATATACTAAAAATAAAATTATATATTTAAAATACATCATATCAACACTCCTACTAATTTTGTATATTTAAATTGAAGATATCATACTATTTTATTGATATTTATAATTTAAATCCATTGCTATGGATAGAAGTCACTTTAATCAAATAATTTAATACCATATTGTTAATTTATCGAGAAAAGTGCCATTTGCATATCTATCTTTTACATGCAATGCGTGCGTCAATTGCTTATCCACTTTCTTTATATCTATAGTTAGAGGTCGCACGAGCCTCCATTACGACCTCTACCGTACGCAGTGTAGCGCTTTATTCGTATAGAGTGATTATTACTATTGTATATATGTGGCGAACATAGATATAGCATAGGCTAGTTAAACTTGTTATACGTATACTATCTAGACATATTACGTACATACCTCTGGGGCCAGTTGCTCGTACATTTAATGATAATGGTGCACGCCAAACGTTAGCGAAATTGTCCTTCGCCATAACCATATGAAATTCGATTTGTTTGGACAATTAAAATTGATGACATATCCTAACTAATTCTAGCATGTATTATTGGGAACGGAGTGTGCACTCGCTATTTTGTAGTTGATATAGAGTTGCGCCACTTATATCGTCAGTGGGGCATTTATAAAAATTGTAATTTTCAATATTGATGACTTAAAATATATATTTATTGTAAATTATTGATATTGTTCCGTATATAATTGTAAAAATAACGATAATAATAATAAGGAATTATTATATTTCAGATTCCCAACTGATATTAAAATGTATATTTAAATATTGTATTTAAAATTTATAACCGGCAGATATAACCAATAACGTTGTAAATATGTTATTAAATAAAATTAATTTACAATTTAAAATAAAATCTAAGTTATTATATTATTGTATTACTTTACTTAATTTAGTATATTTATATATTTATAGAATATAATTAATTAATAATAATATATTTAATGATTACAATAATATAGTTTGAATTTAATTACAATATATATAGTACATTATTAATTGTCGTTATTTATATTGAATATAATATTCTGAATATATTTATAGATTCTATTGTATATTATCTTTGGTTAAACTCGATTTTATTTATAATAATATTATTATATAATTATATATTTATATAATAGTTATAATTGTATATTTAATAAATACTGCAATACACTTAAATAAGGAATATAATTGGAAATAATCAATACATTTCATTTAATATTATTTAATATTTAGCTAGCGACAGCTATTAGTTGTCCCACAGAAATGAGTGAAATTAGCGCATCGTATTTTAATGTATACGTCGGAAAAACTCGATGATTTTAGTTTACGCTTTAGACGTATCAACATCCGAACATCCGATGCGGCTACCTTTCGCCTTGATAACGCACAGCTACGCTATTTATTTTCGATCCGAATAACGGACGTATAAAGTGCTTGCGTATAATAAGAGTAGAATAGGCGCAGACAAATTTTATTTTATTAGAGCAACCAGCCGCTGGCCCATTGATGCCCCTAATACTACCCCTAACTGCCCTTAACACCACTCGTAACTGTACTGTACTACCCCTAACTACCCTTAACACGACCCCTAACTGCCCTGTACTAAAGCTAACCTCACTAAATACAACCCATACTGGTTATAGGTCTACTTGAAGCTTCTGAAAATTAACGATCTATTCTCGGAAGTGATGCTAAAAGTCGACATTGATAGAATAGATAACGCAGTGATCTTATCTTTCAAGGTCGTTATCTTACTAGGTCGTTATGTTATCTTACTAAGTCGTTATGAGTTATTACTAGGTCATTATACTATATTACTAGGGGATTACGTTAACTAACTAGGTCATTATATTGTCTAAATCTGTCGTTACATTATATAACTAGGTCGTATATCATACACATATTATTATCCCACAAACCAACACTAATGACGTATTATCGATGGCAATAACACGACGATATCACTACACTTCCCTGTAGTACGCGTAGTGTACGCAGTCTCACGATAACCCCACCCCACCCCACCCCACCCCACCCCCACTCTCGTAGGGCCTGATCAAAATATGTACGGACATGCACGGAAAACCTGAGATAAACTTCAACATAGTTAGTGCTGCCACCTTCCGGCGCGTTAGAGTGATGACTCATGCGTTACAGCGATGACTCATGCGTTACAGTGATGACTTATGCGTTAGATCGATGACTCATGCGTTACAGCGATGACTCATGCGTTACAGTGATGACTCATGCGTTAGAGTGATGACTCATGCGTTAGATCGATGACTCATGCGTTAGAGTGATGACTCATGCGTTACAGTAATGACTCATGCACTACAGTGATGACTCATGCGTTACAGTAATGACTCATGCGCTACAGCGATGACTCATGCGTTACAGTAATGACTCATGCGTTAGAGTGATGACTCATGCGTTACAGTAATGACTCATGCGTTAGAGTGATGACTCATGCGTTACAGTAATGACTCATGCGTTAGAGTGATGACTCATGCGCTACAGCGATGACTCATGCGTTACAGTAATGACTCATGCGTTACAGTAATGACTCATGCGCTACAGCGATGACTCATGCGCTACAGCGATGACTCATGCGTTACAGTAATGACTCATGCGTTACAGCGATGACTCATGCGCTACAGCGATGACTCATGCGCTACAGCGATGACTCATGCGCTACAGCGATGACTCATGCGCTACAGCGATGACTAATGCGATCACTCGCGTCGCCGTACTATAGTTAATATCACTGCTTCGAAATAGTACTTTATTACAGCTATGCTTATTATATATATATTAACATACACTCAAGTACACACACATACACCACATCAGCCAAATCTTAAAGAGATATCTACCATTACCCCTACATTAACACCCACATCCACACCTATAACACCCCCCCCCCCACCAGATCCTTAAGAGATATCTACCATCACCCCTACATCCATACCCATACCTATAACCCCCACACCCTCCCCCCCAGATACTAAAGAGATGTCTACCAGCGCATACACATACCCACACCTATACCCATACACCCATCAGATCCTAAAGTGATGTCTACCTTCACCCCCACACCCACACCCACACCCTCCCCCCCAGATACTAAAGAGATGTCTACCAGCGCTAGTACTGCAGGAGGAGAATGTAGGCCATGCTAAGAATCTACAACAGAACTGTCTACTACTTATTAGGTTAGTCGATTAGGTTAGTCAATTAGGTTAGTCAATTAGGTTAGATATACACACACACACACACACACATACACACACACACACATAGACACACACACACACACTACCCCTTACTACCCATACACCCAACACACAGTTACATGTTAAGATTCGAGTTCACCTACAAAACTGTTGAGATATTGCTGCAGAATCTGCTGGTGAACTCCCACGAGAAACTTGAGATGCGATTAAGTGTTGCAAACGTTAGCTTCGTTCACTATTCTCACAGCTACCCTATCCACACTCGAATCAATGAATTAATAGTATTTATTTTAGTTATATACTATAAATAAATAATTAATACACATGGAATATGTATACAATAAAATAAAGTTATATAATAAGTAAAAAAGGAACCCTTTAATAGCAAGATACTCGCAAAAAAGGATTCCACACAAAAATATATACGAATAAAAGAACAATCAAAAAAGAAATATGTCTACATACCTATGTACCCCTAACTATATACCCTTACCAATGTACCCCTTACCTAATAGGTGTACACTACTCTGTTGTTACTGTTACCCGACGAGTTCTACTTGAACAGTATCCACTGGCTGCACACTCTGATGTGCTGCTCCAAGGTTATCCCTACCCCCATCCCCACTACCACTAGCACCACCACTTCCACCATTACTACTATATAGCACTATAACCATGGTAGTATCAATAGTATACGCTAGTGATGTAAATCGGGCAGAGCTTTTTAATGCCGAACCGAGACTTTTTGTTATTGATGCCGAGCCGAGATTTTCATTTTCGGAAAAACGAGCCCGAGCCGTTATTCTAGCCAAAGAGCCAGAACCAAGTTGAGACTTTAGATAATTTGACTGAGACTTCATCGATGCTTTAGATTTGAGCATCATTTACATCACTAGTGTATACATATAATAGATAATATTGATAGTATATAACAGAAAGTAGCGTACTGGCTATTAATTCTATTACGCACAACTTGAATATAGCGTATACCAATAATAACTGGATGGTAGATATTAGGCAACGAATCTAAATAATCAGTGAACTTGTATTAATTATAAGTTTGAACGAATATTTAATAAGTTGTGTTAAAGTTGGTAGCCCTATGATTAATGGACGAGTAGCTCACAACGTTTAATAATCTCACCGAACACTGGTTTCACGCAGAACAAGAAGAACAGAATATTAGCCATTGAAGTGGTGGCTAAGTTATTGCATCGTGAGGAGAGAGTCTGTAAGAGAGGTTAGCATATCACACACACACACTCACACACACACACACACACACACATCACCACAGCGAGCGTTACATCTGTGGCATCTGTATTACATCGTATATCACACCTCACTGAGTATCCCCAGCATCAACATTACATCATACATCGCCCCTCATTATCGATATTACATCATATATCACCCCTAGGTATCAATATTACATCATATATTATATAATCTACAACCCTGACATGAGCTAAATAGCTCGTAATATTACATATTATCACGACCCATCTTATTTTTTAGAGCTCGTCTCATTATTTGTTGTATTGTTGTGTATTGTATTGTTTTTTAGTTTAAACTTGTGTTTTATAATTTTAATTCGAGAACATCTATGTGCGGGAGTACCTAATGGAATATCCGTAATCCCGGACTAGGTAATCTAGGAAAACTTATTAAGTTAAGTTTATTTCATAATTATTCAATTATTATTCGAATATTTATAGTTTCTAAACTATACCTAAAGGTATTAAACTCTGATTACAAATATAATATATACACATATGTGTGTGCGTGTATAAATAATGACTACCTGGGCGACATTTAAGGAAGTCAACTAACTTTAATATCAATGTTTGTACACGATACTTATGCAATAAATTAAATACGAAAACAATTATTTTGGTATATATTACCAGAATTACCCTTGTCTATAGGGTATCAAATAACACTTTAATCTTTGCCATTGCTGTCACCATGTAAATATACAGTTAATACAATTTATACATAGTAATTAGTTGAATGACTGACCTGTTACATATGTGTATATAGTTAGCCATCCCATACCATACTATAGTACGATTACTAAACTATATCTCCTACTAATCGTTATTACATATATATAACTACCCACACCATACCATACTATACTATACTATACTATACTGTAAAATGTTATTATTAAACCACTCCTCCTTCTCCTCCTTCTCCTCCTTCTCTTGCTCCTCCTCCTCCACCTCCTCCTCCTCTTCTTCCTATCTACCCACACCATATAATGCTATAGTATGTTATTATTAAACCACTCCTCCTCCACCTCCTCCTCCTCCTCCCCCTATCTACCCACACCATACAATGCAATAGTATGTTATTATTAAACCACTCCTCCTCACAGGAACAACCGTGACGAGTCATGAATACTACATGAAACTGATCATAGCTCGTTGCGTAGATTTCGTGCCCATGTTTGTATTGCGTTGCTACGGCAACCACTATCTATAGCATCATTCCTACACCTCTTTACGTACCCCTTCTCTCTCCCCTTCCTCGATCCGCTAGATTAATGTATGTATTATTAATAATAGCGTTTGTGAATACAATACGATTATATTATATTTAATATGAAAATAGTGATAACAATATAGAATAATAATAATAATAATAATAATAATAATAATATTTATTAGAAGATTTTTTTCCCCGTCAAATTACAATGATATTTATATAATATTTTCTTCTAAAGGGCTTCAAAATAATACGAATATTTTCTGTTGATGTTGCCCATTTATATATATGCATTCATTACATTCATGATTTATAACATATACCGTAATATATATACAGGTAAACGACTAGATAAGCATCACGCTTCTTCGTTTACATGGTCATGCCTAAATTCTGATATTATTATTATTATAACGAACCCGCGCGTCTGATCACAGAATTAGAGCGAGGGCGTTGACAATCCTAGCACAGATACTGGTCACTGAATCCGATATGCCGTCGCCGATCGATATTTCGCATTCGACGCTATTCTTGTCGTTCCTCAAGAAAATAGATGACGCAACGATCATAGATAGAGGTTCGTTGTCATCGTTGTACTGTCGAAACTAATATTCTATAATCTTTGATTTAAGCGATGGCTAATTCTCTTATGCTATATAAATATATGTACCAAGTAATACGTGCTAGGTATTAGGTAAAATAACTTTTTAAATACAAATAGAAATACAATATCAAAATAATGAATTTATAATTAACACAAGAATATTACATTATATGAATATTACATTTTGATATATACATTATTATTATTAATAAAAACTAAAATATTTCCTATATATTTATGTTAAAAACTTGATAAAATATAATGTACTATTCAATTATAATTAATTTTATTTTTATAAAGTATTTGATCAATTACACCCAATTCAATAATCAAATAAAAATAAATATTTGACCCCATCCCTGATATATATATATATATATATATATATATATATATATATATACGTGTATGTACATAAATTAGATATACATAGATAATAACTCTTTCATAGGTATTTCACCCCCACACACCCCAGACACGTCTAAAGTAGACACACCCATAATCACCCCATACACCCCCACCCACTCACAAGTCTAATTTAGACCACCACCCCGCACAGGTCTATTCGATATAGAGATACTGCCCATGCTGCGTTCTCGACTAGTAGACTCCAAGTCAACAGTCCGTCGTTCCGCCGTCCTAGCGTTGACCTCCGCAGTAGAGGTCACGCGACGCCGTCAAGGTCAAGGTGACTACTCCCTCCTACAGCCGGTGATGAGCGCTATCCCCGCCCCAACCCCCGTCGCCCCCCTCGGCCCCCCCAGTACCTCTACCCCGCTACCCGACTCCCTGATGGGTAGGAGTCACTACCTGGAGCAGTTGTGTTCCACGATCGTGTCGCTGTCACCGGTTAATGAGTCATCGCCGCATCTGTGTCCTGCTGAACCCTATGACCTTGAGGTTTGTACCCTATGACCTTGAGTTTTGTACCCTATGATTTTGAGTTTTGTACCCTATGAGCTTCTGTTTCACCATTGCAACTCGCGATCGATTTATTTTATAGAATAAGTATTTTTGACCCCTATAATTTTGTCAGTATTTTGATAACTTTCAATACTTTAATATCAATACTTAATTTTGTGTATAAAGAATATTATTCTCCTATTTATCTACATTATAATAATATAAATATTATAAATTAAATATTTTTAAATAATAATCTTTAGTGTATATCACTATAATATGGAATATTATCCGCATAATTCGGAAAATTTAGGGTACATATGAAATACTATATAAAATATTAACATGTAAATATATACTTATGAAATTTATTTCAAACTTACGATATATATCGTAAATAAGTAAATTTATATTATGTAATCATATAATAACCACGGTTGTATATAGAATTCATGAGTTATAAGACAGACAATCCGACATGACTCATTCATAACATTCAACTACAGCCATACTAATAGCGCATCTTTCCATTTCCAATGTCCCATCTCCCTCCCTCTAACTGATTTGACCGCCACAAACTCTAACTGCCCGCCCACTCACTCTGACTGCCCACTCCCTCTAACTAACTCCCTACTACCCTTCCTACTAGGGATCTAAATTTTCAAATCTTTCAAATCGAGTTTCAAATCGAGTCAAATCGAGTCAATTCGAGTCACATCTATTTTCAAACATTTGTATGGATTAAATTCACTATTTATCATAGTATTGTAGCTACATTATATGTAATTTATGTACTTATAATTTATATAAGTCATTATTTATTTGTATATATAATAGGAATATATTTAATAAGTTCGATTAGTACTATAATTTGGAATAAACTCGAAAAAAAAGGAGAATTTATACGATTTTGTATACGATTCGGAGTGACAGATTATTATTAAGCTAGATGTAGTGATTTAAATTAGTGAACAAACATGTATTAATAGATAATAGAGAAGGGCGTAATTAGTTAATTGAGTATCCTAAGTTATTATTATATAATACTCATGATTTGATTTTATATGATACATTGGATGGCATACAGTGTATGATAGACTCTCAATATATAACTCTATGTAGAGAAATAGGTACACTTATTAACTATTTTAGTGTTTGTATATTATATATGTGTGTATATATGCATGTATGTAGGTAGGTGGGTGGGTGGGTATGTAGGTAGGTGTTTATTTAGTTAGATAGGTATGATAGAATGATAGGCAGGCAAATATGTAGGCAGGTATACAGGTGGGGAGGTAGGTAGGCAGTCAGGTATGTAGGACCTACATATATATATATATATATATATATATATATTGTGAAAGAGGTAGGTATGTATATAGGTAGATAGATGGGTAGTATAGTTAGGTAGGTTGTAGGTAGATAGGTGGGTAGTCAGGCAGGTATGTATGTAAGTAGGCATATGGATGGGTGGGTAGATAGGAGGTAGGTAGGTGGGTGATAGGGTAGTTATATAGGAAAGTAGGTTGGTAGGTAGTCATGAAGGTAGATAGATATATGGGTGGGTAGTTAGGTAGGTGGGTGGATAGGTAGATAGATAGTTAGGTGGGTGGTAGGGTAGTGTATGCATATAGGCAAGTAGGTGGATGGGTAGGTAGTCAGGTAGGTATATGTATGGGTGGGTAGTTAGGTGGGTGGATGGATAGGTAGATATGTGAGTAGGTAGATAGATAGGTAGGTGGGTTGTTGGGTAGGGTATGTATATAAGCAAGTAGGTGGGTAGGTAGGTAGTCATGAATATACTTAGATTTGTAAGTAGGTAGGTATATAGGTGGGTAAGTAGGTATTCATGTAGATATGTAGCTATAGTAGGTAGGTATGTAGGAAATCTTCAATGGAATTTGTTTAGCTTTACTGTGCTCTCACATTAGACTTTGTTTGTAGAAGTAAAGGGGATCAACTGTATATTAGATGATGGGAAGTTTTTACTATCAATAAATTCAATAATTTATATGACAAACATTGTTTTATGATTTGAAAGTCTTCGAAGCCATGATTTGGTAGAGATTTGATGTCTCCAAATATTTTTTTAGTGATTTGAAAGTCTTCGAAGCCAAGCAAAGATTTGAATTTTTAGATCACTACTTCCTACTACACCCCCGCCCACCAATAGAGTGTAAAACTAATAGCATCCCGATATAATAACACCGGTCTCAGCGCACGTAAGCAAGATATGATATTACTGCCCACCCCTCTCTGCCCACTCCTACTTTACCTCCGCCCACTCCCCCACCCACCGCTAGAGTGTAAAACTAATAGCAGCACGATGTAATGATACTGGTCTCAGCGTACGTAAACAAGCTATGATCTCACTGACGGGACTGTTACCTATTCTAGATCAGTCGTTCGAGAGGTTATTACATACTACCGGCGCCACCACCACCACGCGTGTCCTCTAGTGTAGAGGTCATATCTGTAGAGGTCGAGGAGTATCACATGTAATACAATCCTGTAATCTCACACTTATGTATATTATCAAATTCAGAGTGTTTGATCTATAACAATCACGATTATGATTCGTAAATAGTGTCGAGTTTTTGAGAATATGATCCACGTTTATTACGATTTCTGGGCTCAAATTTTGCAATAATAATAATTTAAAATTATAATAATAGTCAATTTATATATATATATATATCTTATATTATATACTATATTTTCATTTGTCATATTAGTTTATAATATATACTATATACTAGTAATTTATATACTATACTATTCTTTATACTACTATATAATAATAAATATATATATATATATATATATATACTAGCGTGTCAACTGTTGAAATGAGTATTTTATATACGACATCATAAAATGTAATCAAAACAACCCGGGGCCATATTTAAAATAGCGTAGTGGCCTGTATCGTGTGCAGTATAGTGTGCAGTATCTTGGCCTTTAGTGTGGCCTCCTCCCGCTCAGCCTTAGTACAAACAATACACATGTGTGAGTGTGTGCGTGTGAGTGTGTGCGAGTGTGTGTGTTGTTGTTGTTGTTGTTGTTTAAGTATTTATTTTAATCACATCATTAATAATTATAATTCTATAATGTGTATCTAACAATATATATCACATATAGATAAAAATAGCGAATGTATACATTATATATATATATAATATTATATATATATATATAATTCGCACGATAATATTATGAATAAACGAATATCAATGTTTGTCGATAAGAAATTTTTTTAATTTCTTTTTAAAGATATTAATTGATATATTTTGATTTCTAAGTTGCGGGGGTAGTTTATTCCATCTAATTGTTGATGAAGAGCTGAATTTTCTTCTTTCTTATTTGATGCAATGGGTAATAGGTTGGTGTAGTATAGTGGAATTGTTATTACGTAAAAGTCTAGTGTTTGGTTTATGTTTTATTTTGTTTCGTAAATTATAGGGTAAGTTATAAGTAATAGTCTTTTTAAGTATTGTAAGTATTTTGTAGTTGATAGAGTCTTCAGTGTTTAGCCAGTTAAGTTTTTTACGTAAGTCAGTAATGCTAGTTGTATAGTCAGTCTTCTGTAGTCGGTATATATTTCTAATTGAGCGGTTAATTATTTTGTCTAGTTTGTCTATTTTCAGTTTTTCAGTTCCTGTGAATAGTGAGTTGCAGTATTGTAGTCTTGAAAGTATGAGAGTCTGAGTCAGTAGTTTTGTAGTATTTCTATTTAAGTATGGTCGTATTTTTTTAATATTGAATAGCTGTGCAGTCGTAGATTGAGTAAGTAAGCTGTAATGTTTATCTAGATTAAGTTTATTATTGAAGTTGACGCCTAAGTATTTAACAGAATTGGTGGGAATGATTTTGTGTTGATTAATAATAATTTCAGGGAAGTAAGTATTTGGGTCATTAGTTATATTTAATAGTTCAGTTTTATTGTGGTTTAGTAGTAGGTTATTATTTGTTAGCCAGTTTTGTAGTTCATTTAAACAGTCTTGTAGTTGGGTAGAGTTTGTTATCGTTGCGTGTAGTTCTATGTCGTCTGCGTATAAGTTGTAAGTAATAGATGGATAACGTTTCATAATTGTTTGTAATGGAATAAGATATATAGAGAAGAGAATTGGGGAAAGTATTGAACCTTGAGGAACACAGTGATCGATGGTATATGATTTAGAGTAATTATTTCTTATTTTAATGGAATAATTTCTATCTTTAATAAAATTAGAAAACCATTCCATAGTTACATCTTGAATTCCTATGTTTCTAAGTCTTTCTAGCAGTATGTCATGTCTAAGGGTGTCGAATGCAGAGGATAAGTCAAGTAGTATTAGCTGTATTGGTTGTCCAGTGTCTAGTGAGTTATATAAGTCGTCAAAAAGAGAGAGTACGGTAGTTTCAGTACTATGTAGTTTACGGAATGCATTTTGTCGTATGTCCAGCAACATATTTTCAGTTAAGTAGTGTGAAAGTTGAGTATAAACAGTTTTTTCAAGAATTTTAGTTAGTAGAGGTAGTTGAGATATAGGTCTGTAATTTGAGAATTCAGAAGAGTCAAGATTAGTTTTTTTTATTATTGGCGTAATTATTGCGTTTTTTAGTAAATTTGGAATAGTTCCTGTTAGAAGTGAGTCATCAATTATATTTTTGTAAGTCAAAGTCAGAGTTGATGCTAGTTTTTTTATTAAGTGTGTGTGTGTGTGTGTGTGTGTGTGTGTGTGTGTGTGTGTGTGTGTGTGAGTATGTGTGTGTGTGTGAGTGTGAGTGTGTGTGTGTGTGAGTATGTGAGTATGTGAGTGTGTGTGAGTATGTGAGTATGTGAGTGTGTGTGAGTGTGTGAGTGTGTATTAGACAGGTGACAGCAACAGAACACATGCAGCTATAGCTTATTGTAAAGCCCTATACGGAGAAAAATAATATTAATATTATACGACAGGAAAACGAATTAGAAAACATATACAATTATTATAATAAATAATATTATTTTCACGTATCCTCTCTCCACCCCGCAGTCTGTGGATAGAGTACGTGTTGCCGTTGGTAGAGGACCGAGAGGTCAAAGTTCAAGAGAAGGCGCTACTCTTCATCGAGGACGTGATCTTCAAGAAACTCAGCAGCAGCAGCGACCATGACTCGTGCAGTAGAGCCTGGCGCATCATCGATCTCATCGCCTCGGGGGAACCACAACACAGGTAGGCGTGACATCGACCTTTGGGGTCATAGCTTCACCTTTGTAGGGGCGTACTTTACTTTGACCTTTGTAGGGGAATATTTTAGTTTAACCTTTGTAGGGGCGTACTTTAGTTTGACCTTTGTAGGGGCGTACTTTAGTTTGACCTTTGTCGCGGGTTAACTTATATGATATTTAGTTGGCATTACCATTACCTTAGTAGAGGTGATACATTAGCTTGACCTTCAGAGCGCAGTTAACCCCTCAATGTGTGGAAGAAGTAGAACCTCAACATAGGTCAGCAGCGGTGAGGTCATGCATCGACTTTAGTAGGGGTATACCTTCATTACGGATCATATGTTACCTTGCTATTTAGTACGAGTCACGTTATAACCTTGACCTTCAGCGTGGGAGGTCACCGATCCTCCGTGATAGTAATCGTTTATTTAAACACTTACATCTATGAGAAATATCTCACGGTGTATATAGATAACACGAGAGCGGCTTCGAAGGAATATTAAAGACATTTGGTTATAGTTATTATTGTCATTTTATTTGGTGGTGTCCTTTCATCTTATCCAGGAACTTAGATGAAGTTTTCATTTATAACTATATATAGCTCTAATGTCCCTTCGAAGCCGCTCTCGTGTTAAGGCATCCATGGTTTTAACGAAAGTGAATATGTCATTTTGGGCGTTTTTATAAAATAATAAAATCGTTACAAACGAGATTTTGCGATGAATACATCATCACAGATTAGAATCTACGACCACCCTTTAATTGTGTCGAAGAAGTATGACGAAATGTATGCATACGTTTATCTTGTCCTAGATATTTACTGTGTTAATTTGGCCTAAGTTTATGACCGGGAATGAAAGCACTCCACTAATATTACAATAATATTAATAAGGTAGTGGAAAATTAAAATAATGGAATATATGGGTAATAATATGAAAAATCAATATTAGGTATACAAAATAGTTCACATTGTATACAATATATATTTTTACAGCATATATGCATAGTGGGAATAGTGCAATGTAGACATTGTGGACGTAATGATGTAGACATTGTAGAAAGTTATCATAGTAATGTTATAACAACTATCCGTATTGTATAATCGTACATTCATGGTGTTGTATAACTGCAACACAACCTAATGAAGCCATACATCTATGAAGTGATGATTCATTACTGAGATTTTAATGATTCAACATTATCACATATCGTTGTAGTAGTAGCAGTGTAAGCAGTGTAATTTATTAAGTCACAAAAATTCAATTTTAAATAAATTGACCTGAAGTGAGATGTCATAAAGTTATGACGACATCCATAATACAACTAAAATAATAATAATAATAATAATAACTTGTATATATGTTTGAGTGTATTAAAGTGCAGCAGTTCTTGACGTTATTTAGCCCAGTTCAAGTAAATTTAGATTGTTTTTAAATTTGTAATCGTAACGCGATGTTATGATATACAAGTATCTACTAAACAATTGACTTACTTACCTACCTACCGTCGCGCACGAACTCGCAGGCATTACCTTCACAAGACATTCCTGCACTGGCTTACGGAGAAGAAGTTGGATTCCACGTTTGTCACCCGACTGATAGAGTTTGTGGGATCCCTGCACAATAAGGTTTTTATGTGACGAGGTTTTGTTGTTGTTGTTGTTGTTGTTGTTATTGGCGGTAGGATGGCGTCACATGGACCAAAGTCCATGTGCGAACGCCAGAACAGCCCTTGGGTTTGAAACCAAGACTGATAGATGGGGCACCCCAAACACACGAATACGTTTCACGGCCATCGCCGGGCACTCCTGAATCCAGTGCTCGAGTGTTTCAGGATCCGCTTCGCAATGAGGGCAGGTGTTGTTGTTGTTGTCGGTGGAGTGCCCTTTCATCCCATCCAGGAACTTAGCAATGAAATAACAATAAACGTAACTATATCTAATACATTTATAGGGTTACGATCAAAAAGAATAGTTGAGGGTTAAAGGTTAAATTTTAAATGCGAAATAAATTTTATATACACTTTGGGATGTAATGCAGCTAAAAAAAAACAAGCAAGACAAAACTAAACAAATTCAACCAAATAACCCACAGATATCTATAAAAAAAATATATATATATATATATACTATTAACTCGTATTTCAAATGTAACCTTTAACCCTCAACTCGTACTTTTTGATCGTCTCCCCATTTATAAATACATGTACGTTTAACACTTATATATCACATGTCATCAGTAATTCTTGCATTCGATATGCGCAGACTGAGATAATGTACTATTCTTCGATGCTTAATAGTTTGCGGGCTAAACTGTGATATCTACGTTAGAATATTATAGATGTCGCTACTAATCACGTTCTCATCGTTCCTATAGAGTGCGTGGATGGTTCTCCAAGAGATAGCTAACCCCGATATAGACAGGTTTCCCATTGCGCGTATCTGTGACTATTGGTTTGAGAATAAGTTCAACAAACAAGGTCAGTAGTATAGGTGGCGTTAGTAGTACAGGCTTGTTGGGTATTTTGGTTTTAACCGGTTTATTTTGTTTGTTAACAGTTTATTTGGTTTTTTTTTATTTCTGGTTAATAAATATAATATTAATAAATATGTTAATTTCAATAATATAATATTTAATATTAATATAAATATTATTAATAATAGTATTAACTATTTTATATAAAGTTAACCATGTATAATATAAAAAAACAATTCATTATTGTTGGTTTTTTTATTTTAATAAAATTTAATAAAATGTCCTTTCGTTCTATGCCTTCAATAGTTATATTGCACTTTTTACATTTAGCCTAGGTGGTAATATTACAAATGTTTCTAGATTTATCAGTTATTTTTATCAGTAAATTCTTTCCAAATTATTTTTATTTTGGCCAGGCATATTTATTAAATGAATAATAAATAATAAATTAAATAAATATTTGAATATATTTTTTTAAAAATACATTCATAATAATATAATTATATTCATTTATATTATAATAAACAATTTTAGAGCAAGTAAATACTTATAATATATATTAATATTATAAAATTTGTTATAATATATATAAATATATTAAGCATTAGTGTAATTTGTATTTATAATATGATATACAATATATATATATATATATATATATAATATATTATATATAATACTTTGATCTAATCCTATAAAATATGAATTAATTTCATATAATATTTTTAAGGTAAATTGTTATTTTCTTATATTTACATAGTATACTTTATATAATATAGTCTAGACTATTATTAATATTATATAGTATTAAATTAATATATTTATCAATAATTATTATATATAAAACGAATCAAAAAACCAAACAATCCTGGTAGTATAACTGGTATTAGTAGTAGTAGTAGTAGTAGTAGTAGTAGTAGTAGTAGTAGTAGTGGTGGTGGTGGTGGTGGTGGTGGTGGTGGTGGTGGTGGTGGTAGTAGTAGTAGTAGTAGTAGTAGTAGTAGTAGTAGTAGTAGTAGTAGTAGTAGTAGTAGTAGTAGTAGTAGTAGTAGTAGTAGTAGTAGTAGTAGTAGTAGTAGTAGTAGTAGTAGTAGTAGTAGTAGTAGTAGTAGTAGTAGTAGTAGTAGTAGTAGTAGTAGTAGTAGTAGTAGTAGTAGTAGTAGTAGTAGTAGTAGTAGTAGTAGTAGTAGTAGTAGTAGTAGTAGTAGTAGTAGTAGTAGTAGTAGTAGTAGTAGTAGTAGTAGTAGTAGTAGTAGTAGTAGTAGTAGTAGTAGTAGTAGTAGTAGTAGTAGTAGTAGTAGTAGTAGTAGTAGTAGTAGTAGTAGTAGTAGTAGTAGTAGTAGTAGTAGTAGTAGTAGTAGTAGTAGTAGTAGTAGTAGTAGTAGTAGTAGTAGTAGTAGTAGTAGTAGTAGTAGTAGTAGTAGTAGTAGTAGTAGTAGTAGTAGTAGTAGTAGTAGTAGTAGTAGTAGTAGTAGTAGTAGTAGTAGTAGTAGTAGTAGTAGTAGTAGTAGTAGTAGTAGCAGCAGCATCAGTTCTATAAACTACCCACTACATACAGATGAGACTACAACCCTGCATGTGATCACTGTAATGAGAAAGTGTGTGACGCTGATAAGCTCTGAACATCTAACTAAACTAATGGGTTAGTACACGCTGCACCCACTAGGTGCTTGTTGTGATGTTATGATCGGTGTTATCAGTAATATACGTATGTCTATAAACCATCCTATATAATTGATCGAGAGCGAAATAAATATATAAATTAAATAATCTATTAACATGCGTTAACAACATTTCTTATTATATATTTATATATTAAAATGTATAATAAGATTAAATAAGCGTATATTAAGGGTTGGCGAAATATTCAATTATATTTATTTTAACATGTTTGTTATTAAAATATAATTATAATTCATTATCTTTAAAATGATGTATAATCATTGGTGTAAAGAAAGTATATAAGCTATTGAATGCAGTGTATAGCACTATAGAGGCTCTGCAGTCGAAACCTACTACTAAAAACCAACTAAATTTGAAAATATTATTTATTTATATAAATATATTGATAATTATGAATAGTAGTATATATATTTAAAATACATTTCAACATATATTCTTATAATTTTTCGTATATAAATGTATTGAAATGGAATTGTAATGATTCAAGTTTACATTATACCTTTACATTATTAACTTCACATTATTAACTTCAGTTTTACAAATTTATTATAGATTTAAAATTTGTAAATAAACATATAACAAATAATAAGTGCGTTGCTATAGCTATCACATTTATCGTACATGATGTATGTAATAGCAGGTGACTCGAAGGCATTTCATTTTTATATAATTTCTATATTATCAATTAAAATCGCTATTCGATAAGCTACACCATGTATAATAGCGTTAACTCGTTATATCTATTGCGTAGATGTTTATCGGTACTTTAATTATATACCGATAGATTACGGTATTACATTATATTCTTTCGACGCGGCGCGTATTTATATTCTAATATAACCATTATCGATAAGACCGATCTCTCGAATGTTCTAATCTGTTTAGAAGACCCACCCTACGGGGGCAGTACGGGTCCCGTAGTGTTCCTATCATGTACACGCATGTAAACCCCAGCTCGTAATGTATACAGCGTGTTACCATCAAACGTTACTAAACCTATCAGCTATACCCCGATACACTACACACACGTTTAATGTAATCAGGTGACTTCAAAGCGGCGATTGCGAGCTTTAATCTTCCGTTGGCGTTCATCAAGGCCGTGTGCTTGTTCATCAACGCGGTACGTGCTTACCTCACTTCTTTTCTATCCTATCCGTTTCCCTCTCACGTATTCCCCTATATTTATTCCCTCCCCACTATTCCATTCACCTTAATTTCCCCTTCCTCCGCATATCCCCTCTCGCCATTCCCTCTAACTCCCACTTTCCCTCCCCTCCCTTAACTCAGTATTACCTTCCCCCCATCTCTCACCCCATTTCCTCCCTCACTGTTTACCTTCCCTCCCCACCCGTGCCTCACTCTTCCCCTCCCTCAATATTCCCCACCCCCGCTTTTCTCCCCACCCCATCCCTCACCCCTCCCCTTAATTTCCCCTTCCTCCACATATCATCTCTTGCCATTCACTCTAACTCACACTTTCCCTTCCCTCGCCTCCCCTAACTCAGTATTCCCTTCCCCCCAACTCTCACCCCATTTCCTCCCTCACTGTTTACCTTCCTTCCCCACCCTCACTCTTCCCCTCCCTCACCCCCCCTCTTACCCTACCCCACACCCCCTAGGCTAACCCCGATGGAGAGAGACGCACCTCCATCAGGAAGTGGTACAACGAATACATCCTCGCTAAGATTGAAATCTACATCCACGACAAACTCTACAAGAATCTATGTTAGTATTGTATCTACGTCTGTCTGTATTACATCATTATAATCTATGTTGGTATTGCATCATTGTAACGTATGTGTCTGTATGTATTACATCATTATAATCTATGTAAATATTACATCATTGTAACGTATGTTGATATTACATCATCACCGTAACATATGTGTCAGTATTACATCATCATTGTGCATTATGTGACAGTATTACATCATCCTAATGTATGCGTATCAGTATGTGTGTGAACTCTACCCACAAGATTACCTATCTGCAACCCACCCCACCCCCATTACATAACACACACATGCACAGGTAATAGCTCGTACATTACAGCCCTCCCCCCTAGCTAACATACGCATACTAGATGTGCGGCCACATAGCCAATATAGTCCCCCCTCCATTATAGACCCCACTACCCCCATTATTGACCCCACTCCTCCCCGCCCATTTTAGACCCCACTCCCCCCATTATAGACCCCACTCCCCCCATTATTGACCCCACCCCCCCATTATTGACCCCACTCCCCCCATTATTGACCCAACCCCCCCCCCATTATAGATCCCACTCCCTCCATTACATAACACACCCGTAGTAAGTGAGCGGTGATCACACCCCCCCTTTACATAGCCTAACCACTAGATCACAAGATTGCGTTACATGTACATTGTACAGTAGACCGGTTCGTACTAATTTTTTTTTTAGAATTTTATAAACCTTCACATCTATAACAATTATGTATGCTATGATGAATAAGTGTTTAAAATTTTAGACCTATATCTTAAATAGTTTTATGTCACGAGACCTTTTTATTTTAACATTGAATACATATAAAATTTAACATGGGGGAGATATAGAAATAAGTTTTATTCAATTTTTATCAAATTGAATGATTTTTTTTAAGCCAACTATGGATATATCCTAGAAACATATATTACAAGTAGTATAACACTACAAAATATTGTTCATAACAATCTAGATGCCCACATTTTATAAAATAATTTTAGTAAAAAAAAATGTCTAAAAATCGTATAATTTAATATAAATAAATTATTACAATTTAATTTAAAAAATTAAAATATATAATTTATAGATAATAATAATACAATTCAAATTAATTATTAAAAAATTAAAAATTATTTTAAAAAAAAAATTAACATCATTTGTAAATTTTTTTAGATTTTTATTTGAAATATGAAATACAAAATAAGTTTACATATTTTTTAATTTTTTTAATTTCATTTCTACAAAGGACATTTATATCTAACTTATATCCACAATTCAATACAATCTGATCACTCAAATTTATGTAAAGTATAATTATATATATTCATTTTAAAAAATTAATTATTATTTTGAAATAAATACTTTGTAAAATAGTGTATTTTCTCGAGTTTTAGGAGAAATTAATATTGGTAATTTGTATATATAAAAATGAAATATAGATATTATATTATTAATAAATATAAATAATGGTATATATTATATTAAATCATTAAATATAATACAAATACATAATTAATTTTAAATATTAATTTAAATATTTGTAAACATCAAAGATAATGAGATGGCGTCATTACTATTATACATGGAATATTATACATTTTATTTTAAAATAATAATTTATATTTCAAACTTTAAATGATTCGTGACCAAAGGTAACTATTTTTTTATAAAAATTGTTAATACATATTATACTAAAATATAGATATATATTATATTTTATATGAAGGATTAAAAATTGAATCGAACGAACCGGTCTATAGTACAGTGTACACTATAAGATAACTAGTAGGAGTTTGTTCCACCACCTCCCCCCATTACCTCTACTCTCCCCCTATAGCTGAGTCCATAGATAAATAGTTTTTCCTCCTTTATAAATTCAGTTGGTAGTAGTATACTATCCCCCCCCCAAACTCTCCCTCAATATAGTCAAAACCTAAATATAAACCCAAACCCAAACCCAACCCAACCCACTCTGCCACCATAGTAAACCCTACTCTCCCCCATTATATCCCCTACTCTTCCACTATTGTAAACCCTACTCTCCCCCATTATAGTCCCACTCTACCCCCCCCCCATTGTAAACCCCACTATCCACCCCATTGTAACCCCACTCTCCCCCCATTGTAAACCCCACTCTCCCCTCATTATAGTCCCACTCTCCACCCCCCCATTATATACCCTACTTCACCTACAGCCGAGCCACTAGATGAAAAGTGTTTCGTGCGTCACATATTCACCATAGGGGAGCTAGTGGTAGTGTGTTCCCCCCTCAAGAAAACACTCGTGGAGCTAGTCAAACTTACCGTAGTGATACCCCTCAAGGAACACTCTATGCACGGTTACTACTGCTTCTACTGTCTTTGTGTGTATGGCGTTTAGTCAATCGTGTCCTAACAGTAAGGGTTCTTTAGATAGGGTGTTATAGTTTGGGATTTTATATTTAGCGGTTCTTTAGTTTGTGGTTTTATAATTAGTTGAAATAATTGAGATTATATTTAAGGGTATTATAATATGTGTTATTTAAATTGATTATATGCTTTCAATAGAGAAGCAACGCGAGCCTCTTGGAGTCAATAGTTAATCACTACCTTCAGGTATACCTTTACATATCCTTATTACTTGTGACATCCATAGAACGTTTCAAAAGTAAAGTCAAATATTTTATTATCGGTCATTTTTAATATTCGTATTTTATATTATTTTATTTTTTTTCACGTTTATTTATCTAACAATCCTATTTTTTTACTTATATATTATTTTATCGTTTATTTATTTATGTATTATTTTTTGATAAAACACAAATAAGAACTATCTTTGTTATATTTGTGTATAAATAAATCATATATCTATCTTATTAATGTGTTCTACACTGATTTAGGTAGATATATTCTCTTCTCCCCTATAGTAGAGTATCTACTCTACACCATATAAACAATACTATTCAAAATTATATCTATATAAAATAAGTAATGTTTACTATCCCTAGATACTTTGTATGTTATAGCCTTTAGTTTCAGCATTTTAATGTTAATCCCCATGCATACCTGTCACTAACATGTCACACTACACCTGTCACACTAAACCTGTCACACTATACCTGTCACACTACACCTGTCACACTACACCTGTCACACTACATATATACTACACCTGTCACACTACCCATTATACCCGCTGCCTCCCTATCAGATATCCTATCACAAGCGGTGAGTCAGACCACTAAAAGACTCCTCGATTCAAACATCAGAAGTCAATGTTTCATGACCCTCGGTTAGCTATGCCTAAGCAGTGTAACAGCAATAGTAGCCTTCGCTATATAGGATATTCAGTCTAGTATGTAATACATTCTCTACCAATCATAGAATATCTCATCGAAATAAAGATTATATAATATACAAATATTCGATTTGTGTTCAATTTATGTTAGATCTTGATAATTATAAACCATCAACATTTTGGTGAAATTGAGATTCTTAGTAAATTTGTATAAAATAGTGCAATACATGAAATGTTGATAGTAGCGTAGAGATGCTTATATTGATACAGATGATACAGCTAACTCTATCATTAATACGATGCAGTCAACCGTAGTGTCATTGTAACATTACTATTTATATATTATTATTATTTGTAATGAAACTTATCACGTTAGTAAAGGAGTAATATCTTGTATAATTACCAAGGAATTGCCTACATCTGCTAACAATATTGACTAAATAGGAATGGTATATAGGTACATGCATACACATTTGAATGCCGTATACTCACCTTTGTTAGGTATCATCTATCTACCGACCTAACTAGCGAGTGTATTAGTGTACCATCTGACATGTCATGTGCGAGACAACACACACACCTACCTCAAGTACAATTATGTGATCTTATTCGTAATTAGATTTAGCGTAAACGGGGAAGTCAACTTAGATATAACTTATGTTATATTAGTTTATTCTATTTTTCGCGGAATTTATTATTCCAATTATAATCGTACTTTTTAGGACTTGTCAGAATGATAAAGGGTAATTGTCACGATAAGCGCTGCTTCAACAATTACCCGGTTGTTAAAACCAAATCTGATAATAATACTAAACAATACCTCCGCACAGGTAAGATCTGTCTACTGAACGACGACCTAGCCAGGAAGTGCATTAAAGTGTTTGCCAGAGAACTGGGCTGTAGTACGGATGAGAACATTCGCAGTAATCTGTTTATAATGCTTACCGATCTGTACATCGCGTAAGTGTGTGTGTGTGTGTGTATGGATGGTGTGTGTGATGGTATGGTATGTGTGTGGGTGTGTGTGGGTGAGTGTGTGAGTGTGTGTGTGGTGGAGTGTGATGGATTGTGGGATCTTATGATGGTGTGTGAGTGTGTGGGGTCGTATGATGGTGTGTGTGTGTATGTGTGTGTGTGTGTGTGGGCGAGTGTGTGGGTGAGTGTGATAGATTCTGGGATCGTATGATGGTGTGTGTGTGTGTGGGGTTGTATGATGGTGTGTGTGTGTGTGTGTTTGGGTATGTGTGTGAGTGAGTGGTGGAGTGTGGAGTATGGAGTGGTATGATGTGTGTGGTGGTGTGTGTGGTGATGTGTGGGGTTGTATGTGTGGGTGAGTGTGTGTAAATCTGTGTGTGTGAGTGTGTGCAAGTGTTATGGGTTGAATGAATTATCGTGTATCGAATCTTCCACCCAATATGCATGAAATGTATACACATTTATAATATAAATAATTACTAAGGTTTTATCGTTTAATAATGAATACACCCGGGCCGATTACCATGTAATCTACGTACTAAGTGCTATTGTATATATGTGTGCACGGCAACTATGCGTGTTGTATTCGCTTTCGTAATAATCTCATTTCGTATACGACAAGAGAACCTGGCACGCGTCTGTGTGTGTCTGTGTGTGTTCACTGTACACTGTACATAGGGTTACGCGTGGTATTATAACACACGCGCGTACGGTATAACCTGCATGTGTTGACAGCATCGTATCGTCTCTCATGCTATCTGCTATTATGCATCATTACATCGACTTTACACTTTAGAGCAGTGCATTCCAACCTATGGGTCGTGACACAAATTTGGGTCATTGGGTTTTTTGTTTGGGTCATGAGCCAATTTATAAAGCTACTTATAATAATATTTATATCCACTATATTATAGTTTATATTATTCGTTTACGATTAAGTTTAATAATACTAAACTAAAATTGTTCATTGGGTCATGGTATATTTTTAAATTAAAAGTTGTCAAAAAAAGGGTTATGATGAAAAAAGGTTGGGAACCACTTCTTTAGAGGTACGTCTTATATAGTGAAATGTTTAAATAAACTATTACAAGTACAAGCGCACCTGTAACAATGTCCTAGGTTCACGTATGTGTGTATGTGTATGATATATGTATTATATAACTGAGCCACGTAGCCACTGAGTTGCCAGTGTGGCTCAGTTGGCTAAGGCGTCAGACACGCAAGCAGTAGGACGCGGGTTCGAACTTCGTCCGGACCATTAATTAATTTTATAAAATGGGTCTTAAAATATTATTTAGAAGTGATCTTATATAATTGTGTATACACAAATGATCGGCTCTCGTTAAAACTATGGATGCCTTAACATGAGAGCGGCTTCGAAGGGACATTAGAGCCATATATGGTTATAAGTGAAAACGTCATCTAAGTTCCTGGATGGGATGAAAGGACTCCCCCTAAATTTTAAAGTGGGGGAGACATATCCTCCCGTCCCCCCTGTTGCAGCGCCCCTAACTAGTGTAGGTTTATATCATATAGTACACACGCGCGTGTTAATACCCTCACACCCTCACACCACCCCCAGTTTCACACATTAATATGCCCGTATCATAGGTTTATATCGTATAGTACACGTGCCTATTAACTCCCACCCACCCCCCTACCCCCGTGTTAACACCCACCCCCCCCCACCCCCGTGTTAACACCCACCCCCCCCCACCCCCGTGTTAACACCC
>OZ025244.1:55731860-55746860 GCA_964019155.1 Osedax fenrisi
GAGTTATATAAGTCGTCAAAAAGAGAGAGTACGGTAGTTTCAGTACTATGTAGTTTACGGAATGCATTTTGTCGTATGTCCAGCAACATATTTTCAGTTAAGTAGTGTGAAAGTTGAGTATAAACAGTTTTTTCAAGAATTTTAGTTAGTAGAGGTAGTTGAGATATAGGTCTGTAATTTGAGAATTCAGAAGAGTCAAGATTAGTTTTTTTTATTATTGGCGTAATTATTGCGTTTTTTAGTAAATTTGGAATAGTTCCTGTTAGAAGTGAGTCATCAATTATATTTTTGTAAGTCAAAGTCAGAGTTGATGCTAGTTTTTTTATTAAGTATAGAGGAATTGGGTCGTGTGGTGAAGAGCATCTAGCAGTGACAATATAATTGTAGATTGCAGTATTCGTAGGTACAGTAAAATGTGTTAGTGTCGAAGTGCATGGTAATATTTGGGGTGCATTATAAAGAGGGTCAAATGTACAAGAGAGTCTATTACAAATGGTGTTAATTTTGTCTTTAAAATATTCTGCAAATTTCTTACATAGTTGATCATCGGGAAAATGTGGGAGCGTAGAATTTTTATTATTTCCTAAGAGGGTCTTAGTTATTGAGTAGAGTCGTTTATAGTCGTGTGAACAATCGTTAATTTTGTTAGTAAAGTAGTCTGTTTTTGTAGATTTCAGTTCATTCCTGTATATATATCTATTTTTTCGTAGGTCAATTAGATTTGAGTGTGATGGTGATTTCGTAAAAAGTCTACATGATTTTCTAAATAAAACTTTTAAATTATTTAATTTGGAGTTAAACCATGGAGTTTCGTTATGTATAGTTAAGTAGTTTGTTTTCAGTGGTGCATGTTGATTTAATAGTTGTTTAAGTATAGTGTTTAAGTTGAGTACTGTAATTTGGGTTTTATTTATCATAGAGATAAAATCAGATGAAAATTCATCAATATTTATTTTCCTGATACACCTGTAAGTAAGTAGGGTCTGTCTAGGTGAGGAGTTCAGTATATTAAGTTGAGAGTTTATTGCGTAATGGTCAGTGAGTAATGTAGAGCGTGTTGGTTTATGTATTAGTATATTAGAATGGTTGTATGTAAGTATCAGGTCTAGTATATGTCCGTGGGTATGAGTTGCAAAATTAACGTGTTGAGTTAAATTCAGTTCGTTACAAAGTCGTTTAAAGTCTTGGTGGTGTAGTTTGTCAGAGTCATAGTGGAAGTTGAAATCTCCTAGAATGACCAGGTTGTCATAGTTATGTTCATGTATAAAGTTTGTAAATTCTAAAGCAAAAGTTGTATGGCAGTTATTTGGTGGTCTGTATACTAGTAGGATCGGAATTATATTATTTTTTATTTTCAGTTTAGTAAAAAGAAAGTCGCAGTTTGATGTACAAATCTCGGGCTGAGGAATAATTGTGATGTGATTTTTTACTAACAAAGCTATTCCTCCTCCATTTCTACCATCTGATCTACACTTTTGTATAAACGAGTATCCAAGGCTTTTAAGACCAGCAGGAATGACGGTGTCTACATTTTTTAGCCAAGACTCTGTAATTGCTATAATCGAAAAGCGATATTCCATAATAAAGTTAGTAATAATATCAATGTTAGCAGTTAAAGATCTGGCATTTATTAAAGTAAGAGATAAGTAGTTTATGCTGTTGTTTAGTCATGTATGCTTATTCGTGGAAGTTAATTCATCCGTAGTGGAGGTTAGTTCATCCTTATTATTAATATAGTTTGTAAAAGAAGTTGTCCAATCAGTAAATAATTCATTTGGAACATTTAGTGGTTTTGTTTTCCAGTTAACCTTATTATTATCTATTTTTTGTCTGAGTTCGTATGTGTTTGTCTTTAAGTTCAATGAGCATTTATATCCCTTAATTAGATTAGCTTTTATAGCGTGAAAATATATATGTTTTCGTCGTATTATTTCGGGTGATAGATAGTTATGTAGGAAAAGTCGGTTATAGTCAGTAGTTTTCAGTAATGGGTTGAGTGAGATAAAAGAATCTTTAGCATAGAGAGTAGTAAATGATATAAAACAATAACTATTTTTAAATATAACTTTAGATATCGAAGAGGGGTTTATATTAAAATTAGAAATAAATTTCTTTATATAGTTTAGATTACGATTATCTTTAGCTATATTTTCAATAGTAGCAGTATAGTTGATATCAGTATCGGTAATTAATCTTATGTCGGTATTAGTATGGTTAGTAGTAGGTGTATTGGCAGCTTGTGCATATGAGGTAGTGAGTGTCTTATTCGTTAGTTTTGTTGGTGTTGTAGTATTCCGTTTTTTGATATTGTTAATCTGAGTAGTATGTATGTCTAGTATTTTCAGTATATCATTTAGTTTATTTTCAATGGTTATGTTATTAGACGCAGTAGATGTAGTCGTTATATTATGGTTAGTAGTAGGTATGAGTGTAGTATTATTAGTTGTCATGGGTGTAGTATTAGTAGTTGGTATGGGTGTAGTATTAATAGTTAGTGTGGGTATAGTATTAGTAGTTGGTATGGGTGTATTATTAGTAGTACGGCAGGTAGGGCATGTATATTTAAAGGCTATTGATTGCATAAATGCTATTAATAGTTTTGAAGGTGAGTTTTTATTACCCCATTGCATCGATATTTCTTTCGCCGGATAAAGACATCTATAGTGGATTGTAGCTGTACATCTGCATACGACGTGTCCCTCGGCATGTGATGCTTCAGCTGTAGTCGATGTGTTGCAGTGAATGCATTTTGAATCCATGTTCTTATCAGGTTACTCGTTTCTCAGGTCGTTATCGATGCTTTTATGATCTGTAGTAATATAGGCAAAACAGCAGACTATGTTACATAGTATGATACTATGTAAGTGATAAATGGTAGCTAACCTCAAATGAAGTTTGGCAGATCCAACTACCAAAAGTAAATTCCCACGGGAGATCCACGGGAGTATATCAAATTTAGATATTATGATAACAATAATTTATCAATTTGATACGAATAAATAATAGATCTAATTATAAATATACATAAACAGTATATGATATATATCTGAATTATATCAAATTAAAAAATATATAATTTTATGATCTTTGTAATTATTTTTTATTTTTTATTAAATTTTGTTTTGTTGTTAAAAATGAAAACAAATCCTAAATATAATTATATCTGAATAAGAAATGATTATAATTTAAAGACAACTATTATATATTTCAAACAAGTTGTATATTAATATGTAAATAATATTAATATAATAGATAATATAAAAAATAAATGAATACGTACTTATCTTTATAATAATAATACAATTAAAAGATATTTAAAAGCTAAGCTGTTAAAAACACGTCTATATATTGGTTGCTATGTAAACAAAAAAAAGTAAACACAAACAAGTGTGTGGGTGTGTATGTGTGTGTATGTGTGTATTTGTGGATACGTGAATATTACATGAATATTACATACTAAACATTCACGTTGCCATCAGAAAGGTGTGTGTGTGTATCTCTCAACCCAGAGCATGTTACACCCACACTAAATGCGTACGTATTCGTGAATATTCCATTATAACTCCTATACCAAGAACTCCGGTTACTAGTAAACCTATTGTATATGTGTGTATTCCATGTGCTATATGCGTATGTGGGCACTAGTGATGTAAATGATGCCGAGCCGAGACTTTCGGTTATTGATGCCGAGCCGAGACTTTCGGTTATTGATGCCGAGCCGAGAGCTTCATTTTCAACAACAAAAAAGGGGCCCGAGCCATTACCTTTAGTTAAATGAGACTGAGACTACTGATGATGCTTAGATTTGACTGGCATCATTTACTGCATCACTCGTGCGCCCGTATTGTGCTATGAGGAGTATGTATACAGGTATCATAAACCCTGTGTTCACTCTGTAACGGTACAGGTCTTAAGTTCACTTTGTAACGGTACAGGTCTTAAGTTCACTTTGTAACGGTACAGGTCTTAAGTTCACTTTGTAACTACACTACATACTCTAACTTACCTCACTTCAATCACTTACCTCACTTCAATCACTTACCTCACTTCAATCACTTCAATCACTTCAATCACTTACCTCACTTCAATCACTTCAATCACTTCAATCACTTACCTCACTTCAATCACTTCAATCACTTCAATCACTTACCTCACTTCAATCACTTCAATCACTTCAATCACTTACCTCACTTCAATCACTTCAATCACTTCAATCACTTACCTCACTTCAATCACTTCAATCACTTCAATCACTTACCTCACTTCAATCACTTCAATCACTTCAATCACTTACCTCACTTCAATCACTTCAATCACTTCAATCACTTACCTCACTTCAATCACTTCAATCACTTCAATCACTTACCTCACTTCAATCACTTCAATCACTTCAATCACTTACCTCACTTCAATCACTTACCTCACTTCAATCACTTACCTCACTTCAATCACTTACCTCACTTCAATCACTTACCTCACTTCAATCACTTACCTCACTTCAATCACTTACCTCACTTCAATCACTTACCTCACTTCAATCACTTACCTCACTTACCTCATTTCACTCACTTCAGCTTTCAACAACTTCGGGGAGACCGACGACAACAGAAATCTATTTTCTTTGCAAGGAGAGGAGAACACAGAGTTAGTGCGAGGCTCGTGTCGTTACTCTTTGTTGTCTGTGTGTGTTCACTATTGTTTATTCATATCGTGTTTAATAATCATATACCTGGTATATAATAGTAATAGTAATTGTATTTAATATTTATATTACTTTAGTATGTGGTAAATTAGCTATTGGCATCACTAATGATTAGTTACGATGTTTAATAATCGTATGTAAAGGCATAATAATTATGAATTCAACGACTAGCCAATAAATGCACTCTCGCGTGTGAACTAATATATTATTTATACCTATGTCGATAACTACCGATACGTGATGCGCTGAACGTGATAGCACAATATGCTATACGCTACTATACTATATTATATCTACTATACTATACTATATCTACTATATTATACTATATCTATACTATATCTACTATATTATACTATATCTATACTATATCTACTATATGATACTATATCTATACTAAGACTATACTATATGGTACTATATGCGCTGAACATGATATTACAATATACTATATGCGCTGAACGTGATTTGTAGGAAACGTTTTGTGATCTACAACATCCTGCTGAAGAACATGACGAACCAGGAGAAGTTTGACATGTTGCTGAAGCTCTGTGAAACTGTTATTATCTCTCCTACATGAGGCCCCCCTGTTACTACCCATATATAACCCTATTATAACTGTATCAATATATATTGTATTTTATATATATATATATATATATATTACAATTAATATTACAACCCCTATATAATCTCCATTTAACCTATATTATAACTTATCTTATAAACTATTTATCCTATTACGATATCAATAAACCCTTACCCTATGATAACACCTATACCTATAGCCCTGTGTATTATAATGTATACACCGCTGCCCCACGACCTTCACAGATATTCTCGCTGTTCAACGAGAAGAGGATCAAGGTCGACGACCAGAGCAAGTTCATTCTCAAGGACACGTTACGAATCCTCTCCTCAGAGGTATGTCCTTACTTCATCCTTCGTCCTCCGCTCCAGCCTCATCATCTTCTTCATCAATACATTGCTCCCAATCACGATATATTCGCTTCATTTACTAATATAACATATATGTATAGTAGATAATAAATCATCTATAGAAGTTAGACAATAAACTATGTTTAACATATATTTTGATAAATATATCTCAAAATGTGCGCCGTATAATGTTGAAATGTAGGCCATACAATGTTGAAATATACGCCATACAATGTTGAAATATACGCCATATAATGTTTTAATATACGCCATATAATGTTTAAATATACGCCATATATTCGTTGAATGAATAATTACGCATAACAATACATAAATAATAATAAAAAGCATACAATCGAACATATCACTCTATTGCCGGTCACGCAATGTACAGTGTGCAATGTACATTGTACAATACAGTGTACAATGTACAGTGTATAATGTACAGTGTATAATGTACAGTGTCAATGTGCAATGTACAGTGTACAATGTGTACACACCGATGTTACACGAAACCCTGTACTTTGGCCCAATGAAACCCCCCGTTCACATCACACACGCTCACGATACACTGTACTTTGACCCAATGAAACCCCCGTGTTCACATAACACACACGCTCTCGACACAGGAGATCAAGATCACTAGTCTACTAGGAGACGAGAAAGATAAGAACGAAGACAACGATGACGACGATGATGATATGTCAGGCGACAGCAAGAAAGCGCTCGCAAATGTTTGTATCGAATATCTAGTATCGGTATTACATCATTATAAGGCATTTATAGCACTTTTCCATAACATTATTAATTCGATAAATTTTAATTATATATACATTATATATTATGTATATATAGTTATTAATATATGTTATACATTTTATAAGAACAGTGAATATTTTATATATTAAAGCTTCAACGAATCTTAAATTTGAGAACATTTATATTTATTGTATTTCCTTTTAATATTATAATAATATACAAAATTGAGTAGATAGTATCTATTAAACATAATGATCTTCTGCGTATATACAATACATACATGTAAATATAATACATGAGCTATACCGTATACGGTATGACTATAGTCATTAAAGTTACTAAATTAAAATATAAATGTATATATATACATATACATTTATATTTGTTATTAAAATTGTGATTTTATATTTTATATAATTTTTAGAATTATTTTTTTTATAAATTTATATCTATAACATGACCCTATTATGATTTCTAGGAAAACGGTCTAGGAACATGGTATATTATTAATTTTATTGTTAGCTTTGATAAAATAATTATTAACATGTTATATAAGATAAAGTACCTTTGGTTGTATCTTTAAAAACACATATTTTCACAATATGTATTCTGTGTTAATTTTATTAATATATTAATTTATTACATTTAATTATATTTAATTATTTCTATTTACGCATATTTATTTATTTATTTATTTATTACATTTAATTATATTTAATTATTTCTATTTACGCATATTTATTTATATATAGTAATAATATTAATTAATAAAATAATCTTTTCAGCAAATGAGACTTATAGTTGTTGACGGAATTTTACCTATGTTGGTAGAATTGAAAACTGTGGTAAGTTACCTGAATTACTATGCATATGTGTCAATATTAATTATATGTACATGTTATATTAATATTATATTAATATTATATTAAATATTAATATTATACTCTTCATTAAAGCTAAAACAAATAAACACTGATGAATTGTATATTTAAAGTAATTGATAATAAAATTATCCCAATATATATATATATATATATATTAATGATGTTATATAATATTATATAATGGATTAGAATATATTAATTAAGAAGATATTACTTATTTATTGCTCTGAAATTTATAATTATTAAATTTATATTAAATTTATATTTTTCATTACATTTTATTTTATAATTAATTATATTAATATATGTTTGTGATTACGCAATTCTATAGAAATTTATTTATATATGTATATATAGTATATTATAGCGAGACATGTATTATGGGTACTGCTCATAATACTGTTTTCAAGTATTTTAAGGTATATGAATCGCTTCTGTTCAGAGCGTAGTGTACTTTAAAATGATTTGATCCAATATTAATCAAATTAATATAGTATACTCCTATGAAATGCTAATATTTAAAAACTATTTATAAGAGATATTTGAGGTCGACTATACCTCAGTGATCGTATATCATACACATAATATGGCATGCATAAACCAAGGCGGCGTTTTGTTATTAAATGTAAACCCAATGTTAATTTTGTACCGCGTCGATTTGGGTATAAATTCATATCTATTTTTTCTCCCCTATTTTTGTTTATTTATTATTTTGTTTACCTAATAAACTATATATTATTATTATTATCGTACACCGTGAGCGATGTAGATCTAATGCTGTGCTAATAGTAATCGACCGTACCGCTCTAAACAGATAGGAAACTCTGTACTCTACAAGGACATCATGCTCTACTTAATATATTTACACGACGAATGCGGACCGTCGCTTTTAGGTTTCTAGTAGCACCTACCTCATACACTATTGTATCGTATTCGCGACCCAATTTACATAGTTATATATCTATATATTAATAGTTATATATCTTTAAAGGGGTACTTATGGCGCGGGTATATTTATAATTACTAGAATGTATTCATAACTAATAGTATTTAGCTATATATATATATATATATATATATTCATTAACTTTAACCAGATAAATATTATTTCCTAATTTACCGAAATGCTGAAAATACTGATCTCGTACTAAAATTATAATAATTAAAATAACTTTGACGAACATATTTGTTGTTAACGTTAGATCATTCTAAAAAACCAATAATTAAATATCATTTATTAATTAAATGTTAACTCGACCGATATTAATAGATTAGCGTATATTGCGGAACTTTACATTTGCATTAAAACAGACGCCATTAAGATCAAAGATCATCAGATGTACAGCGAACTCGAGTACGACTTGAGAATGTTCCGCAAAGAACAGGATAAAGTTAGTGAAGATGATATTCTCATCACGATATCGTCTGATGGTTGCATCACGAGTCTCACCTAATACTCCTTCTGTAGTTAATATCTTATGCAGGTTTATTAATGCGTTAATTTCAGTATAAGTCTGCTTTCTCAAATAATACATTATTATTATGCAATATTTATATATATTTTTATGCTACATTTATATATATTTTTATGATACATCTATTAATAATTTCCTAATTTTACTTGTTTTACTCATCGATATAAAGAAAGTGGATAAGCAATTGCCGCACGCAATGCATGTAAAAGATAGACACGTGAATGACACTTTTATCGATAAATTAACAAAATGGTATCAGTGATTTTGATTGGATATTAGTCATATTATATATGTCAAATATTAAAACAGCAGGCTTTTCGTTGAAATAGATTAAAGTGACTTCAATCTATATCAATGGATTTAAATTATAAATATCAATAAAATCAATAAAATAGTATTATATCTTCAATTTAAATACACAAAATTACGAGGAATATTGATATTATGTATTTTAAATATATCATTTTATTTTTAGTATAGATAGTACATTAAAATTGGTAGTAATTATCAATATATATATGTATAAATAAATATTATTATAAATAAAAAGTAGCGGGCCAGATAGTGGGTTTCGACTGCATCGCTCGTAGCTGATAGTGCCATACACTACATTCAATTGCTTATCCACTTTCTTTATATCGATGGTTTTACTATGCTTCTTTCATTTGTTTATCCTGTTACTTTAACTTGTATTAATATGCTAATTTCACATATTTTATTCTTTTCATTTAATTATTTATTCTGTTAATTTCCCTTGTATTAACATGTTAATTTCACATCTGTTAGTTTCACTTATTTTAGTCTGTTACTTTAACTTGTTTATTTCTCATTAATTTGCTAATTTCACATATGTTATTATGTTAATATGTTAACTTATATTTCATTTGTTTTAATCTATTACTTTAACTTGTATTAATACGTTAATTTCACTTGTTTTATTTTGTTAATTTCACTCGTTATAAATATCAATATAAATAAAGTAGTTTATTTTACATACATATATACACGTATACACGATTAAACTCATACATGATATAACTCATATGTATAAATTAATCTTATTTAATTTAATTACTTTAATATATATATTTGTACCCTTAAAATATTACATTAAGGATTATCATTATTTAATCGATTACTGAAATATCTAAATGAATTAAAGTAAATCTATTTTATATATTATACGAATACATAATCAGTTTTATATATTAATTATAATTTATATTTAATTTAAAATAAATGATATTCACACAACGTTATTATAATCCATAATAATCCATCTGTAAATATTAAATGTAAGTTATGAATAATATAATAACTTGATAACTCTGTTAGCCCTTAGCTATCATGGATGTGCCCAATAATCTACACCTATAACACAATAATAACGTATTTTTATGAGCGACGAAAAAAGAAAATATTCTATATTATTTTGAGACACTTTCGGAGGAAAAACATATTAATATTATAAACCAGAAATCGAAACAGTAAACAACAACATCTTCCAATAAATATTATTATTATTATTGTATCAATTAATAATTAGTCTTGGAATTATAATACATTTCCAATGTAATAAAAACTTTAATACGAAAATAATTTTAATTTAAAAAAAATATAAAATAATGGTAAATAGGGATCAGGATCGGTAAGATATGAATACACAGCAAATGAGTAATTGAAGATGATTAATAAACAGATTATTATGAATTGCAATAATTTTCATTTATGCATAAAAGAATATTTGTTTATAAAATCTATTTTTAGATATAATAATAAGAACAGTAAGTCCAAAGATTTGCGAAATAAAGATATAAAACTCCATATCTACGCAGCATAATTAATGTATGAACCCTCACGTTGCTGGCAGTAATATCGATAACACTGAAATAGATTTAAGTTTGATAAAGTTTTATACAACTATGTTTCCATTGTTCAATTAAATTACATGCGATATAAGTCAATTTCACTGACCTCGTAGATATGTATAAAATTTATAACCCAAATATTATATTGCTTTGTTATATATTAGTAATGAACACTTACACTTACATTAAGTGTATAGTTGATACAAATTTATATTATAAATAACACATTTTTCCGAAATAAAAACCTATGTAGGTGGCACTGTTCATGTTTTGTGTACAACTTCGAATTACACGATTAGTGTTATATATTACCATAGTCAAGTTTTGATAAGTATGAATAACTAAATATATATACATTTAGATAGTTGATATGACCTCAGTATTATATAAATATTCACATTTTATATCCAGATGAATATAATAATAATAACGATACTTGTATCGCGAAATCATTAAATATGTTAATATCACTATGGATTTTACAACAATAAGTAATTGGTTTCTATAATATCTTTGTCTCAAATGAGCGTAACACCTATAATATATAGTATTACATAATATTATATTTATATAAACTTATCATTTAATAGAATGATATATATTAAATAACAAATATATATATAATTATATATTTACTGAAATTAAAACAATATTACCGTTATGTTCTGAAAATTGCACTGAAGTAATATACTGACATCACGAGTAGATATCTATTGATCGTTATATATCCCTGTATTCAATGTAATATCAAGGAAAGGATGTTTACTAATGCATATTTGTTGAAACTTTAATGTATGCATCAATGCTTTTATCGTATTGCATCATAGTCCAGAAGTACACATTTAATTTGATATAAAAATCAATACAAAAACTCATTTTTAAACAAATAATGTCAATATGGTTATAGTAAATTCATAATATTATTTAATACACATTATATTATTTGGAATAGCGACATAAATAATATAAAAATCATCGTACAATTTGAACCTAATTTATAAATAATTTGTATATTTTAATAAAATATTTATATAGAATTACATTTTAAAAATACGAATGCCTTTTTAATAGACAGATTAATAAATATACTTGATATCTTGAATTCAAAGATTTAAATCATTGAAATATAATTAAATATACCACTGAAAAGTATCTACTTCCGAGTACACAAAGTAATCATTGCAGATCTAGCGAGTGTATGTCCTGTCCTTGGTAATACATAGATGAATATATAAATTGATAAGTACAATTAATGATTTAATACATATATAATCAATAATATTTAATATATAGTATACACATATTTAATATATTCCTTATTTATTAATATATAATAACAAATATTTATTATATAGTATATACATATATATATATATATATATATAAATTAAATATAGAAATACTTCCTTGTTTTAGCTCTAATTTATTGAAGATGGAATAAATAGATATTTATCCTATTGAAATAATCAATTTAAATTGTTTATGAATCTTACAAGATGGTCAACTTACTTATTGTAAACGCATAGATAAAACTTTCAAATATTGTATAATTTTTATAATAATTAACTTTTTAGCACATAATTTAATTTGATTATATAACTCTTTATTTTGTATCTAATATAAACTTTATGGTATTGACATATTGGTAAATAACTATGAAAATAGAATCTAATCATCTATTAATCTAACAATGATTCAGAAAAAGGCAATATAAAGAGTATCATAATGTACCATAAATTACAATATTAATTTTAAACAAAGTTATATTTTAAATGTATAATCCTGTGTATATCGAAATATTTATTATTTTTAACTTTATTTATAAAAAATGATAATAGAATTAATATATTTTTGAATTTAATATATTTGTGGCTTCTAAACAATATAAACCTATTTTTATTTTAACATATGAAAACTACAAAATTAAAAAAAACTATTTTTTAAAGGTTTTAAGCTTTATAATAACATAATATTTAATAATATAATAAATAATACTATCAATAATATCTATATACTAAAAAAGGATTGTACATTTTTGTATCATATTTTAAATTTATTTAAAGTTTAATTTTCATCATATATTCTTTTCATATATATATATATATTATCTAAATCAAATTATTACATTTAATTTGTATATCATTTTATATTATACTTACTCATATCAAAATAAAATTAAAAAAATTTCAATCAAATAATCAATATTTAAAAATTAATATCATCTATTATTTATATATATTTCATATTTATATTTTTCAGTTTATTTTTAACATCTACATTTTAAATCACAAAATCGATATTGAATATTATTTACTTAGGTTTATTTCATGTTTATATTTCCTATATATATATCCTATATTTCCTATATGGATATATATATATTACACAGTTTATTTATTATATATATTTGTATTATTCAATTGCTAAAATACATATATATATATTAATATAATTAAATTATCCAATAATCTTAGTATAAAAAGCAATACAATTGTATACTATTAATAGTCATACCAGTAAAACAATTATTTATGTGTTTATATCTGTGTCATGGTTCTATCTCATAATTTATATTATTCAGTTTAATTGTCATTTCACCAGTACTAATATATAACAAATGTTAATATCTTTATTTTGTCTAGTATTACATATTGTATATTTATTTCAAATTGAAGTCCTTATACTCTCATTTATATTATACAAATAACCCATCAAGTAAGTATTAAGGGAAACTTTCGCACCGTTTACATGTAATAGTTAGAGAAAAAAGGATCTACTAAAAATATGCCAACTACAGAGATAAAGTTAAAAATGAGTTTTTATTTTACTATATACATATCATTCATCGCTAACTATTAACCTATTACATACCCAACATACACAATCGTATGACAAGTATTATATAATGAAAATGAACTTTAAATAATGTTTCTTTTACTAAAACGGATTCGATTTTTATTATATCGAGTGTATAATATAATAATAATATTTATTAGAAGAATTTTGTGTTTTTTTTCTGTTTTGTTTTCTTGTTTATAAAATTGTTATTCTCATACTGGTGAGCTTCACAATACTAGTGCATATTGTCTATAGTTGTCACCCTTCAAAGCCGTATATTTATAATTATATACATATAATTAATTAAACATATAATTATATATATATAATTAATTTAATATATAATTATATACATATAATTAATTAAACATATAATTATATATATATAATTAATTAAATATATAATTATATACATATAATTAATTAAACATATAATTATATATATATAATTAATTAAATATATAATTATATACATATAATTAATTAAACATATAATATAACACATGTGTTAAAAAGTACCAAGCTATATCATCTATATATTATGCATAAACTCGAGTAATGTTGTAAAGATTTATCGAACGTTTCAAACGCTACAATCTACTAAACATTACAAATTATGTATACAACATTTTGAGATATAGGTTTCTAAAGTTTTTCGCTTATTAAATATGAAATAATAATGTGTATTGTACATTAGACCGGTTTGTACTTTTTTTTCTTCATAATTTTATAAACCTTCACATCTATAACAATTATGTATACTATGATGAATAAGTTTTTAAAATTTTAGACCTATATCTTAAATAGTTTTAGGTCACGAGACCTTTATATTTTAACATTAAATACATATACAATTTAACATGGGCGAGATATAGAAATTAGTTTTATTCAATTTTTATCAAATTGAATAAATATTTTCAAGCCAACTATGAATATATCCTAGTAAAATATATAACAAGTGGTATTAACAATACAAAATATTTATCAAAACAATCTAGATGCCCGAATTTTTTAAAACAATTTTAGTAAAAAAAATATCTAAAAATCGTATAATTTGATATAAATAAATTATTACTAATTAATTTAAAAATTAAAATATATAATTTATATATAATAATTATAAAAATTTTTTTAGAAAATAAATTAACATCATTTATAATTTTTTTTGGATTTTTATTTGAAATGTGAAATATAAAATATTTGTGCATATTTTTTATTAAATTAATTTCAATAAAGGACATTATTATCTAACTTATATCCAAAATTCAATAAAATATGATCACTCAAATTTATGTAAAGTATAATTATATATATTAATTTAAAAAAATTAATTATTTTTTTGAATTATTTTTGAATAAATACTTTGTAAAATGGTGTATGTTTTCAAGTTTTTAGGAGACATTGATATTGGTAATTTGTAGATATAAAAATGAAATATAGATATTATATTAATAATAAATATAATGGTATATATTATATGGTATATATTATATTAATTCATTAAATATAATACAAATACACAATTAATTTTAAAT
>OZ025244.1:55751860-55766860 GCA_964019155.1 Osedax fenrisi
AAATATTTATCATTATAAATACTTCTATATTTCTCATAAATTAGATAACAATTTTATGAATTATATCCGTGTATAAATTAATCATATTTAATATATTGTAAATGTAACCATATATATATATTATAAATAGTTTATTATACAAATACAAACTTATTATAAATGCTAACAATAAAACATTTATAACTATGTGTGTATAAATTGATACATTATTATGTTTTTTTAAATGTAAACATTTCCACATCAACTATCTTGAAGATTGTATTACATAATGACTAGATTATAGCATTTTGGACATTATTCAGATTTCCATTCTAATTTCTTTGTTCGGGTTCAATTAATATCAGCTGCATTCCGATTGGACAATTATTCATTTCTCCGATAACTACAACCAATCTCTGGTGATAAGTATTTCCTAATATAGAGGTGTTATTTTTGTGACATTCCTATATTATATATACGATATAATACACACGATATACATATTGATTATGAAACTGTACGATTGATTTCTGCACTATTTATTTGTATAGATTTGTAATCCTCATATCGCCAACTATTATCATACAAGTCCTATGTAGAGTATACAAGGAAAGTAAGATATTTAAATATGTAAGAAAATATTAATTAAAAACATGATACAATACCCTCATAGACTTCTAGTTACTTAGTTCACATTTAATTAGTCTCGATGTATAAATATAACAAATAAACATACATACATGTATTTTATATAACTAATAATGAATTCAATTTATTTATTTATTATTAGTCATATTTATTGTACCATAATTAAAGATAAAATATAACATTATTTATTCGATAATTCATTGGTAATAAATAATACATAACATTCTAATACATTTCTAATATATGATCATATTAATTAACTAGTACAAAATAAAAAATTGGTTTCTATTTTTAGTAAGAATATATTATATATATAAACACTGATCTTTGGGGTGTTTATGTGAACACCTCTAGGTATACATAGCTTTATAGCATAGGACATATGCCTCCATTCAAATAGCTATTTACCATCATTATAATAATTATTAATGTTCGCTAGATATTGCACTTCTGTATAGATGTGTTTATGATTTAGTAAGTACATCGCAGTGAATTAAATTTGATTAATAATTAACTTAAAGTGTTCCCTATAATTATACAGTGCTTGAATAGAATGTAACTCATTACAATGTTTAATAGCGAGGGTATGTGAAGGCGATATTTTGTTTGTATAATAACATTTATTTCAATAATATTTTGCCTCCGTCGGGATTCGAACCGGCGACTACCGGAGTCAATTCTCTGCCAACCATTCGAGTTATATGAAATGTATAGTTGTTGGTGGATCTACTGTATAATGAAGGCGGAGCTAACATAAAGGAGGCGGCGCTTAATGTAACTGATGTAGGCTATTAAGAATGAGGTATACAGTAGCGATGTAAACGATGCTCACATCTAAATCATCGATGCAGTCTCAGTTACCTAAAGTCTCGGCTCATTTAAATCACTAGTAAAGACCCTATACGGTTAATATAATAGGGTAGCGGGTGCCGTAATATAGTACTTAATATAAATCAGCCCTCCACTACTATCATCGGTGTCTTTATTCAATGAAGAGACATATACATAGGTACTGGTGATGCTGGTGGGAGGGGGCATTACAGATTTCGTATCATCATCTCTGTATATTATCTATATTTGTACTCTACTTGTCTACGGTTATCGTTTGTGTGTAAAAATGTATATATTCGATATTAATATTCTTGTATTACAGTAATATTAATATTTTTTAGTATTTTATTATTATTACATCATCGACGTATGATATTTGTGTTATACAAAGGATATTCTTAATATAAGCCGACATATAGCTTCTGAATATCCTTCCATATATTATATTTAATAATCGGGAAATACACATCCACTCATTCATTCACACAACGTCTACATATTCATCGTAATGTACGCGCACACGTAGACACGTATAAACTTAACAATCGCTTAATGTAAAAATAATGTCTGAAAATAATAATTAATATCACATCTTATTATATGTATATGTATATGTATATAAACGTATAGGTAATAGAATATAAAATCGTGAACACAGCGCAGGGTGTAAGATAACAGGGTGGTGGTAGCGGGGTCGTTAACTGAAGAAGTAAGTGGACCGTAGTACATCGTTGACGTCGAACACGCCCCGCTTAGGAACGCTAGACAACACGTGATTCACGAGAGCTATCGTCTCTATTGTCTCCTCGGTGTGCCCCGCTAGATTACTGCGGGGGGGGGGGGGTGGTGAGGGTTAATAGGGAAGTATGAGGTGTGATGGTATGTGGGGGGTTTGTGGAGATGTTAATATAACTAATTATAGTGAATTATTAAAATATTAGAATCTAGTTTTGTATAACATTTTGTATAACATATAGTGTTACATAAAGTTTTTACGCTTCATTAAAAGGCATGTATTACATGACGTACAAACATAGAAGTGGGCGGGGCATATAACGGGGTTTGCTGAAGTAGGTGGTTATCAATGTATACAGTGGTTTTACTCCTTCATTACATCCCTTACAACACATAGAACAGAGCAAGGGTGTCGATAGGGCAATTCATACTATGCGCTGTACTAACACTACCACCACTATTACCTCTGCTAACCTTTACTTAACCCCCTACTCCTAGTGCATGCCCTTGCTAACCCTAATAACATCTCAGCTACCCCATACTCCTCTAGCAACCCTCTATTAACCTTTCCGTTAACCCCCCCTCGCTACCTCTCTGTAGTATGCATTCACTTAACACTACTAATAAGTCACTTTGCATCATTATTCCATACACAAACAGATAGAATATGACGGGTGCTATTACAGAAAGCGTCACTACTACAACTACCACTATGACTATCCTCACAGCCACCCTTAACTCCTCTACCTCTCCTGCTAACCTCTCCATGTCCTTGTACTACTGTAGCATGCCTTCGCTAAGACCTTACTCTTCTACTAATTCTCTGCTACCCCCTTTACTAACCTCTCGTTAACCCCATACTCCACTAACCTCTCCATGGTCCCCCACCCTCACAAACCTCTCCATGACCCCCACACCCTCACTAACCTCTCCATGGTCCCCCACCCTCACAAACCTCTGCATGACCCCCCCACCCTCACTAACCTCTCTATAACCCCCCCCCCACCCTGACTAACCTCTCTATAACCCCCCCCCACCCTCTCTAACCTCTCCATGACCCCCACCCCCACTAACCTCTCCATGACCCCCACCCCCACTAACCTCTCCATGACCTCCCACCCTCACTAACCTCTCGGTGACCCCATACTCGTGCAGCATACCTTCGCTAAGCCTGTCCAGTACGGGGCGGGAGTGAAGAGCTACAAACTGCCTGCGACACTCGCTGTTCATGACGGCTACGTCGCAGGCGTGAGTCCAGAAACAGTCGTGCACTGATACGAAGGTCAAACCTCGACTATTTCAGTGGAGGGGGTGGGGTTACAGGTGCGCGGGGGGGATGAGATGTTTAATACACTTGTATTATTTCAGTTATTTAATGACTCTCTGTGTGCCGGAGCAATCAATCGCAATTATACGTTATGTGTATCTAAATATATAGGATGTATTGTATAATATACATTGAATTTAATTATTTTATCGATAACAGAATAGGCTAGTTTATGAGTTAAAGCATTTAATTATATATAGTGATAATTATATACGTAGCGAATACTTTTTAAATAATGTTAAACATAGAAATAGAAATGGTTTTTATTATATATATATAATGATGTAATAAATAAATGGCAACGCATTCATAATTTTATTTCGTAAAATAATATACTTGTATTAATGGCTGAAATAAACAATACTCATTGCGGCACTATTTAATAAATTATGTCTATAGAAGTAATCGCATACATCTATTAATACATCTGTTAATACATCTGTTATCTATCAAATCTTCAACTTCTGAAATGTTCGTAATATTGTACATATATTTAAATAATTATTGAGATGTTGGATACACAAGATAGCACGTGATTTGATCTAAATTTATTTACGTAGAATATTAAATATTTAGAAATGATCTATGTCCATAAATATATATCTCATGTTTAAGTAAGTAATTAGATAAGTAAGTAAGTAAGTAAATAGCAGGATGTTGAGTTGTTATGATACAAACCTAAGGCAATAGATGGCGGTAAGCATCATGTGCGTGGAGTCGAGCGAGTGAATGAAGTTAGGAGGGAAGGCGTTGCGTTGTTTCACCGAGTTAGGTTTCCTACAACACATCAGCACCGATTACTACACAACGCATCACACACGTGTAGCTACACGATTAATACACGAGCTAATGGGGTCTAAACATTACAACTAACAGTGCAATAAATCACTAAATTAACGTTATTTTTAATAATGGAGATTAGAAATTGAATCCTAAAATAAATCTATCTTATAATAACAATACGTATACATACATGCGCTTATACTCTAGTACGTTATTAATATAGTTATGATAATATCATTAATATTATGTGTATTACGAGAGTCGTAAGTCGCGTGAAGATCTATCGACCGAAATGTATAACATTATCGATACATAACCCTAATCATAATAATGGTGATGGCACACTTAATACTATTCACGCGCAACACCCGCACTAATGAATAGTGTCATACGTCTAGCATGTTTTATATCTATGTAATCTATAAAGCACACGATTATTCGAAGATGTAGTCTCGGCTTTACATTAATGTTAACTATACTACGAAAATATAATTATCACTAATCAATAATGTATAAGTTCTATTTCGTATGATTAATTATTGATTATTGGTTTGGTTCGGAGCGATGGGTCAGCGATGCATCGGCGCGCTACTACCACAGTCATACTAACTCTACGGGAATATATTTAAGTTGATGAGGCAGCTGGGGTTGAGATGATAGAGCTAGCTGATCTGTTGTAGTGGCAGAGGTGGCTGCTGCTGGCTCATCTTTAGCGTTACGTTTAGCGCTGGTGGGCTTTGATTGACGGCCCACCCGGAAGTACGGCTGAACTATGGGCCAGCCTAAACGCGCGCGATGCAATGATTATAGAGGTGTTGTTGTTGTTGTTGTGTTGCTACGGCAACGGTGTGTACTGACCAATAGGTGTCTCCCATTGCATCGGTTTCAGGGAAATCTTCGCAGCGAGTTTAGCGGATAGTACAAACCAATCCTGACGGGTGAATGGGGATTTATTAAATGCCGCAATTTATACGAAATATATATATATATATGTTATTGTTTATATAAAATACGGAATTATACGTAAATAAATTGTATTATAATTAGTATAGTGTGTATACTAGTGATGTAATGATGCCTGTCACATCTAAATCATCGATGAATTCTCAATCTCAGTTACCTAGAGTCTCAACTCGGCTAGGGCTCGTTTTTTTTTTCAGAAAATGAAAAGCTACTGCTACTGCTACTACTACTACTACCACTACTACTACTACTACTACTACTACTACTACTACTACTACCTCTACTACTACTACTACTACTACTACTACTACTACTACTACTACTACTAATACTACTACTACTACTACTACTACTACTACTACTACTACTACTACTACTACTACTACTACTACTACTACTACTACTACTACTACTACTACTACTACTACTACTACTACTACTACTACTACTACTACTACTACTACTACTACTACTACTACTACTACTACTACTACTACTACTACTACTACTACTACTACTACTACTACTACTACTACTACTACTACTACTACTACTACTACTACTACTACTACTACTACTACTACTACTACTACTACTACTACTACTACTACTACTACTACTACTACTACTACTACTACTACTACTACTACTACTACTACTACTACTACTACTACTACTACTACTACTACTACTACTACTACTACTACTACTACTACTACTACTACTACTACTACTACTACTACTACTACTACTACTACTACTACTACTACTACTACTACTACTACTACTACTACTACTACTACTACTACTACTACTACTACTACTACTACTACTACTACTACTACTACTACTACTACTATACTACTACTATACTACTACTATACTACTACTATACTACTACTATACTACTACTATACTACTACTATACTACTACTATACTACTACTATACTACTATTATACTACTACTATACTACTACTACTACTACTACTACTACTACTACTACTACTACTACTACTACTACTACTACTACTACTACTACTACTACTACTACTACTACTACTACTACTACTACTACTACTACTACTACTACTACTACTACTACTACTACTACTACTACTACTACTACTACTACTACTACTACTACTACTACTACTACTACTACTACTACTACTACTACTACTACTACTACTACTACTACTACTACTACTACTACTACTACTACTACTACTACTACTACTACTACTACTACTACTACTACTACTACTACTACTACTACTACTACTACTACTACTACTACTACTACTACTACTACTACTACTACTACTACTACTACTACTACTACTACTACTACTACTACTACTACTACTACTACTACTACTACTACTACTACTACTACTACTACTACTACTACTACTACTACTACTACTACTACTACTACTACTACTACTACTACTACTACTACTACTACTACTACTACTACTACTACTACTACTACTACTACTACTACTACTACTACTACTACTACTACTACTACTACTACTACTACTACTACTACTACTACTACTACTACTACTACTACTACTACTACTACTACTACTACTACTACTACTACTACTACTACTACTACTACTACTACTACTACTACTACTACTACTACTACTACTATACTACTACTATACTACTACTATACTACTACTATACTACTACTATACTACTACTATACTACTACTATACTACTACTATACTACTACTATACTACTACTATACTACTACTATACTACTACTATACTACTATTATACTACTACTATACTACTACTACTACTACTACTACTACTACTACTACTACTACTACTACTACTACTACTACTACTACTACTACTACTACTACTACTACTACTACTACTACTACTACTACTACTACTACTACTACTACTACTACTACTACTACTACTACTACTACTACTACTACTACTACTACTACTACTACTACTACTACTACTACTACTACTACTACTACTACTACTACTACTACTACTACTACTACTACTACTACTACTACTACTACTACTACTACTACTACTACTACTACTACTACTACTACTACTACTACTACTACTACTACTACTACTACTACTACTACTACTACTACTACTACTACTACTACTACTACTACTACTACTACTACTACTACTACTACTACTACTACTACTACTACTACTACTACTACTACTACTACTACTACTACTACTACTACTACTACTACTACTACTACTACTACTACTACTACTACTACTACTACTACTACTACTACTACTACTACTACTACTACTACTACTACTACTACTACTACTACTACTACTACTACTACTACTACTACTACTACTACTACTACTACTACTACTACTACTACTACTACTACTACTACTACTACTACTACTACTACTACTACTACTACTACTACCATCACTACACTGTATACCTGTATAAGCTTGGTGGAAGTGAACATTTCTTGCAGACTGTTGAATGTTTTCTCAGTCAGATAGAATGAAGAGTCCCAAACCTGCAATGTGTTTGTGGTTGTATGTATGTGTGTGTATGTATGTGTGTGTGTGTATGTGTGTGTGTGTGTATGTGTGTATGTGTGTGTGTGTGTATGTGTGTGCTATATGAGAGAGAGGTATTGCACTGGGAGAGATATCTACAGGAGGAATAGGGCAGCAGTGCTTACAGATATAAAACGCGTATTATTTCTGTATTCGATATCTAATTACATTACACTTTATCCTCTATCGTATAACATAAAACTCTACTACACTAAATTATATATATAATATAAATCGTTAACATGCAGATTTGTATGTCACCACCGCAGCATTAGAGATATTTATATTAACTTATATTAACTTATATTAACTTACATTAACTAATATTAAGTATTCGTAGTATCTTTGGTATCGTAATCTACTTAGAGAACAGCACGGATAAAGCTCTAATAACACTGCTATGAAATGAAATAAATCTATTTTTAAAGAAACAGTTTAAATAATATATATAATAATCAATTATTTGCGAATATAATAAAAATAGCTCCTTTAAGGCATGTAAAGAAGTATTTTTTTAGACTTGTATGAATTATACACCAGATAGAGAAAAAAACAACAATAAACAATAAACTAACAAAATATTCAATAAATTGTAGGTTGTAGGTTAGAGGCTTATGAATATAGATATCTTATATATATATATATAGTAATATATATATATATATATATATTACTAAGAGATAGTAATACTGGTAATAGTGATTTGATGATGTGTGTAGGAAGCGACGCATTCCTTCGAATGTAAAATATATTTTATATATGTTACTATATATATACAATATTGTAGATTACTCTGAATATTGCCCAAAATATAAATATAATTCTAATAATTTTCAGGCTAACAAATTTAATTTAGAAATAAGATATTAAAATATTAATAAATAAATTATATTACATTTATTACAAAGAATAACAATATTATGATGTATCATCGTGAAGTATTGGTTAATGTATAGGTTATGTGATTTAAATTTGATTAATTAAATAATTATGAAATTATAAAAAATATCATAAATTAATAAAATCTGCGTATATCATTATTATAATTATTATTGTATCATATATATATATATATATAATTATTGATGGATTAATTAAGTATACATTCGTTTATAATAAAATCTAATCACATATAAACATTACAGACACAAATCTGATATCTATTTAGACAAGTTTGAGGTATCGAATATTGCCTACAAATACACAAATATCATGAACTGAATACCTACACTAAAACCCTGTACACACCTGTACACACCGCTAGCATCAAGTACGGCGATTTGTTACTGTACTTGTTACTGCACTTGATGCTAGGTATAAATTATTATGTGTGTCCAGATAGCGAGCATCGAGTACTGCATGTGTGGCGACTTGTTACTAGAGGCTGGCGACTTGTTACTAGAGGCTGGCGACTTGTTACTAGAGGCTGGCGACTTGTTACCAGATCTCGGCGACTTGTTACTGCGCTTGGTACCGCGCAAATAGCTGTTCACATAGCGAGCATCAAGCACCGGCGACTTGTTACTCGAAAATAGAACTTTTGATAGATTTTAGGAGGCGACTTGTTACTGCACTCGATGCTGCGCTTGATGCTAGCGGTGTGTACACGGCTTAATACCTACACTATAGTAACCATGTTCTTGGGGAAGTGTTCAATAGAGGAGAGCTGTCCTCTGATTTGTTCACGAGCTCCGTACTGGGTGACCCCGTACACAGTGGTCATGATGGTTTGTTTGATCACCTGATAGTGTAGGCGATTCATTCAGTTTAGCATTAATAAGTGCTAGAAAATATGTGACCATTTTAATATTTTCTAATTAGAAAAAATAAGTCATTGAAATAAATATATAAATTATCACCCAAAAAAAAATAAACAAAAATTAATCGAAAATTTAAATTCCGATAAATTATTATATCAATTAAAGTTTCGATCATAAGCAATGATAGTAAACATTAACCGTTAACACCTATGTACAACTGTGAGACTAACTTTTCGTTTAACGAATCCATCTAGAGACTGAGCTATTGCATTACCATTAGCAGCATCTAGTTCTCTTTGTCTCTCTACCTGTATGGGGGTGTGAGAGGGGTTTGAGAGGGGTGTGAGAGGGGTGTGAGAGGGGTTTGAGAGTAGGGTGTGTGTAGGGTGTGAGAGGGGTTTGAGAGGGGTTTGAGAGGGGTTTGAGAGGGGTGTGAGAGGGGTTTGAGAGGGGTGTGAGAGGAGTTTGAGAGGGGGGTGAGAGGGGTGTGGGAGGGGTGTGTGAGTGGGGTGTGAGAGGGGTTTGAGAGTTGGGTATGTATCGGGGTATAAGTGCATACATATAAGTGGTATACAGACACATTCTGATGTTTAGTTATTGGTTAATGATTTTTAGTTTTTTAACGAAATCCGTAATTTTAATAACATATGTAAATAAATAAATATTATATCTAAATCAACGGAAATGAGTTAAATCTCATTGGAAATTGGGACATATATTTTTTTAGAGTTACATTGTTTACGGAAATTGTCTACCTTCTCGACGACATCGCTGTACACATCCTTGGGTGACTCGAAAGGGCACAGATTCACCGACTCCGCGCCGGCCTGATCTCGGCCCAAGGTCGCGTAGTGTTGAAGGCCGTTACAAGAACCGTCCTTAAGGACACGACCGTTTGGTTAATTATCTTCGCGATTATGATTTTTTCAGTTTTTGATATTCTCTTACAATGTCATAGTCTAGTTACACTTGTAAAGATTATAATGTTAACGTATATATATTTGTTATATAACAGAAATATCATATATACGGGTTAATGTTATATAATTCTTATTCATTTAACATAACTTTAAATATTATATGTTAATATTTTATATATATATATTTATGTAATATATATTATATATATTATATATATAGATTAGCATCAGTATTATTATCAATATATAATTACAACATATCTGACAATAAGTAGAACATTATCGGAACCCTCTCATACCTGTACCCTCTCATACTCTGTACCCTCTCATACCCTGTACCCTCTCATACACTGTACCTTGTACCCTCTCATACCCTGTACCCTGTACCCTATCATACCCTGTACCCTCTCATACCTGTACCCTCTCATACCCTGTATCCTCTCATACCCTGTACCACACTAACCTGATGTAGGGGAAGCTGACACAGGTATTCGTCGGATGTCGTACGACCTTCAGCTATGGCGGCTTCGACCTTGGCTATCTCGAGACACACGGCGAGGGTCTGCCATGGTTCATCGCTCCTCTGCCACCACTTCCGACCCTGATACGCACGAGTGATTCATTCATTAGATTACATGTTTATGTATCTAACTTATAGACTCTGATATTCTATGATACTCTCTAATGATCTCATTCATTATTTGTTACTAGTAATGTTTTAATGTTCAATTGTATGTTAAATTAGTACCAGTATGCATTATTACTAATAATTTTCTATACATATATGTTTTAATAATTATTTCGGTATTAATTTAATTTTATTCAACAAAATGAGAAATATTTAGTTTGTGTTTATAAGCATCTATATATATATATATATATATAATATAAGATGGTGATGATGTACACTAAAATAGGGCAAGGGAAGAAAATAATAATAAGATAATAATTAGATAATAATAATATGTTGAAGATAAAACAACACAAAAATAATAAGATGGATGATTTAGTGGTAGATTAGAGGTAGAGAGAAAAGCAGAAGTAAGATTTATAAATCTTTTATGGGATCTAATAGAAAGCATGATAGGAGGGAGTGAATTCCATAGAGTGGGACCGGAATTTACTAGAGTTCCGGGAGATAAGGAGAGGAACATTTTGGTAACGAAGAGAAGGTGATATCGTACGTTTTAGAATGAGATCACAGAGAGAGAGAGATACTGCACTAGTATAACTAACATGCATAGGATTGTGAGCAGAGTCAAGGATATCATCCATTATTTCATTTGCGAATTCTAATCTTTTTGTATTCGACGACCTAAGTAAGTGTGATACTTGATGATTAGGCTATTGATACTGACAGTCATCTAGTATAATGAGTATACTAATGTATATTAATATATATATATATTTATATATATATATATATATATATATATATATATATATATATATATAAATATATATATATATATATATATACATATATTAATTATATATATAATATATATATAGAATAAAAGAAGAATATCTTTATATATAAACATATATGAGCATATACCATCATTTATTAAGATATAGCACAGGCCACATCAACAGGCAGTATGTAGCTACAGCTTATTGTGATGCCCTTTAGGAGGTACAGGCATATTACTATTATTAACTAGAAAAAATTCTTAAAATAAATAATATTATTATTACTATATCTTTATTCTATACATATACTATGTCAATTACATACTATATGTTTTATATACCACTACTAGTACTGCCACCTATACTACGACTACCGCAACTAGTACTGCCACCTATACTACACGATGTTAACCTCTTCCTTAAACCGGTCAAGTTGACCAGATGTATTTTCAGCCAGTCGTATCCTTCTGGACCGAGAGGTTTTGCTTTAGCGAACACTAGGATAGATCTGGCGAGGTCACTTCCTGTTGATGTAATAATACCGTTATGTAATAAACCCAATATATACTGTATGTGCGTGTATATATATGGAACGTTGGTTTGTATGTTCATCTGTGTATAAACCAAGTTGTATATATATTATTATTTATTACACTAGCTTAATTACATAGATTAGAAATATGTTTTAGTTGTATTACAAATATTATCAATAATCTTTAAATTATATATTATAACTCTTTAAACCATTAGTATATCTGTAAATTAAAAATATTATTATACTACTACTACTATTATTATTATTATTAACTAGAAAAGAAAAAAAATTCTTCAAATAAATATTATTATTATTATTATTTTATCTCTATTCTATGCTTTATATTATAGCAATAATTCTATACACCACTACTAGTACCGCCATCAATGCTACATCTACCACTCTAGTATAGCAGATAGCATAGGTTATAGTGTGAGAGAGAGAGAGAGAGAGATAGATACGAGTGCATGCTAGATGAGGTAACGCACCGAGATGATTGAAGTGAGGAGGACATGCGTAAACCCGTCCTCGGAAGTCTAGGTTGTGAGGGAAACAGAACACCTCGTCTCTGTACTGTGGGGTGGGGGTGGCTTAGGTGGTAGGGGTGGTGATAGGGGTGCTAGGGGTGGTGATGGTAGGAGTGGTGATGGTGGTGGTAGTGGTGGTGGTGGTAGTAGTGGGGGTGGTGGTAGTTTGGGTGGTGGAGGTATAGTGATAGAGGTGGTATGGGTAGTTATGGTGATAGGGGTGCTGATGGTGGTGGTAGTTGTGGTGATGGTGGTAGTGAGGGTGGTGGTGGTTTGGGTGGTGGAGGTGTTGGTTAGGTGATAGGGATGGGGATGTGGGGTAGTAGGGGTGGTCATGGTTGTGGTGTTGGTGGTGTAAGTGGTTAGGTGAATAGCGGTGGTGATAAGGGTGGTTTTAGGTAATGGGGAGATGGTAAGGGGTGGTTATATTGGAGGTTGTAATGTTATTTATGAAATATTCCATAACAGATTATCACATACATTATGTGTTTAGCAGTAAGCTATAATTATTACCGGTTTGTAGAGTTTAATAATACTAATTTAATATAACTATATATCACTAAATCTATACATATATATATTTATAAATAATTTTATATAATTATATATATAACACATATGGTATATAATTTAATATATATGATATTAATATTATATAAATATATTTCTTTATTGATATTAAATATTTCAAATGAATATTAATTAAATTTGAATTAAAAAATTAAAGTCAACAATTTTAAAATTCATATCTAATAATTGCTATAATATTAATTATTAAAATCAAATCTACAAAATTAATAACCGTGAAGAGGAGATATAATATGTAATAATAATAACACGAATACTATGACTAGCCTAAATGACCTTGAAGAGACTGACTGACCTTGTTAGCGATGGAGAGTCTGTACAGCTCGGTACACCACAAACTAAACATCTCCTTGCGTTCCTTAGCCAGCCTCTTCCTCTCCTGCATCAGTTCCTGTCTCGCCTTAACATCCATCTCACTGTTACAACAAGCAATCACTACAGCCCTACATCACTACTTACTGAGCGCCATACATTGTATGTTATTCTTAATAAATATTGAATATTCTTGTGTTATTCTTAATAAATAGTGAATATTCTTATGTTATTCTTAATAAATAGTGAATATTCTTATGTTATTGTTAATATTTTTTCATAAATTTAGTGTGAATTTTCGTAAATTGTATGAATAATTTTTAATAAAATAATAGATTTATTTTTTTAACTTAAATAATGATTATCCTTTACTTTATTTACTATAAATATGAACTCTATCAAAACATATGCGGTACACATTAACTGTATATAACTGTTGTATTGTATATGATACAATAGGCGAATATAGTATATAGCGAATATCAAGTTATATTCACCGATAATTCTACTGGATATATATATATTTTGTAAATATTATTATGGTATACTCTACTATTAAATATAATATAATTCTATTATCTTTGTTGATGGATTACATAATAACTGATGGATTACATCATTATTGATAGATTACATAATTGCATGCCCGCAGCGATAACTGCTAACGAACCTGAACTGAACACTTTCGATAGACTCGGGAATCTTCTCCATAGCAGAACTAGGCCTCGGTACGTCTAGTTTGGCATCTCCCCCCGAGTTGAAGATCTCTATGATCATGTCGAGGATCTGGTGGTAGTGAACGTTAGCCATCATCATCACACCGGATACGTACACACAGAGAGATAGGTGGCCGCATGGGTTATTGCTGAGAGTGTGCTCATATAGTATTGGTAATGCCATGTAGGCTTTCTAAAGGGGATCCCACTTCCAGTATTTCCGAAATAATGTAATTTTGTTGCGTGAAATTGATTTCCTATCAAGTTGTAGTGGGACTTTCCGCAACTTGACGGAAATATAGTAACTATAAAGGGGTATTCCACTACAACTTGATAGAAAATTGCTTTCTAGTAAAC